>CM030366.1:3412500-3900000 GCA_017893485.1 Hemerocallis citrina | reverse complement strand
AATCGATGCTTAGGGTTTTCCCATCGATCTGGAGTTTACATCCCCTATAGCATAGATCTGTAGTGAGGGTTGCCCCTGATGGCGTAGCCACCATCAAAGCTAAATCTGGAATTGCCGCTTGTGTGCATCTTAATTTTCTCGAAATAGATTTTGACACAAAAGAATGAGTCAATTCACTATCGAACAAGACTGTAGCCAAAATTCCATTTATATATATATACATATATATGTGTCCTGTTACAAAAGTTCATCCTTCATCAGCTTCCAAAAAGCCCAAATACAACTTAGAACTTCATTACATTATTTCCTTACATACTAGTAATTACCCCTTCATGTTCTTCAGCATCCTTCTTGGTCAAGGCGAACACCCTTCCTTGACGCATAGGCTTCTTCCCTTTGTCGGTTGCTTCCGACCCTGCCCTGTTGCTGTTCCTTGAATTTTGGGGACAATTCGGATTGATATGCCCTTCTAGCCCGCCCCGGAAACATTTCTGTGTATTCTTCCTGGGGAATCGATCCATATAGTGTCCCTGCTCTCCACAGTGGAAGCAACTTCTGGGCTTGAATTCTCCCGTCTTGGCACTGATTTTCTGGAACTTCTGATTCTTTCCCTGCTTCTTGAATTTTGATGCTGGGGTGGATCTCTTCCCTTTGTTCCAAAACTTCGTCTTTCCTTGACTCTGATTCATGTCTGCCTCTGTCACCGCAGCTCACCTAACCAGCTTGTCAAATCGGCAAATGCCCAACGGAACCATCCTCGACCTCAGTCCAGGCCTAAGCCCTTGTTCAAACCTCTGGGCCTTCTTCGCTTCCTCTTGGACCATCTCTGGCGCATACCGCGGTAGCTGAGAAAACTTCGTCTCATATTTCTTGATAGACATATTTCCTTCAAGTTGGGGAATTCAATTGCTTTCTCTTATTGCACATCCATGGGAAAATAGTGCTGTCGGAATTTCTCGAGGAAATCTTCCCAAGTGATCTGACCTTCTCCAAGACCACGCTTCACGGACTGCCACCAATCTCCGGCGTCCTTCTCCAGCAAGATTGTGGCTAGACGAACCTTGCTATCCTCTGGAGTCATCAGCACTTCGAATACTATTTCCACCTGATGTATCCAGTCGTCAGCGGCTGTGGGGTCGGTCTGTCCTTCGAAGACTGGCGGTTTCATCCTCTTGAACGATTCCACCATCGTCACAGGATCATCATTTGCAGCAACTCCTGGTGCTCTTTGTGGCGGTGCTTGGTTCCTGCTAGCCTCAACAAATGCTCCAATCATCTGATATACCCGAGCGAATTCTTCCCTCACATCGAGGCCAGTACCGTTGGCTCCATTACCTTCGGCTTCAGTCTGGTCGCTTCAGTTGCTTCTGGTCTTTCTGCCATCTAAAAGCTAATACTGACATCATCAACCATCAATAATAATGCAAAACCCATAACAAATTAGCATCGGTCAGAAAACATACTAGTTCCATTCATTCAAAAAGGGGTTTACAATGATATTGCCATCCATACAATCAAGTCATCATCCCATGGGTTCATACTATACCCATAAAAAAAATAGCATGTTAGCCTAGCTATTCAAAAAGATTGTCATCTATACACATCAAAAAGGATCCCACAACACTAAGGGAGGTTACTGCTCTCCCACCCCTAGCGAGTCGCCCGTCTCAGAGCTACCTTCGGTGGTCATCCTATCTAGCAGGTTCTGCATATCACAGACCTGAGTCTTCAATGCCAAATATCGGCTCTGTAATTGTCCCATCCTCTCCTCGTACCGGTGCTTCAGAAGTACCACCATCGTCTTCCATTTCCTCTTAGCTCTTTCAAGCTTTGCCACCCTCCTCTCGGTGGTTATCAAGGCCTGAGCAAGATTCTCGAAGTGATCCTCCAGCTGCCTGTGGCTCCACTTATAGGCAGCCAACTCCTGGAATAACATAGTAATGGCCTGCTCTACGGCCGTGGGCTGTGGGGGTGGAGGTGGTGGTGGAGGTACGTGACCATTCCCATTGGTCCAACCGTTTGAGTGTCCATTGTCCATGCCCGACATCTGCAAGAGAAATTATGGGAATCAGTCCAGATACAGAAAAAATTAAAAACCATAAGTTGTAAAAGCAACATTATGAAGTATAATCATCAACTATCTGACTAAACCCAACTCTCGCAACACATCCAAGTTTAATTTTACTGCTGTGTTGGACTAATTTTTGAAGTCTACTCTGATACCAACTTCTGTAGCGCCCCAAATCCCCATACTAAAAATCTGAGACCCTACTCCAGGAGTCAAACTTCAAAATAGCCACAATCACAAAAAAGTACAGGAAAATTAAAACTTTTATTCCACATAAGTGTTACATTTACAAGTGTTACAATATCTAAATAAAGATTACAAGATTTACAAATAATATAATAACACTTGAATATGTCTCTTGGATGCTTGGACCAACTCGAGCTTTGTTGTACCTATAAATTGGCTCCGGATACCTACAAGGTGGGAAACATCAGTATTTCGACTGACGCAATGCTGATAATAACAGCGAAACTCTAAACCACAATCACAACCATAATTTATGCAAAAGGAAGGTGATGTGCCAAACAAGGGGTTTATGGATTGGGGTTCTAGTGCAGTTGTATGCCATGATCCTACAACTAAATGCATCAATCACATGCGTAATTCTAATGCAAGCGAGACTTTGGAGAACGCATGCATCCCATACTACATACGCCCCCAAATCTAGCTGTCTTTCTCCACATTTTAAGGATTCGAACCCTCGCCACGCATCCTACTCTTGTACTCAACCTAATCCCAATAGATTTATCCGTGTCCTATGAGGTTGCAGTTGATCGGTCTAGTTCCGCCACTATAGTGCCTAAGTGGTTGGCGCGTTTTCCACTCAGTACCCGCGAACGGACCTCACTCAGAAAGCTGTGACAAGATTTCCGGTCACCAAATCATGTACCATGATGTCATAATATATAAAATAAACCATGTGCATAGGGACCCACCGTACAGGAGTGCTCTCCCCGTCTTGACAGGAGTGCTCTCCCCGTCCCTTCCAGCGCATCCTTGGGAATTAACAGATCGAGATACTGGACCGGTGAACCCAAACCGGACGAACCGAGTCCGTATCCCTACGACAAGAAAAATACAACTCCCGACTATGGCCTGCTAGTACTAATGCAAGTTAAAAACCTCTAATACACCACTCTAATCCAAGACTCCCTTTAATCACTTGGGTAAAATAAGATTGCCTCCAAAACTCTGCCTACCAACCTTGACCCTGGCGACACAGTCCAGCATGCCACTTCCCCTGGCTTGGAATTCGTCCAGCACCATGTCCTGCGTTCAGCCTTCACCGGCATGCATATAACTTGACAACACCAGCGTGGATGTCCAACGCCTTGGCAGAAATTTACGATTTAGGGTCGACAGATGTAGGGCATCACCCTACCCGAGTGACTAATCCGAGTCACAAAAATCCACCATGGGAGTCAAACAAAAACCAGCAATAGACACCAATCGTCCCCAAACAGCGAGTCATCAACTCTTTAGGTACACAGGAGAGGGGTTCTCTCAACACTTAGTCAAAAGCAGTGATTAAGCAACCTATGGTGTTTCTGCCCGAAACTTAAAAAGATCATAACTCCCATAATACAACTCAGATTTGGGTGTTCAAGCCCAATATGTAAAGGTAAAGACCTAGGCTACAACTTTATAGTTGATGATCACCTCAGATTTAGTCATCTAATCCCGCAAAATGGCCTCACAAGCCTCAGCCTGTGTACTTCCTATACACTGGCTGCATCTTACCTATAGCATAAAACACTACCTACTCATCAGAATGATACAAACCTAGGTTCTGTGTATAGGTGTGAATGTTCTCTACAACTTACTAGTTGATCAAAAATCCAAATTATGTCATTTGATCACCCTAAAACAGACATTACTCTCAGGTGTACAGAACCACACACTAAGTCTTACTCAAACAGAGCCTTCAGCTCAACACCTGGTTTATGTCAAACCTTGTAAAAATCATATTTAAATAATCCACTCACAGGAATTTCCTCAAATAAGGTTTTTGGGGAAGCTCTAGATGTCTACTATAATTTCCTAGGAGAACACTTCCTCAAAATATGCTCTTACAGAGCCTCAAATGTATCATCTTATCAAAGTGTCAATTCTGACTGAATTAAGCATAGTACATGCTAAAAAAATTCATCATAAATCGTATACTGATCCAATGGTCACCAAATTTGCATTACAGAGACTAGACATTATTATGAACAACATGCAAAATGTATCATATCCAAATTCCAAGTATACACTGAGTTCTTTCTGTTTCAAACATGCTTAAAGATCATACTGTTCTTCTGTTACAGTCTTAACTACTGTTGATAGATTAATTTTGAACATACATGTAACTTTATCCAATTAATTTCATGATTTTGCCGTAGAGTCTAGTTACAGGTAATAAATCATGGTAAAAATTTCAGCCACAGATCATGAGCCAATTAATTATGAGAAATCCCACAAACTCAGTTATCACAATAGACAGCTCATGTTTATGCCTTACGGCTCTGTCCACAAGATGGATTTTATTAAAATACTACACATCATCAGAAAATTCCGAAATAGTTCATGCATCATCTAGACATGTAAGAGATCAATCTGTGAAAGTTTAATCATTAAATTCCAAGTAGTTTGTTCTCAGAAAATTCTAGAAAATGACATGCATATCATGGTTTCAGACTCTTGTTTCAGATTTTAGTAATCTACTTCACATGCAACCATTCTCTCTTCTACTATCACCTATGCATGCAAGAATCAACAAGAATGAACAAGAAAAGTTTAGAGAAACTCTCCATCCTGAATTGGCTTAAGAGAAAGAGATGGTCTTGAGCTTGCTCCTCCAAGAATCCCACTCAAAGTTTGAGAACTCCTTTTTCTTGCTCCTTTCTTTTTGGTGTTATGAAATTTCAGAGCTTGGGGGAGGGGGGAAGAAGTGGGGTTTTTTAATGAGAAGGGAGTGAGGAAAGAGGGAGGAAGGGGGGGGGGGGGGGAATTAGGGGGTAGGAGGGGGTAGGGTAGGCTAGGTGGCAAGTGGTTTTGCCAACAAAACCATGGTCTTTGCTCATGGTTTACAATGCTTGGGCCTAACTCTTGAGATTTTAATCAAGTTCTAGATGAGAGAGGAGAGGTTAGGTTTGAGTGTATGCAAAGAATATCCATTGTAATGATATATTGTATATGTACCGCACTCAAAATTAGTGCATGTACTAGTATTGGTCCGTCTCATCCTCTCGCATTATCAAGAACGAACCACCCTCATGAACCGCCTCGCAAACCCTGACGCACTTCAACATCAAATGCATGCTTACAATCAAACCAACACTGCAATCATATGCATGCATACAGACACCTTCATCCACCGAGCCATCTGAACTCCACCTCTTCTCCGATGCCATCAGATCCATCCTCGAAAAGAAGGCCAACCTCAAACAAGCTTTCGAAGCCCTCCAATCCCACTCCTCCTTCACCCTGCAATGGCGCAACCTCGACGCCCACTTCTCTTCCCTCGAGTCTTCCATCAACGTGGAGTTCAAAGCACTCTAGACCTCCAATGCCTCAAGTTCAATTCCCCGTCGTCACATAAGCCACTTCCACCATCATCCCCGTCAACACACCTTTCCCCTTCCGGAAACCCTAGTCGCCTCCTTACCATGCTGCCACCACTCTTACCTCAAAACCCTATTCCTAACCCCATATTCCTGTCCCACTTCAAACTCGACCCATATCCCAGTTCAGATCCAAATACCCCACTTCAAATCCAATAGCTAAATCCAAATATCCAATACAAATACCCCATATCCTAATACCCTATACCACAAACCTGACCCAAATCCCTCTTCAGATAATTTAAAAAAAATTAAATTAAATTAAATCAAATTTTGTAGGCAATTGTGTTTCTCCATGGAATCCCAACATCATCCTTGTAAAAAGAGTTTCTCTCTCTAGAAAAGTCTAGAGAGAGAAACCAACCCCCAAACCCCCAAACCCCCAAAAGCAAACCTTAGATCTGAGAGAAAAGACTGGGGACGGCAGCTAGGGCTCGCCGCCGCCGTCCCCGCCCCCGCCAACACCCTCTTGTCCCTCAGTCGTCCATCACACCCCCTAGAGGTCCCCCTAGCACGACCAAGGTGTTCTTCGTGCTCCATCTTACCCATCCCCCGATGGGTTCGTCGTGCTCCGCCCTCACTCGCCACTGCAAGCCCCGTCGCCATCGATCCCCCCTTCAGCGCGTCGCCCACAGCCGCCCCCTTCAACGTGTTGCCCCCGAAGTCCACCAATCCGACGACGACCACACGTCACTCCAGATATGTGCGAGTTTCAGATCTAAAGTTTGTGGGAAGATTTGGAGATGGGGGTGAATTGGTCGGGGGTTTGGAAAGTATCCATCTTTGGAACCCGGATGTTCTTTGCGGCCGCCACCATGTCCACACTCTCGGGGCCAATCATGGCGATCTGTGGCTATGATTGGGTTTTCGACTGTTGGTAGTGCGTGCGAAGAAGCCGGGGTTTGCCTTTCTCCCTGCGATATGCAATGAAGAGAAAGTTAATGATGAGGGTAGTGTCGAGGCACAAGATGGCAGTGGTTTTATTGGTGAGATTTTTTGACTGAGGGGGGTGGGAGGAGCTGTCTGAGTTGGGTTTGACCCGGTGTGAAGAATGCGAAGGAGAGGCTACGGGAAAGGGGAAAAGAGATAGATCAGATGCTGATTGATTGATTGATGATTGATGATTGGTGATTGTTGATTGATGATTGATCGATTGACTGATTGATTGATTGGTTGGTTGGTTTTGAATATTTGAATTTCAAATTAGGGGCTAAAATTCAAATTATATTAGAGAATGGGGGGGGCAAGCGTTACATTTGTTGGGCGGCGATGTTCGCTGGCGATATTGAACGTCTGTATCATCTGCCTGATGGTTGAAAATAATGACTACTGTTGATGGTTGGATTCGACGCAATCGGAAGAGGGCATCACAGTGGGGTTGGTTAGGCTGATCCAATACGGCATCATCATTGGGAAAGGAGTAAGTATGCCAGCAAGAGACGGTGGTTGTGTTTGTTGTCCTGGTGGATGCTTGGGGCTAGATGGAGGGAGTTTTTGGGGTGGAGAGTTATTTTGATGGAGTTTGAATTTCATTTAGAGTTTTGAAACTCAAATTACATTTGGGAGGTGATGAATGTGTGCAGGGGCTTTCATCTGGGCTCTTGGTCGAGAGTAAGAGGTCAGATTGAGTTGCTTAATTTTGTCCTTCATTGAATGATCGTTGGTGGTATTACTAATTCTCACCGATGCGGTGTCCGATTTTGTCAACATCGTTGGGATGATGTGCGAGTCGTCGATATGGTGGAGGATGTACGAGCTATGACAGTTATGATAGATGTGCAAGCCGACGCCGATATGGTGGATGTGCGAGTCGTCTCTAGTTTGGGAGGTTGAGCGAGGTTGTTGCTATGGTGAGAGTGATGTGAGTCGTTGCAGGTCTGCTGGTGGCCATGTCGTCACAGAAACGGTGTTTGGGCTAGTCATCAGTGACGTCGCGAATGGAATGCAGCCACTGTGGTGGTGAGGGAGCTGAGCGTTTCAGACTAGAGAACTGACAAGTCGTCACTGAATGGGCGGAGTGGCAAGTCATTATCAGAATTGTGATTAGGCAAGTCGTTTTCGGTATGTTGTTCTGATTAGGTGTCACCGAATGGGGTAGAGAAGTCGTTGCTGGAGAGGTGTTCAAGTTAGACATTGCTTGAAGGTGCATGAGCAAGTCGTAACTATGGTTGGTGCTCGAAGAGTCGGTATCTGATTGTTCAATAGGTATCTGCATGCGTCACATCAGATAGGGGGAGAACAGATTACAGGTGGCAGCGTCTATAAGTTTAGCTAGGAGAGGGATTAGTTAATGCTGTACGCTTAACTGTGTAATTGTTTTCTGCGGTTCTATTCTAGGAACAGATAGATGTTATATATTTGTAATACTTATTTCGTTAATAATTTATTAATGAAGCGGTGATGCGGTCACCTTTTTATCAAAAAAAACACACCCCGAATTCCAAATATGTCTGAATTCGAAGTTCCACAGGATCTTTACAGTTCACTTCGTACAATTTTACAAGGAATTAATTTTTTTTATACAACAATGTTTACATCAACGCAGCGGAAATAAATTACAACATAATACACGAATAAAATAACAATTGAAACATTTCTTTAAGCATCATTCCTTCTTTAGTCATTTCATTCATTTTATCCTGCATAGAAACTGTGGGCACGTCAGTTGTATACAACTGATGCTAGGATATAATACATCAATTTATCTTACTTGGAAAGCACACACTTGATCACAAACAAAGCTAAGGGGGGACTATCTTATTGATGTCGTGTGTGACTGTGCACTTAGTCTTAATGTAATTATTTATTATTTCATGACACTAATGCACACTTGTTCGAACTTATGCATCACATTCTACATAAATCCGAGGGCAAGCCCTTAACCGTACTTCATCTTGTAGGGTTGAATCCCTCGTTATGAGTTTAATTACTACGCTAACTATGGTAAGTTCCTAGATGTTTTATGAGTTACGAGCTCATGTCCAGACAGCCTGGAGGGGAATCCCCTATCATAAGATGATGCATCATGTAGACAGCCTATGGACAATTCGCCTCCGTCATGGGATAAAGACACTACATAGTCACCAAGCACCCCACAAGCATCGCCATGATCCCGATAATTCTGGAGATGAATTCACTTCATGACATTACGCATCATGTAGACAGCCTATGAAAACTCTCACACCATGAATCCGATGCCCTCATACTTGTATTTTTCTCTTACTTTCATCACATCTTCCCTATAGTGTTTTCCTTAGTTAATTGAATCATGAATAAATTAACACCCTAGAGTTAGCATTTCCTCTACAGTGGTCTTAAACATCAATCGATAACCACGACCTAATCTTGATCTTTTATTACAACATTTCTCTTCAAAATTCATTCACGCCAATGTAAGGACTTAGCTAGACTCTAGATTTTAACCTTTTTCCATGTTCACCAAAAATTGAGTGTTCATACTCACAAATTTCCGTATTTCATCATGATCTTTTATTTCATTTTCCATGCACACTTGCATATATTAAAACATTAAATTTCATTTATTAAATTACTCAAATTTTCCATGTCGAAAATCTCAATATTTGATCTCTACACACAATTCTTTACATTCAAAATTTTCCTTTTCTTTAATTATTCAAATTCATATTCTAAGAAAAATTTCCAAGCTCTTCATCCCAAAAATCACTTCCAAATCTCACTAAAATATGTCAAAATATTATAGAAATAATTTTTATGAAGTCTAAATAATTTTAGAAGAATATTAGCATTTTTTCCAATTTAAAACTCTTTAAAACTCTTAAAATACCCAAAAAATCGAATCATACATTAAAGCTAGCGCCGAGGTTCGAACCCACGACCTCTGCCCTACTACAGTAACTGACCCAAAGCACACCCGTAGACCAGAAAGTACGAGGGCGACTGGCGATATAAGGTGAACTCGAAATACCTTTAAATATGTTTTCGGTGATTTGGTTTAAACTAAAATTTAATAAAAACAGAGCCTCTTCAAGACTCAAACCCATGAAGACAGATACTGTACACATCGCCTTAACCTCACACTGAAAGCCAGTATGCCCAAATTCACTTTCTGTTATACTCATGAGTTAAAATTACTTTAGTCTACTAATATGTTTCTAACCCCTTCTTTAATAAATTCGATTTCTCAATTAATTTGTACTTAATCAAAATCAAAATCTTTTTTCAGAATGTGTTCTTTCAAAATACAGTATAGTATATATATATATTTAAATTTACGAAATTCTTATTTTCAATAACATCATAGAAATTATTCCTTTTATTTCTTTTGAGAAATGAAAAATTAATGCATTTATTGACATTGTAGTTACTTTTCTTGATAAATCTTTTAGCTACTTGTTCCTCATAGTTTTTGTACAATTTTCATTCTTAGCATAATTAATTCTCTTAGGTCAATTTTATCCTTTACACGACTAATTCCTTTTATTATAATTCCAAAAGGCAACATATTTTGACAATAAGGTGGATGTAGAACTATTCAAACAATGTAAATAAAATTCAACAATTATTGCAACTTTCTATACTAATCAATTGATTCAACAATCCATGGGTGTTATTTTACATTCCACACACTACTTTACACAAGCCATTCACAAGCACAATTTTCATAC
Organism: Hemerocallis citrina; assembly: GCA_017893485.1. Lineage (NCBI taxonomy): Eukaryota > Viridiplantae > Streptophyta > Magnoliopsida > Asparagales > Asphodelaceae > Hemerocallis > Hemerocallis citrina. The sequence continues at coordinate 3,889,681 of CM030366.1, read as the reverse complement.
AAGCATGGTTCATTAAATTAGATATTCTAGCATGAAATATTGATATAGCACAATGGTAAATTCACTAATCTCAAATTCATTTTTTTACGAATTTTTATATATTAACCATCACTATTTTTCTCTTTTTCCCTACTAATCTCTTTAAGTAATCACATGGCACAATTTTACTATTTTATCTAGCATGTTCATAATTTTAACCTACTAACATGATATCTAAATTAGAAGTAGAGAAATTGCCTACCTCTTTGAAGAACAAATGAAATTCCTAAAGAAACTCCTTGAAAGCACGATTGCCTTCCCTTGTCCTTGATCCTAGCCTTCTCCTCCTAGCTTGTGCAAACCGAGCTCCTCCTCCTTGTACAAACCGGGACTCCCCTCTCTTTGGCCGTCCTCCTATGAAAAGAACACACACTCTCTTTCTTTTCTGTAACCCCTATTTATCGTTTTTTGTATTCTTGGTGTATTTTCCCTCTTTCTGGAGTATTTGTACTCTATTTGTATTTTGGACCGTATATTGGAGTTGTTTTCAATATATATTCATTTTTGTTCATTTTTTATCTTCCTGTGATTTATTTTTCTGTCCCTTGATTTGTTCTTGATCGTTATTGTTGTTTTCGCTCTTTATTTGGTTCTTGTTCTCTTTATTTTGTTCTTGCATGCTCGTGGTGTTTCGGTTTCTTATCCTATTGCTTTTTATCCCTAATTAACTACCAAAAACAAATTAGCCTAAATCCTATTTTAAATCCTATACAAATCCTATTAAACCCAATCTCCTACTACTACTCCTAAACTACCTATTAACCCAAATACCCACAACCCACTACCCTATATTTCAACCCTATATAAATACCCTCATCTCTCTCTCCCTAAAACCCAAACCCTACTACCCCCGACCTCCTCCCTCTCTCTGTCCTTTGCGCCGTCACCCCCAGCCCGTTCACCCCCCCGACTTGCACCTCCCTCTCCCGACTGCCCTACCCTAGTTGCCATCCCGATCTCCCTAGCCGACCACCATCTCCCGAGCATCTCCCCACCTCTCCATCTCTCTCCCTCCGTCGCTCGTCCATCGGCATCATCGACAACAGCAACCGGAGCAGCAGCGCCAGCACAAGGCTAACACCGCCACTCCCGGCCATTCCCGGTCTCTTTCTCCCTCTCTTGGTTTGCACGGGCACGTGGGTTGCACTTGTGGTTGTGTGATTGCTTTGGTTCGTGATCTTTGTTCGTGGATTTTGTTCATTGCCGGGATCTGTTCCCGTTATTCTTGGTGTCTGTTTCGTCTTCGATTAAGGCAAGTAACTTGTACTCAATTCCTTTGTATGATACAAGTCATAAATTCTGCTTGTAGTGTAGTTGGGTTCTAAAGACAACTCGTGTGTGATGTATTTTGATGAGTATTGTCTCTATAGTGCTATTGACCATAGTTGCCTCACGACACGAATTTGACATGAAACAACTTAGGTTTTGACCGTTCTTTATGTGATTATATTTATGGGATAATTATGAGAAATCGTGTGTTTGTTTGGATCCATGTGATATACTTGTTGTGGACATGCTATATACCATATTTCATGTTATTTGGACACTTAGTAGACTCTATAACATGTTTGATTGTGTTTGGAACGAGTTTTGTATGTTGTATGTTGATTTGTTATTAAGAGGAAAATCTGCACTTTGTCAATGATCAGTTTTGATTGGTATTTTAGACCATATTAAGGTCAGTATCTTAACCTTAGTATTAAACATGATTTTTAGAGAAATTCGTCTTCTTTCCAAACTCTCTGACCTTGATCGATTTCGTTTTCTTATGTGTGAGATATAATTGTTTTACTACAGAGGTGTATTTCATTTCCAGATTTCGTTTCTTGGTGATTTCGATGACTAAACTATTTTGATACTAGTGCTAAGCATATTATTTTGATCTGAAATTTTGCACAGTATTTCTATACCTATTTAGGGATTACCCAGAATTTTGGTGGATTTTATTGATAAATTTTATATACCGTTTCATGCTTATTTATAAGACTCTACTTGCTAGATTTTGCTCACTGTTTTGAAAAGATTTATATTTTTACCTTAATTCCTTTTACTGTTTGGAAAAGCTTTGTAAATGTGAAATTTAGCATATTTTGTCTATTTTCTTCTCCCTTTGGCGGATTTGGATTTCGTTTCACGGTTTGCGAGATATCACAGTTTTCGTACAGCAGTGTTGGGAATTCCAGATTTGCCAAACTATCGTTTCTTGATGTTTCCTGATTTTTGTTAGCTAAAATAACCTTACTGAAAAATTATGAATGATACTAGAAATATAGGGGAATACCCCAGATTTTTTCTGGATTTATTTGAGGTGTTTTGATGCTGTTTTCCTGCTGTGCATTCGATTTACTGATTTCTGGCTGAACGTATTTTCTGGTTTCAAATCAGTTTTGAGTTATGTTTTTCTAAAACACTATATGACTTATATGTATCCGTTGGATTTGGTTGGAAGTATATTTTCCAGATTCTCCGACAGATTCAGGTTTTGATATTTGTGGAAACACGAATCGCTGTTTTAGTACTGTACTGTCGTGCTGTCCTGAATTAGGAAGTACTCTATTTTGTTCTGTTATGTGACTACTTACCATCTGTACATGCTTATCTGTTATTCTGAACTTGTCGGTCGTTATATCATGCTAGATTTACTCTTTTTCATGCACATACACATCTGTCTGATAATAATTATAAAATGATCAAGCCGGGGTTTATGGAAAAGATCTAGTAGTGGGAAAGCATAGAAATGTGTACTTAGAAGGGGCCTGTGTTTCCCATATGATTATCTGTTATCTGTTATTCTGTACCCTATCTACATCCTATAGGAAGGTGTAGGGAAGAAGAGAACCACTAGGTTCTATCTGTCTGTCTGGATTCTGCATCTGATATCTGTCTGTCTGAACCCTGAGTACACGACCCTATATGATCCCCTACGAAATCTACAAATGTAACTGTTTTGAATGTAGCAATCATGTGATAAAAGGATGACACATGAAGTGCTACCTAGTTAGTAATTAATGCCAGACTTATAACAATCTGTATCTCAATCTGTTATCTGAATCTGCTATCTGATTTTCTGATCATCTGATTATCTGGTTATCTGTTATATATCTGATACTATCACTTGAAACCATTATTTGACACTATCTGTATATGTCTGCATGCTATTTGACTTTTGACACTTGACACATGCTAGTATACCATGCTAGTTGATTCTGCTATACCATGCTATATCTGTTTCTGCTATTATTTAGATTTGTTAGTTTTCCTTATACTTGTATTCTGCATTACAAGCGGCCCGTAACTTGCATTGACGGGTACTTGTTTTCTTTTTCCTTCTCCTGCAATTTATTGATTGCAGATCAGAATGGTCGTTTGCCTGATGGTATTGGAGAAATGAAATATTAGTGCTGGACTTCTTTTGCTGTTATTATTATCTGTTGCTTTTGAATAATGTATTTGAGTATATGGATTTTATTTGTATTTGGGCGATGTGACCCAGGATATTAACTTGTTCAGATCTGTTTATTTGAGACTATTATATTATTGGTTTTCAATTAATTTCTATTGGCACTTTATTTTGTTTTGGGATATATGTCTGTGTGAGGATGATTCTTTTGGCTTCCGACTCTGATTATTCTGAAATTTGTTGTAAGATTCTGAACAACTTATGGATGATGCAAATCATTCGCCGAGTTGAGTCGCGTATCCGTATTCCGTATTCTTTTTGGGAAGCGGGGCGTGACATTTTCCTCACACAATTTCTTCACACTCAATCTTTTTCTCACAATGTCTTCTCTTTCTCTTTCTCTTTAAGAATTTCTTAGTGGAAATGATAAAGAATGACATGGGGGGGGGGGGGGGTATTTTTACACAACTCATGAACAAATGAAGGGTTGAGATGTGTTTGGATGAAGGGTTAAGATGAACTTGGGAGTTAGAAGAACCACCCACTAGTAAGAAACCAACTCTCCACTATCTCCATCTCCCCACTCCATGTATGGCCGGCCTCCCTTGTTCTCATTCATATTGCACGTGTCCCCACATGCACACCTAGTTAAGTTTGTTCATTTATTTGTTACACTAATTTTTTACATGGCAAGTCTACCATACAAGTTGTTTTAATTAATAATAGACTTAATTAGTGGGCTATCTAGGTGGGCTAAAATCCATGGGCCCTTAATTAATTAATTTATTTTAGTTTGGGTGGGCCAGAATTAAGCTATTAGGCCTAGGAATTAATAAGGGGATTTTTAAAAGAGAAATGAAAATATTTGTTCCTGACATAAAAAAATAATTTTAAAGTCAAAGGCACACATTAATTTGCACGTGCGAAACACGTGAAAGCAAATGAATTTTTTTATATTTAATTATATGAAAATTCAGGATGTTACAATTTTAGTTCCCGCTTCCGCATCCAGATCCCGATACAACTTCACACTGGTTAATCCCTCGTGAGTTTGAGATAGGGAGATCCCAACATCATCCTAAACTACTACCACCACTACTTATACTACTTCTCCAGAAAAGGGGTGAGATCCCAACATCGTCCCATGGGCCACTACCGAGCGCCACTACTACTACTACTTCTCCAGAAAGGAGGTGAGATCTCAACATCGTCCCATGCGCCTCTACCGAGCCTAACTGGGCTTAACAGTGCATAGATCACCAAACCACGACCCATAAGGGAGGAGAAGAGGAAATACAAGCAACACCAGGAAAGACTTGAGGGGGAGATCGTTGAGTTGCGAGCAAAATTCGCAAGGACTAGGAATGCTCGTCGCATGGATTGATATGATGTTAGTTACACAATCACTAAGTATCAGACACATATGGTTAAGTAGTTAGTATTTGATGTTAATCCGTACCCTAAGTTTTTTTGGGATATTGTATGATCGAATGATTTAATTGTACGGGAACTGATCACCGATGGGTACAATTGATTTCAATAATCAAACTCACATTATTTGATTGGTCATGAGACTTTGCTAGACGTCACTCATGACTTGTGGAAAAATAAAGAAGTTTAATATCTTCAATGTCGGCTTAATGTGCGGCCTAATGGGTCAATTTGGAATTTTATTTGATAAAATTTGGAATCAAATAATTTGAAATATGAAGATATATTAAACATGATAAATAGTTCTCTTACATATGATTGTCAATTTGTTTTTGAGAAAAATAAATTTTATTCATCATTATTAAATGATGAATACTCTCTTTCTAGAATATTTTAATAGTTGGAATATATGAATTCATAACTACTAAATATTTCAAATGATATAATACCTAAACTAAGAGATATGATGATATCTAATTATGGGTTATAATTATATGGACAAATATTTTGTGAATATTTTTGACATGAAAAATGATTACATACCATATAAAAATATGACCTCCAATCCCCTATAAATTGGGAAGAAGAGTTCTTCTAAACATGAAAATAAGAGAAGATTGAGACTTATTCTCATATTTATCAAAAGAGAGTTGAGAAAGGACGACAGTATTCCAAGAGAGGTTTGCCATGGATCACCGTCGGAAGACGACACTTGGACGTCTTATTTCTAAAACCACCCTAAAGAAGTTCTTGACATTGGTGAAAGATAATCCAAAAACCTTTTATTTTGATATAATTCGTTATGATTCAAAGTGCATCTGACTATTGGGAAAAAAATTGTATTGCAATGTTGTTAAGGCGATTAGACCGGTTCTGTTGCATGCGTTAGACTTCTAAATGAATCCTAGTTTTTTTCTTCAAGTTGTATCAGAGTATACTTTGAATCAACGTTTAAGATATGCATGCTATTGTTGTGATAATTGAATTGTTCATGTCATATTGATTGTTGATCTAAAATCTGAGATCTAAATGGTTTATATTTATTTACACAAAATAAAATTGACTTATTTTTTATAAAACAAATTTGGGTCGTCAGCCGCCGCCAGAGTAGCCGTCGATCGCCTCCGTTGTTGACCTGACAGCACTGACCGATTGTGCCCCCCACCACCCATTCTCAATGCTGTCACCACAACCATTAAGCCCGGGGTATAATCCCGGTCTGGGTGTGCTATGGTGGTGTTCGGGTTGGTCACAGGAAAGAGAGAGGGGATCAGGCGGAACAGTTTTTTATATCTGGATTTAAATCCAGATCCGGGCCCACCACCCCACACGTGCGAGGCACGTGCCCTCATGTAGGCCATGGTGATAGGATTCGAGTCGGTTTTGGGTATGGAATTTTAGTTCCAGACCCGATCGTGCATATCACTTGCCCATCTAAGGGGCACGTCCACATATGCAGCTCAAAGAGGGCTCTGGGCAGGTTACGGGCTTCGAATCTGGGTACCTTTTGGCTCTATTTTTGACTTAGTCAATGTTTGATCCAGTCCAATCAAGCAGACTCGACCAGTTATGTATAAGGAAACATGTTTTCGGTACAAGGAAATTTGATTTTTGTTTTTGTTTTGTTGTTTTCATTTTCCATTTTCTATTTTATTTATTATTTAGTTTCTGTTATTCTTGTTACAAAAAAGGAATTAATAGGAATTCCAGATTATATTAATAATAGTGATTATTATAATTAATATGATGCTATCAAAAATTTGAATAACATAAGTTTAATTTTATTATTAACGTGATGACCAGGTTAAATATTAGTTGTTTAATTTATATACAAATCGATTAATTTATATTATTCATGTGATGAATAAGAGATTAAGTTAATTATTTAACCCATTAATATTCATAAGGTGAATGGCGAAAACAAATTGTTGTTTAATTTATTATTTTATTCATAAGATAAATTTAAAATGATAAATTGTTAAATGAATTCATAAGATGAATGATTTTTTTTAATGGATTAAACCTTAGATTGATTATGTATTTATTTTGGTAGTACATAACAATAATCCATAGTTGATCATTAATATCAGTTGACATTAATTAGATTAATGAACTAATTAAAAGGCCCTCATATTAAATATTAAGTTGTAATGGCCGAAACATTAAGAATGTAGGTCATGCCTTCTATCGTGGTAAGAAACAAAGTATGCCAGTGATTGTGATGAGTTTGTTGTGCACACACAGGGCCTGTCATGAAAATTAGTATGGTGCTTTCTTATTGTAAAGTATATGTGATATACAGATGTATAAACACCTAAACATTACCACTTTGTTGTGCACACACAAGGGTGATTTTTATTTTCGTGGAATGCATCAGACGATGAGTTGACTTAACTAATATTTTATAGTTTGTTGTGTACACACAGGGCTGTAGTTATCTTAGAGGCTAAAATAAACAGAAGTTACATGTGAAGTAATTGGTAAGAGTTAACTACCTATGGACTCTTTAAGGTTGGTCATGCACACATGAGGTCTTAATAGGATAAATAAACAGAAGTTACATACTTGATCCTCCTACTTTTGAAGCACCAGTAGAACTGGATGTAACATGATAAGAGACTGCCGCTTATGAGAAGTGGAAAAGTGACAACGTCCAAGCTCAATGTATTATGTTGGCTTCCATGGGCAATGAATTACAAAGGTACCATGAACACATGGATGCTAAGTCCATTATGCTTCACCTCAAGGAGTTGTATGGTGAACAAAGTAGAACTTTTCTGCTTGAAACTGACTGAAGGCACACCCGTGCAAACCCACATGCTGAAAATGATTAACCTCATTGAAGAACTGGGCAGGTTGAATTGGGATGGATGGAGAAATAAGTCGGGACTTGATACTCCAATCGCTGCCTAATTCGTTTTTACAATTTATCATCAGTTTCCACATGAACAAGTTGGATATAACGCTCCCTGAGGTATTGAACATGTTGAAAACCACTGATTCCCACTTTAAGAAAGATAATGCCCAAGTAATGGTTAAGGAAAGAGCCTTTAAGAAGAAGGCAAAAGGGCGCAAGCGAATTGCTCCCAAGAAAAAGATGAAGAAAAAGATAGGTGGTAATAAGCAGGAGAAACATTTCTCTGACAAAGGCACGTGTTTCCATTGCAGAAAAGGATGACCATTGAAAGAGAAACCACAAGGTTTACCTTGCGAAGTTGAAGGATAAGAAGGCTTCAAAAGCCTCTATTGCAGGTGCGATTGTTATTGAAATTAATTTATCATTAACAAATTATACTTCTTAGGTATTAGATACCGGTTGCAGTGCTCATATTTGTAATTCGTTGCAGGAATTGAGAAGAAGTAGAGCTTCAAAAGAGTGACAATGAGTTGAGGGTTGGAAATGGAGCAAAAGCTGCTGCCTTAGCTGTAGGATCTTTTGTATTTGTTTACCCACCGGAAAATAGTTATAATTGCAAAATTGTTATTATGTTCCAAGTTTAATTAGAAATATTATTTATGTTCCATTATTGTTTTAACAAGGATTTGAGATTTTACTTAAGAATAAAAGTTGTTCTATTTAGCATTCAATTGATTTATATGGTACTGTGAATATTGATAATGAGCTAGCAGTTCTAAATGTTGATGACAATGTTTTTCATATGGTGCACACACATAAAAGAAAAATAAATGAGATTAATCAAACATATCTTTGGCACTTAAAACTTGGTCATATAAATAAGAATATGATTAACAAGTTGCATAAATGTCACTATTTAAGTTGACTAAGATTTTGAATCACTTCCAACTTGTGAATTATGTCTTAAAGGAAAGATGACTAAAACTTTATTTACCGAAAGCGGAGTGCGTGTCACCGATCGAATTGTTAGAGTTGATTCACATCGATGTATAAGGACAATTGACAGTTCAAGCAAAAGGTGGATACTTCTATTTTATGACATTTTTCGACGTCTTTTCAAGATTCGGATATATGTATTAAATGAAATACAAATTTGATGCTTTTGAAAAATTCAAGGAGTATAGGTTTGAAATAGAGAAACAAACAAGAAAGTGTATCAAAGTACTTTGATCAGATCGAGGTGGTGACTTATCTAGTGATTTTCTTAATAATCTCAAAAGAGAATGAAATTCTCTCTCAATAGACTCCAGCTTAACGGTGTAGCAGAAATGAGAAATCACACATTGTTAGACATGACGCGATCTATGATGTCCTTCACTGATCTTCCAATATCCTTTTGGGGTTATGATCTAGAGACCACTACTATAACGCCCCGAATTCCATACACATGCAATTCGTAGCACATCCAGAATCTTTACTTCAGTTTTGTACAAAAATACAGGGAATTTAAAACTTTTTAGTTTCAAAAAAGTTCTTTACAATTAAGCAGTGGAAAATACTCATAAAATACAACATGGATCCCCACGAATCCTCTAGCCCATAACATCCCTCGTCATAAGCCCGAGTCCACACCATTAGCTAATCAGAGTCTTGCAACACTTGAGAACTGTGGACACATCAGTTAAATGTAATTGACGCAATGCTATTATAAAAGCGATCCTCAACTTTACAGTCACAAACATGAATGCAGAAACAAAGTATAAAAGTGACTATCCTAAGTATGTTGGCGTATGTCATGAACCTAGAGACTAATGCACAACACTCATGCACACAAATGAAATTCTAATGCACACTTGTTCGGATTCTATACCGCCCATACAACATAGGTCTGAGGGCAAGCCCTTAGCGTTCTCCTCATTATAGGGTTCAATCCCATGCCATGAAATCCTACTACAGTGACAAAGGCAAGATTTAGATATCCCACGAGTATAGGCTCCAGTCCTGGAATACACTGCCCGACTATACAGAACCCTCATCGTGCAAACTTCCCATGAGCATCGCCCTGGATCCGCATAGCAATAGTCTAGGAATCCACAGCTTGAATATGAAATAATTGAGACTCGTCTCACTCTGCACAATAATTACAGTCCCAGAATTCACCGCCCCACTGTAACTATAGTCTTGGAATCCACTGCCCGACTATAGAAAGCCCTCATACTCACATTTGCTCAGATTTCGTCACAACTCATTCTCTAGTGCATGTTCTTGTATCCAAACATAATTAATTTCACCTAGAGCTAGCTTACGCTACCGGACTTAAACCAACACACCGAGAACTCTAGCCCACACTGGCCAATTCTCAAATTGTGACAAATCATCACTTGCCGGTACCTTGGGTCTCGCTCAGCCTCTAGAATCAACACAATTCAATATTCACAAAACTTTCTAGGTTATTCTTAACCCATTTAAAGTCATTATAATTCAATTCATTCATATAATCCCAATTCACCTTTCATCTATTTCACAAACTAGTCATTCTCAATTGACTAGATTTCTTCTCTTCAATCAAAATTTTCAATCTTAGTATAATAGGACTTCACAAGCCTCAATTTAATTAACATAATCTCTATTCTAATATTTAAAATTCAATTACCAAATCTGTCTTAAACTGTTTATTCAAATCTGAAATTTAATCCAAAATATTTGTATCAAATTTTCATTAAGATAATGTCCTTTAAAATCAATTCTTAATTCTCCAAAATACTAAAATAGAAATAAAATTAATCTGAGCACACAAAGATTCGAATTCTCAACCTCTAAGCTCTTAATCCGCATGCACTAACCAAAAGCCCAAATTTATATCTCTGTCATCCGCCTTTAGTTTAATAAAATCAACTCTAAGAAATGAGAACCAAAATTTATAATAAAAATCCAAATCTGAGCCCACACTGGCTAGAATCCGCCACCTTACGGCACCAAAATCTCACACACTGTCCAGGCTCTCAAGCCTCACAATCTACCACATTTTTCCAGAAAATTAATGAAATCACATGGGCCGAGATTCTAGTCTTCTTTTAATCATATCTGAAACAGCTCTAGCTACTTGTAAAAAACATAGAAAATCCTCTACTACTTGAAAATTTGATTTCTTAGACTCGAAAGAAAGATTAATGAATCTACTTCAAATTTTTAGTTCTGGGTTTCCTCAAAATACTACATATAATAGGTTAAAATGATCAAACACAGGAAGGTGGACAAATTTCCAGAAACTAGACAAAACTGTTGACCAGTTATAAGGTCGAATTTATTTAAAATACTAAATGATGTCCAATCCTCATGAAATTTTGTGAACATATCATCGACATATACTAGATTCTCCTAGTAAATTTCAGCTTCCAATTCTATATATTTTGGGAGAAATAATTTTCGGAAGTGAGACCAAAACTCAGGACAACAATTATAAAAATATAACAATATAATTCTAGACAGCAGTACCTATCTGCACTAATATTTACTTTCCCGCTTGAGAGAATTTGATTCCGTCAGATATTCTAGAAAGTAGACTCCCTACCGGATCCAACGCCTACTCACTCAATAAATTCTAAGTTTAATAGATATGCATATAAAATCAGTTCTTTACCAATTCGTTCACATGCAGTTTTATGGATATTAGACTTACAGTAGTAAAACGTCGATAACTAACAATTTATACATCAGTTTATGAAACTGTTGGATTCTACACTCGAAGGGCTACAAGATGCATATATAAAACACTAACTTTGGTTTCGAAAACTGGGTCAAAACCCTAGTAAAAAGCTAGACAATTTACCGGGTGGAAACTATAAAAACGTTTTCAAGTTAATCATATCATAAATTTACACAACTATTAACAACATATAATCTAACAACAATCAACTGATAATCTAAGCATGAATACTCAATTTGTAAAGTATTTAGCATGTTACTACAAAAGAAATAAATTAGAAAGTTGGAGAAACACCCACTTAATCGTTTTGATAGGCTCGAGTTGACCTAGCTATTATAATGCCGATACTTCGTGCACATAGAAACTATGCAACTCGTCATTGTGCTCCACTTCGTGCTACGCTTCCGACAAGTGTAGAAGAAGAAGAAGGTTGTAGGAGATGAGGTGGTGTGGTGGTGTGGTAGTGTGGTGTATTGGAGTTGGAGTTTGAATGAGAATGAGCTTTGGGTTGCGGTGGAGCTTCGGGCGATAGCTCAGAGCTTCAGGTGTGGGGAGAAGGTGGTGGCTCAGTGGTGGAGATGAGGTGTGTAGGATTTGATGGAGGTAAGCTTGGGGTTGTATGGCAGCAAGGGTGAGGGTGTACAGGGGTGGAGCTCGGGTATAGCTTGGAGAGGAGCTTGGGGTTTGGTCGCAGTGAGGGAGGCTCAAGGCAGCGATGGTGAGGTGGAGTTTGGATGTGCTTCGGGTTTTCGATGTTGGGTTTTAAAGGAGGTCAGTACTGGAGTTTGGAGGTGATGAAGCTGTGGTGAAGTGAAGCTCGGGATGGGTGAGAGAGGATAAGGCAGTGCAAGTGTCACGCCCCGCTTTCCAAAAAGAATACGGAATACGGATACGTGACTAAGCCCAGCGAATGATTTTCATCATCCATAAGCTGTTCAGGAATCTTTACAATATCTCACAAAATAATCAGAGTCGGAAGCAAAAGATTCAACCACACATGTATAACTGAATTAATAAACCAACAGAATTTACTTGAAACAAAATATAATATTAAATAAATCAGAATCAGGACAAGTCAAATATCCTGGGTCACATCACCCAAATACAAAATAAATATTCAAGTACTCAAAATACATTGTTCCAAAGCAACAGTAATAATAATACTAATAAATAAGAAATCCAACACTAATATCTCATTTTGCCAATACCGTCGGGCAGCTGACCATCCTAATCTGCAATTAATAATTGTAAGAGAAGGAAAGAAAAAAAAAGTACCCGTCAATTGCAAGTTACGCGCCACTTATAATGTAGGATACAAGCACATGGGAAAACTAACAGATAGCATGGAATAATGCGTCAACAGTAATAACTAGCATGAATCAGCAAAACAAGGTCAACTAGCATGGTATAGTAACAGTACAGATGAATGTGTTGTATAGTGTCATATGGCAACTAACAATGTCCAGTAACAGTAATCTCAGTATACCAGTGTAACAATGTAACAATATCAGTCCAACAGTATTAGTATAACAGTATCAGTCTAAACAGTGTCAGTCTTATGTTCTTACAGTTTGGTGTGTATTACTAGCTAGGTAGCACTTCATGCACCCCAAAAATATAACACATGGTTGCTACAACAAACAGTTTCGTTTTTAGATTTCATAGTGGACCATAATGGGGCAGTATACTCAGGTATCAGTAATAGTAGCAGTAGCAGTAAAGTAACAGTAACAGTAGCAGAAAAGTAACAGTAACAGTAGCAGAAAAGTAACAATAACAGTAGCAGTATGGAACACTAGTTCCCTTCCAAGTACACGTTTCCATATTTTCCACTACTAAATCTTCCTTTAAGAACCCCGGCTTGGTTACTTTTATTATGGTCATCAAACAGGCATGAATGTGTACGAAATAGTGTCAAACTAATATGGTATAATCAGTATTAGGTTCAGGGAAACAATCAAATATGCATAGATGATATACAGTCACATAAACGAGCAAAACAGTGTATATTCATATTCAGGACAGCAAGACAATACAGTACTAAAACAGTGATTTCCGTTACTACAGAAATCCAAATCTGAATCCATCAAAGAATATAGAAAATAGACTTCCACACGAATCCAGCGATTATATATAAGCCGTATAGTGCTTCACAAAATCATAACTCAAAACTGATTTGAATCCAGAAAACCCGTTCAGCCAGAAATCAGTAAATCGTATTCATTGATCGGAAAACAGCATTAAAACTCCTCAAATAATTCCAGGAAAAATCTGGGATAATCCTCTATATGTTTAGTGTCAGAATATAGAGTTTCATAATATTCTAGTAAAATTAGATCAGTCAACAAAAATAAAAAAATATCAAGAAATGATAGTTTGGTAAATCTGGAATTCCCAACACTGCTGTACGAAAACTGTAATATCTTGCAAACCGTGAAATGAAATCCAAATCTTTCAAAGGAGATATGGAAATAGACAAAATAATCTAACTTTCATATTTCATACATATTTTCCATACAGTAAAAGGAAATAGGGTGATAATACGATTCTTTACAGAACAACAAGCAAAATACAGCAAGTCTAGCTTTCACAAACAAGCATGAAATGGCATATAAAACTCATCAATAAAATCCACCAAAATTCTGGGTAATCCTTAGATAGGTATAGAAATACTGATCTATGTTTCAGATTAAAATAATATAATTAGGACTAATATCAAAATAATTTAATCATCAAAATCATTAAGAAACGAAATCTGGAAATAGAATACACCTCTGTAGTAAAATAGCCATAACTCACTCATAAGAAAACGAAATTAATCAAGGTCAGAGGGGTTATAAAGAAGACAGATTTCTCCACAATTCATGTCGAATACAAAAATTAAGAATTGTGACCTTAATATGGTCTAAAATACAATTCAAAACTGATCATCGATAATTACAGATTTTTCGCTAACAACAAAACCAACATAAATAATACGAAACTTGTTCCAATCACAATCAAACATGGTATAGAGTTTACTAAGTGTCCAAACATCATGAAATAGGATATATAACATGTTCACAACCCTCATATCACATGGAGCTCATCAAACACATAATTCCCCCAATTATCTCACACATATGAATAGATCAAGAACGGTCAAACCTAGTTGTTTTCATGTAAATTTTGTGTCGTGAGGCAACTATGGTCAAATAGCACAATAGAGACAAAACCCATCAAACGTAACACACACACGAGTTGTCTTTAGAACCCAACTACACTATAAGCGGTATTTTTGACTTGTATCATACAAAGGAATTTGAGTACAAGTTACTTGCCTTAACCGATGACGAAACCGACGAAAAATCAAGAATAAGAATAACTGGAATGGATTCCCAGAGCAACGAACACCACGAACCACAAACAAAACCCGCGTACAAAACCACGAACAAACAAGAACCAACTCGCGAACCAACGGGAACCAAACTCGCGAACAAAGAGGGACGAGGAGCTGGATGGAGCCTGGGGTGCAGTGGATCGGGGGTGCAAGAGTGGACGGAATGAAGTGGACAGGAGGGAAAAATAGTGCAGGTCGGCAAGGGTATATGCAGGGGTAGGAACTCAAAGAAACATACATATTTATATATGTGAATTAGGTTTAGGAGGGGGAGGGGACAGATGACGGCTACAGGGTAAAATGGGTCGGGTTGGGCTTTAGGGTAGTTATTAATAGGCTATGGTTTAAGAGCAATTAGGTGTATCAGGAGGTAAATGGTAAACAAGTTTGGGGTGTATTGGGTAATTAAATGTATGGTCTAGGGATAAATAATGGATCCAAAGAATCCAAATGATTTTAGGTGCAGATGGTTATAAGGTGTGGTTAAGTGGATTTATGGATTTGGTATTGGGTTTAATAAAATAAATGGATCTAAGTAGGATTATATAATGGGATGAAGTAGGGTTATTGGGTTCAATAATTATAGGGTTCAAAATAGGATCCAAATAGAAATAAAATAGGTTTTAAGGGTGATGAGACAAAATGAGATGACAAAGAATTGAGTAGATAAAATAGATACAAATGAATAAAATAAATAGAACCCAAAGAAATAAATCAAACAACAAAGACAAACGAATGAGCCGTCAGATCTTGGCACGAATCTCGATGCGGGCTCAGTTTCCAAGAAAACACTATCTTGTCGTGTAGCGGTGCTGGCAAGATCTGAGCCGTCTTGTAACAACCCGAAAAAAATAGCATATGGCTATTTTGCATCGTAATGTGTGCACCATTGAAAATTGCACGCTATTGTGTATTTTTCTGATAACAATTATTTTTAATTGAGAAATATCAGTTATGGTCTACTTTATTAAATTATTTTTATACAGATTATTACGAAATAGTTTTAATGTATTTTTGTATTGTTTATAACATTAAAGTAGAGAGTTGGGTTTTATTGGGAATGTATTGAGAACTAGAGGGCTTATATGTAATATTTCCTATACATTATTTATTATCTATTATTATTTATCTCTTTAATTAAAACCACCCCCTTCTCTCTCTCCTTTCCTTCTCCTTCTTCTTCCTTCCTTTTCTTCTCCCCGTCTGGTTCCACCCCGACCCAGAACCCACCTCCCCCGGTCCCCCACTCCATCTCCTTCCCCTACTTCTTCCTCTCCCCGTTCACTCCCAACCAAAAGAGAACCCAACCCTCCTTCCTTCCTTCTTCTTCTCCTTCTCGTTCGATGCCGACCCAAAGAAGCCCCGACCTCCCTCCCTTCCTCCCTCTTCCGTCCACGCCGCCGATCGAAACGAAACCCGACCCCCATTCCATTCTTCTTCTCCTTCTTCTCCTTCCCCTTTGATCTCCATCTCGATGCCCAAAAAAAAACGAACCCATCGCCGATCACTTGCCCATGCTCAAATCCCCTCCGATTCTTCATCGATTCCAAATTAAATCGAGGGGTAGACTAATGGAGGGATTCTCTAAATGGTGGTGGCGTCGGATTTTCGAATTGATTCGAGAAGGTAAAACCCTAACTATTTTATTGTATAAAATTTAGTTGGGTTAATTTTTATTGAGTAGGAATATTAGGGTAGCGAGATTTAGAGATGTTGGAAGCGGTAGATGTGAGAAATTAGCGGATTTTAGAGAGATTTCAAGTTGTTAGTAAAATAGGATTTTGGGTTTGTAAAAGAGAACTATATGGGTATGAATTAATTCTCGTATAGTAATAGAAATTGTAGTTGGACTATTAGATTATTTGGGGGTGATTTTAGTAATTAATTAGGAATGAAAATACCGTAAGCATTAGATTATCACGTGCATCGCACGTGTATATCCCAAGCGTTCAGTAAGCGCTTGTGTGATATTTGGGGATAGTGTTATTAGCTTTTTATGATTGGTTTGAATTATTTGAGTTTAATTGCTTTGAAATTTGGTGATAGGATATATTCACGACTTCGGATGCGGGGTGGCATGGTGACGCTTCGAATCTTCGCGAAATGTGGTGAGTTAGTTTATTTATATATTTTTGTGGGTTTAAGAAATATGTGAGTTATATTATTTATATATTTTCGTGGTTTAAAGATATATGTGAGTTAACTTATTTATATATTTTTGTGGTTTGAATAATATGTAAGTATCGATTTATTTACGTATTTTGTGGTTTAAAGAAATAAGTAAGTATCAATTTATTTACGTATTTTGTGGGTTTAAAAAATATGTGAGTACTAATTTATTTATATGTATTTTGTGGTTGAGAAATATGTGAGTATGATGTATCTACTTATATTTTATGTTGTGGCCGAATTTTATGGCTTTTTGATATACTTCGTAGAAGTTATGTTAAAGATTGATTTTGAGGAAAAATACGGATTTTTATGGGCCCGAAAATAGGTTTTTGTGATATCTGGTGAAGTTAACTATTTTGAGTATATAAAACCGATATAAGGGATTAGTTATGTATGTGGGGATTCTCTACTTCTAAATTAGTTGTTTGCTCTCTTTATATGTTTATGTATATGTAGAAAGAACAATCTTTAGGGTTACTACTTGTGTAGGTGAAGAAAGGAACCCATCTTTTAGGCGTGCGTTGTTGTAGGTTGAGAAAGAACCCATTTTGATGGTTGAGTAAATTGTGGATGCTAAAAGAACCCAACTTGATGTTATGTTAGTTGTAGTATGATAAAGAAACAATCTTTTGATGTTGTCAGTTGTAGGATGTTAAAAGATCACACCTTTATGTTGATTACTTGTTGTAGGTTGAGAAAGAACCCATTCCTATGGCTATATTATTTGTGTATGCGAAAAAGAACCCATTTTAGTTGTTAGTAGTAGTGAATAAAAAGAATCCATCCTATGGATTTGGATTGTTGTAGAGAAAGAACTCACACTTGTGATATATTAAGAATCCATGCTTGAGTTGTGTGAAGAACCCATTCATGCCTATGTGATATTCCAGTAAAACCTACCATGCTCGAGTTGATTTTAGAAAGATACCATGCTTGAGTTGTTGTAGGCTGATTATAGTGAGAAACTCATGTGTGAGTTGATTATAGTAGGTATGCCATGATGAGTTGATTTTAGAAGGATACCATGCTTAAGTTAATTATAGTAGATTCTTCTGTTACTTCTAATTATAGAAGATTAAGTTTGCTAGTAAGCACAGTTGGTTGCTTCTAGGTTTGATTACCTGTATGGTTGTTTGTATGTGGTTTTGCGCGTACGTGGCTCGACTGGCCCGTATGTAGCTGTGGGTCTCATACGCAGCTTATTTGGCTCGTATGTGTGTTGTTATCTCATACGCGGCTCGACTGGCTCGTATGTAGATGTTGGTCTCATACGGAGCTTATTTGGCTCGTATGCATGTTGTTGTCTCATACGTGGCTCGACTAGCCCGTATGTAGATGTTGGTCTCATACGGAGCTTATTGGCTCGTATGCATGTGGTTGTCTCATACGCGGCTCGACTGGCCCGTATGTAGCTGTTGGTCCCATACGTAGCTGTTTAGCTCGTATGTGTTTTTTGTTACTCGTATGTAGCTTCTTAGCTAATACGCAGTTGTTGTGCTCATCTAGGGTGATATCATTGCCCTAGGACTATCAACCATCAAGACGTGTGTTTAGCTTACTCCTAAGGGACTGTGGACGAGTCACTTCGCGAGTGCCGTCAGATCTTAACCGTTGGTTGATTGCGGACCAGAGTGTGACGAAATCCAAGTTCAGGTAGTAGCATGCGAATACGTTCGCATTGCCGGGGTCTTGGATCGATAGGCCATGAACCAGATCCTGAGGGATTCTGGTAAGTCTAGGTTGAGCAGCCTAGTAGAGTTATCTTGCGAAGTCTAATTTAAGACCTAGCATGTTGTGTTTATAATATTGTCATCCCTAGGATTGTTCAGGATTAGTGACATCGTTAGGGTAGTGACTTATAAAGATCTTTTACTTAACCATTTTGCCAGAAAGGAGGAGTTGGTAGTAGGGGGCACCTTACGACCAACTTGCCCTTTGGGGCCGACCTTAGGTGGTGTTACTGGGTTGTACCTTCCTGTCAAAGGGATACGTACGGTGTCTTCTCACGAGTTGGGAGCACGGGTTGCGTATCGCACACTGTTAATTCCTGAAGTGCCATGATAAGGCGGGCGGAGCTAGGGGGATGGACCTCGGAACTTCGTCGGGTCCTTGGCCAGGAGAGAGCGAACAGGCCATAGATCACGGTCTATGAGTTAGGGGTGACACAGGATAGGCTTTATGCTATACTGCGCTCGGGAGACCCTATGTTCGTCTGGTTTTTTGAGTGAGGTCCGGTGTACCGGGTAGTAGTGGCAAACATAGACACCATGAGCGTACTGCATTGGTGGGACTTGACCACGTTTGCAACCTCATCAGTCATGTCGTATCTGTCAGGAACAGGTTGTGTACAATTAGAAATTCATAACGCGGGTTCAAATCCCTATATATGGAGAAACGGCTTGAGATGGGCGCATGTAGTATGGGCTGCATGTTGCTTCGGAGACTTGCTAGCATTAGAATAAGAGCATCATCGCATTAGTAATCTTGCATTAAAATAAGAGCATCGTTGTATTGGTAATTTTGCATTAGAGTTTAAGTCATAACGTACACAGGCACAAATTATATGTACACGTGTCTTTTCCATTCGAGATGAATTGCGAATGTGATAATGAAGTAAATTAATAACCAAGCTATGAGCTTGGGATGTGATGTGATATTATCCAAGTTGGGCTTGGGATGTGCGGTGATTATTACCCAAGCTATCGGCTTGGCATGTGATATGTTATTGCCAAAACTATGTTGGGATATGGGGTACATTGTGATAAAATGCAAACGGTAAGGTGCAATGAGATGTTAGGTTGGACATGAATGAGTGTGGCAGTATGAGAATGAAGGCATATGTCTACGATGTGATACGTGATATAAGGAAATAAAATCAATATTGTATTATGAGAGTGGTTATTCAAATGATTACTAAATATAAGTATGTTATGAGCGGGTATAGATATACATACAGGTGATGACTCAGAGAGTATTTGATGTAAAATCTCATTTATGATGTTACATATTCAGATGTCAAGTAAGATTTGTTTATCTTGGTAATTGTGAGTTCGTTATGTTTTTACCTTTAAGTTCAATTTATTTACTTATTTTAATAAATTATACTCACACCAGAAATGGCTAACCCCTTAGTGTTTGGGGGTTAGGGAGTTCCTGGACTACCCTAGGTCCCTACTGTTACAGGTCCTCCGCAGTGCAGAGGTGAGGTGTAGGTACAGGTTTCTGTGGAGTGGAGCTCCAATTTACAAATTTGTTGTTATGGTTTAATTGTAAATAGTAAAGGTTTTATGCTTTAAATTTTATTTTTGATGTATAAGTAAGTGGATGATGATTAAGAGTATAGTGTGAGGTGGCATGATATGGTTTTGACCCGTACCCATCTCGTTGTGGAGTACCGGGCGTCGTGGTATGTTTTTACAAGTTATTTTCTAAAAACTTACAATGTTTTCAAAAGAATTTATGGTTTTTAATTGATAATTGTTATACTGTTACGAGTTTGGCCCTCAGAGCATATATATATATTGCCTGTGTGATAATGCTCATTTTGGCCTGGGGAGCCCGTGATATTAATGTCTGTGATGTGAGCTACGGAATTTAGAGCAGAATTCCGTAAGCTTTTTGTGTTTTGGGGCAGAAATTACAAGGGAGACTCTGCCCAAATTTTCTTTGAAACATAACTATTTTAGTTTATGTTTAAAGTGATATAGAAATTGGAAGAATTGATTTCGGAGTCAAAAAGAAAAGAAAAGGGGCAGGCAGTACAGTTTGGTATTACAAACTGATATTTGTAATTACTGCATAGTAACTCTGTGTTGAATAAAAAGTTTTAAATTTTCCAGCCTTTTGTGTATCGTGACTAATTGAAGGAAAGATCTTGGCATGTGTCACGGTTTTCCAGTTACGGGGAAACCGGGGCGTTACACGTCTGATCGAAATCTAGCGCGAATCTTGAGGAGAAAGTTGTTTTTCTTCATTTCGTAGCCCGGATTGGCACTTGCTCGGAATACGAGCGATATAGCTCGGTTTTACCCTCGCGCAAGTGGCTCGGATCGCTTGTCACTCAGTTCGGATCGCCGAGCGACGTGGAGCAATCTGAGCCGTCGGATCTTGGCACGAATCTCGATGCGGGCTCAGTTTCCAAGAAAACATATCTTGTCGTGTAGCGGTGCTGGCAAGATCTGAGCCGTCTGATCGAAATCTAGCGCAAATCTTGATGAGAAAGTTGTTTTTCTTCATTTCGTAGCTCGGATTGGCACTTGCTCGGAATCCGAGCGATATAGCTCGGTTTTACCCTTGTGCAAGTGGCTCGGATCGCTTGTCGCTCAGTTCGGATTGCCGAGCGACGTGGAGCGATCTGAGCCATCGGATCTTGGCACGAATCTCGATGTGGGCTCAGTTTCCAAGAAAACACTATCTTGTCGTGTAGTGGTGCTGGCAAGATCTGAGCTGTTTGATCGAAATCCAGCGCGAATCTTGAGGAGAAAGTTGTTTTTCTCCATTTCGTAGCTCGGATTGGCACTTGCTCGGAATCCGAGCGATATGGCTCGGATCGCCTGTCGCTCGGCTGTTCGATCCGAGGGACATGGGGCGATCTAACCCGTTGGATGTTGGCACAGATCTCGAGGCAGGCACGGTTCCCAAGAAAACACTATCTTGTCATTTAGTGACGCTGGCATGATCTGGGCCGTCTGATCGAAATCTAGCGCGAATCTTGAGGAGAAAGTGGTTTTTCTCCATTTCGTAGCTCGGATTGGCACTTGCTCGGAATCCGAGCGATACGGCTCGGATCGCCTGTCGCTCTGCTGTTCGATCCGAGGGACGTGGGGCAACAATCTCAGCCGTTGGGTGTGGAGTGCCGAGCAGCCTTACTTAGGGGGTCGAAGCATCGCTCCCTTTGCCATCAGTCGTCTCTCTTCATTACTTAGCCGTTTGGGCTTTTGTAACGGTTCAAGGGAGGCCCAAGAGTCGCGCCTTTACGTTACAAAACCCAAGAGGCGCCGTTTTCACTATAAGTTTTCACCCCCTCACCACTTCACCTCATTTCTCACTTTCACTTTCTCACTCTTGATTTTTACTCGCAAGCGAGGCTGTTAGCTCTCGAGCGGCGCTGCTAGCTGTCGTGGCCAGGCGTTTTATTCTCCGGTGATCTTTCCGGCCGTAATAGTCACTTCAAGGTCAGTCCCCTTTCCCCATCTTTGTAAAAATGGTTAAGTTATCTTCCACGGACGAGACCCCCTCCTCGGACATAGGCGTCAGTCGAGTGGTCAGGCCGAGCAAAGATAAAGGGAAGAAGGCCGTGGAGCCAACCGAAGGGACTTTGGTTCTGCCAAACACAGTCGGGGAGGTTGCCGAGCCACTCCAGGAAGTTGAGGCCCGGTCTAACAAGGGCAAGGGTATGGAAACTATTATTGAGCATCCGAAGAGAGCAGGGGAACTGGGTCGGCAGCTGAGCGTTCTGTCCAGTATCGGCGGTGTGCGGAGCTACACTGGAGAACTGCTGGACAAGGTGATGCAGGGCAAAGCCCCATCAATCGAGGAAAACGAGCCGAGGGAAACCTCTGAGGTGGATCATATCTCTTCGGTGCTGATCGAGGCGGATCTGCTTCGGATCCGGAGTGGGTTCCAGATCCCAGCAGAGTACGGACTTTTGCTCCCCGGCCCCGGCTTCCGAGCGTGCACCTCGTCCTCGGCCGATATTTGTGTTTTTCCCGCCGACTCACTGAATGCCGGACTTCGTCTGCCGCTGCACCCTTTCGTGGTGCAGGTGCTGCAGTGGTACGGCCTGTGTCCGGCTCAGCTGATGCCGAACACGTGGCGGCATGTGATGGCATTTGTTCTTCAGTGTCAGGAGGTCGGCGCCGAGCCGAACATGTTCGTCCTTCGGAGTCTCAACCGACCTTGCCAACCTAGCAAGAACGAGCAGAGGTTCTACCTCTCGCCGAGGAAGGGCATAAAGTTGATCGAAAACCTGGACTCGATCAAGCACTGGAAGGAAAAGTACTTCCTCGTCCGAGCTCCTGAGTCGTGGGCGATACCGACGATGTGGTTGAGGGAAGGTCTTCCGAAACGTGTGAAGAAAGAGCCCGTGCTCAGCAATGAGGAAGCCGAGGTCGTGGAGAAGTTGCTCGGCTTCCCGACCTTCAGCTGGAAGGACATTACGGAGGAGGCGTTGTTCCGAGGGGGTCTCAGTCCGATCGACCCCAGTAGGCCTCTTCTGTACTAGTTTTTTTTTTGTTGAAGTTTTTCCTTGAAAATTTTTCTAACTTTCTTCGCCCGGTTTGTGCAGAATCTTCCGGCATGGATTACAAAGGCTTGATGGCGAAGGCCCGAGCGGCAAGGGAGCAGGAGACACGGAAGAGGAAGAGGACCGTGGCCGGACCTCAAGGCGGCCGAGCGCCCAAGGTTCCCTCGGTTTCTCCGACCCCCGAGCGCCCGGCTATTGAGGCTTCCAAGGCCGAGACCGAGAAAGATCTCGTCGAGCCGACTGTCTTACCAACCTCGGATGCGCCGACCCCGCCGGCGCAAACGGATGCTCCGGGGTCTTCCGGCGGAGCGTTCAACATCGGTGCGCTGTTGGCTCTCGACGTTCCACCACTTACTGCCGAGGCGGAGCGGATTTTGACCGAGGAGCACAAGCGCATCTTCGTCCTCGACTGGAGGGTGATGAAGGTTGACGGGTTCTTGGGGGACGGAAACATTTGTATGCAGGCGATGAAACACCTGCCGACACCCAAAGACCGAGCGGCGTTGAAGGCTCGTGAAGTTGGTGACGCTGCGATGCAGATCGCTCAGAATACTATGTCGGTAAGTAGTGAATTACTTTCTTGAAAATTTTTGTGCTTGTTTGTGACAGCTTCACATATTGCTTGTAGACCCTCTGGCACTTCAACCACTTGCTCGAGGAGTTTGAGAGCAAGGAGAAGGAGATGAAAATTCTGAACGACCGTGAACGGTCGGAACAGTCCAGAGCAGTGAGGGAGCTAGAGGCCGAGCAGTTGCATTCTACATCGCTCGAGGCCGAAGTCGGCAGCTTGAAAGCTCAGCTTGCCGAGGCGCTGAGGAGCTCGGCGGCCGAAGCCTCCAAGGTCGAGGCCCTTGAGAAGGAGAGGGCTCGGCTTGAAGGGGAACTGTTTGAGGCTCGGAAGGCGACGGAGGAAGCCCTGAACGAGCAAGCTTTGAAGGTGGCGGCCGCAGAGAAGGCGGTCCGGGACGAGGCCGAAGCTCACATGCTGTCGAACATGGAGGAGGCCTATGGCCGAGCCCTGAAGCACATCGTCGCTCGGAGCCCCGGGTTTGACGTCTCGGACTACTATTTCTACGACTCCGTGGAGGGCGAGGAAGAAATGCCCTTGTCCATGCTCGCGCCAAGGCCGGAGGGCGAGAATGCCGAGGACGAGGATGGTGCTGGTCGTGCGATTGTAACCGTGCCGACCGTTGACGAGGTCGACCCTTGACTTTGTTGTCTTCTGCTCTATTTTTTTTCTTCTTTTTCTCTGTAACGCTTAACTGCGGACTGGCCACCGCCTTTTGTAAACTCTTGGATTTCAATGCAAACTTTTGTGGGATTTTGGCTGAGGATTATGAAACTTTCACAAAAATGTTTAACTCTTTTTGCTCGGACTACATCTCTATGTGTTGAAGATTTCTCTTGATATTTCTCCGCTTTTTAGGTTGAGTTTGGTCCAATTACTGAGGTCTCCTACCACCGCACTGAGTTAAAGAAAACGAAGGAGGCTCTTTCTCGCAACCGGAACAAAGCGTTTTATGACTTCTTGAATTTGGAAGAAATCAAAGCAACAGCGAGAGGGTATTTAAGTGAGTTAAAGCAACTGCGAAAGCAGTCGCGAAAGACGCCTCTCGAAGGCAAGGTAGAGCTAATCCGTAAGGGCCTCTTTGATGTCGAAGCGAGAAATAACGAACTGCTGGCGGAGATCCATCAATTGGAGGTGACAATAAAAGAACACTCAGCCGAAGAAGAGGAGTTAGCTTCGAAGGTGGGGATGTTGATGTCCGAGCGCGATGAGTTATTGGCCAGAATCGACAAATTAAGGAGGATCACGATCGATAGAGGTATCGAAGTGACTCATCTTCGTTGCGTAGTGGCTGATAATACTAATGTCGCGGGCTCGTCTAAACTTCCTCGTCTCAAAACATCGGAGGCGGACGAGATCCTGCGAGATAGGATCATCGAGCTGGAGGAGGAGATTGCTTTGCTAAAACCTCAGCTTATAAGGGCCAATGTTCGCAGCACGTCATGCACTCGCGAGGAGAGCGAAAGAGGGATCACTTTTTACGAACTTGCGACTCGCTT
This sequence comes from Hemerocallis citrina, assembly GCA_017893485.1. NCBI lineage: Eukaryota > Viridiplantae > Streptophyta > Magnoliopsida > Asparagales > Asphodelaceae > Hemerocallis > Hemerocallis citrina. The sequence continues at coordinate 3,864,386 of CM030366.1, read as the reverse complement.
GCCTGCTGTTAGGCGAAGCCCAGCAGATGCTCAGGTGCCATAGCTATCTCGTCCAGTGGGGCCTCAGTTGGGGCCACCGCTAGAATTAGTGACGAAGGGGGATCTCGCTTCGTAGGTCTAGAGTCGAGTTCAGAAGCGAGGCGACGTCGCCCTCGCGTGTCTCTGAACCGAAGCATTCCCCTTCCAAAGAAGCACTGAATAAGTTGTATTATGCTCTTCAAACTATTGTAAAAACCTTGTCGTAGTGTCGGTTTGGTCCGGGCCCTTAATAAAAAAGTTTGTTTTGTTCCCGATGTTTGAGTGCTGTGATGGTTGACAAATTGCTAAGTATAACTTTTCCAACTTTCGACAACTACTCAAAATCAGAAGCAAATCTTCCTTCATATGGGTGACCCACTCCTAGCTCGTTTAAAAGCGAGCTTTGCGGAGCTGAGCCGAACCACGTGTTTTGGACTCCGAACTCGTCGTTAGATTAGCTCAACGGTTGTGGGAGCAATTCCGAATGGCGAGCTACTTCTAGCTCGCTTAGAAGCAAACTTGCGAAGTAAAATCGAGCCAGGTGTTGGACTCCGAACCATCGTTAGAGTAGTTCAACGGTTGTGGGAGCAATTCCAAATGGCGAACTACCTCTAGCTCGCTTAGAAGCAAACTTGCGAAGTAGAATCGAGCCAAGTGTTGGACTCCGAACCATCGTTAGAGTAGTTCAACGGTTGTGGGAGCAATTCCGAATGGCAAACTACCTCTAGCTCGCTTAGGAGCGAACATGCGAAGTAGAATCGAGCCAAGTGTTGGACTCCGAACCATCGTTAGAGTAGTTCAACGGTTGTGGGAGCAATTCAAATGGCGAACTACTTCTAGCTCGCTTAGAAGCAAACTTGCGAAGTAGAGTCGAGCCAAGTGTTGGACTCCGAACCATCGTTAGAGTAGTTCAACGGTTGTGGGAGCAATTCCGAATGGCGAATTACTTCTAGCTCGCTTAGGAGCGAACTTGCGAAGTAGAATCGAGCCAAGTGTTGGACTCCGAACCATCGTTAGAGTAGCTCAACGGTTGTGGGACCAATTCTGAATGGCGAACTACTTCTAGCTCGCTTAGGAGCGAACTTGCGAAGTAGAATCGAGCCAAGTGTTGGACTCCAAACCATCGTTAGAGTAGTTCAATGGTTGTGGGAGCAATTCCAAATGGCGAACTACTTCTAGCTCGCTTAAAAGCGAACTTGCGAAGTAGAGTCGAGCCAAGTGTTGGACTTCGAACCATCGTTAGAGTAGTTCAACGGTTGTGGGAGCAATTCCGAATGGCGAACTACTTCTAGCTCGCTTAGAAGCGAACTTGCGAAGTAGAATCGAGCCAAGTGTTGGACTCCGAACTATCGTTAGAGTAGTTCAACGGTTGTGGGAGCAATTCCGAATGGCGAACTACTTCTAGCTCGCTTAGAGGCGAACTTGCGAAGTAGAATCGAGCCAAGTGTTGGACTCCGAACCATCGTTAGAGTAGTTCAACGGTTGTGGGAGCAATTCCGAATGGTGAACTACTTCTAGCTCGCTTAGAAGCGAACTTGCGAAGTAGAGTCGAGCCAAGTGTTGGACTCCGAACCATCGTTAGAGTAAAGAGTAAAAGCAGAGAGATGCAAACAATTTTTTTCAAGTAAAATATGAAAAAGCTTTCTTTATTGATGACTAGTGATCGGCTGCTTCTAAAGTTGCAAGCCGTCATTACAAGAGAGAAATAAAAGAAAAACAGTACAAGTAATAGGAGAGGAACGGTTCGACATCTTAGAAATACTTAGAGAGGCGTTGGTGCTTTCTCTTGGTATTTTAGAAGATGGTCGGCATTCCAGGTCCTAGGGATCTCTCTGCCTTCGAGGTCTTCCAGTCTGTATGTCCCGGGTCGGATTACTTTGGCGATCTTGTAAGGTCCCTCCCATTTTGGGGCCAATTTGCTCTTCTGACCTGGGAATGAGATGGCTAACTTTCTGAGGACCAGATCCCCTTCTTTGAGGTCCATAGGGCAGACTCTCTTGTTGTATGCCAACTCGATCCTTCTTCGGTAGCTTTGTTGATGAATGGCGGCTCTTTCTCATATCTCATCTATCAGGTCTAGATTTGCTCGGAGCTCTCTGGCATTTTGTTCTTTTCATACGCTATTAGACGAGGAGAGGGTATTCCGACTTCTAGGGAGATGATGGCCTCGGACCCATAGGTGAGATTAAATGGGCTCTGTCCTGTGGGGGTCCGTTTTGTGGTGCGGTAGTTCCACAGCATGTTGGGAAGCTGATCGACCCATAAGCCTTTGGAACATTTATCCAATCTCTTCTTAATGCCGGAGAGGATCTGTCGGTTAGCATTTTCGGCTTGGCCATTCGACTGGGGATGAGAAACGGAGGAGAACCGGTGTTGGATGGCAAGGTCTTCACATAGTGCTCGGAAGGCAGCCCCGGTGAACTGGGTTCCGTTGTCTGTTATCAGGACCCAGGGGATGCCGAATCGGTAGATCACGCTCTTCCAAAAGAACTGAACAACCTTGTTCTCGGTGATCGTGGCTAGGGGCTGGTGGAAATGGCCCTAGTAAATCCATTTTGAGAAGTAGTCGATTGCCACGACTAAGAATTTGAACTGGCTGGGAGCTGGAGGAAATGGCCCTAGTAAATCCATCCCCCACATTGCGAAAGGGATTAGACTTGATAGGGAAGTGATTGAAGCTTGTGGGAGGCATCGGATGTTGGATTACTTTTGGCAAGAGATGCATTGCTGAACGTGTAGTTCGGCGTCTTGCAAGAGAGTAGGCCAGAAATATCCGTAGTTCAACACTTTGCGGGCCAGGGATCTGGACCCCGAATGTGCCCCGCCGATGCCCTTGTGAAGCTCTTGCAGGGCGTAGTTGGCTTGCTCTGGGGAAAGGCATCTCAGATAAGGCCTGCCGTCTACCTGGGTGAAGGAACGCTTGTAAAGGATACCCCCGATGAGTGTGTATCGTTCTGCTCGGGTTCTTACTCTTCGTGCTTCCTTAGGATCTTCGGGGAGGAGACCGTCCCGTAAGAACTCGACGAGGGGCTTCATCCAGTTATCTTCAAGCAAAACATGCAGTGACTCCATTGAGTCGGAATTTTCATCCTCTATACTTGGCTTTAGAAGGACCTCTATCAAGACGGTCTGTTCGAGACCTTGGAGGGAAGAAGAGGCTAGCTTGGATAGGGCATCAGCCTAAGCATTTTCTTCCCGGGGTATTCGTTGGATGAGGGCTTCTTCAAACAGTGCCATGAGGCTCTTGACCTTGGATAAATATTTGACCATCCTGTCATCACGTGCTTCATACTCACCGAGGACCTGATTTACGACTAGCTGAGAGTCGCTAAAGATCCGGAGGCGTTGTGCCCCTGCATTGCGGGCCATCCCAAGATCGGCTAAGAGCACCTTGTATTTTGCTTCGTTGTTAGAGGCCTTGAAGTTTATAAGGAGGGAGTATTGGAGGATGAAGTCATCTGGGCCGGCCAGAATGACCCCGGCTTCGCTTTCCTCGTTATAGGAGGATCCATCCACATAAACCGACCTGATAGGTGGTCCCTTCATCGCTTGGCTAATCTCGGAGATGGTACTTTCAACTATAAATTCTACTAGGGCCTGAGCTTTGATCGCGGTCCGAGGCTGATATGTTATATCATGCTGAATCAGCTCGATAGACCACTTCATAAGGCGACCCGAGGTCTCTGGCTTGTGGAGTACTTGCTTCAACGGTTGGTCGGTAAGGACGACCACAGAATGGGACTGAAAGTACGTGCGAAGTTTTCTTGCGGCCATCACTAGGGCATAAGCCATCTTTTCAATTCTCGGATAGCGGAGCTCGGCATCCCGAAGCACCTTGCTCACATAGTATATGGGCTTTTGAGCCCGGTCTTCTTCCCTTACTAAAACAGCACTGAGGGTCTGCTCAGAGGCTGCCAGGTAGAGGTAGAGGGGTTCACCAGGAATTGGTTTGCTGAGGAGGGGAGGATTGACGAGGCAAGCCTTGAGCTGGTCGAACGACTCCTGTTGATGTTGACCCCATTCGAAACCTTTAGCCCCCCTGAGGGCCTTGAAGAAGGGGAGGCATTTCTCCCCGGACTTCAAAAGAAAGCGCCCTATGGCGGCTAGGCGGCCTGTTAACCTCTTAACTTCCTTAACATTCTTGGGAGGGGCCATGTCTAGTATGGCCTTGATTTTCTCAGGGTTAGCTTCAATTCCCCGTTGGCTGACCATGAAGTCGAGGAACTTTCTTGAAGAGACTCCGAACGCACACTTATTCGGATTGAGTCTCATGTTGTGCTTTCTCAGAACATCAAATGCCTCCTGGAGGTCGGTCACATGATCGGCACCTCGGATGCTTTTTACAAGCATGTCGTCAACGTACACTTCCATATTACGGCCGATTTGAGCTTGGAAAACCTTGTTGACGAGGCGTTGGTATGTGGCGCCTGCATTTTTCAAGCCGAAGGGCATAACCCTGTAGCAATAGAGGCCCTGGTCGGTCACAAATGAGGTCTTCGGGATATCCGGGGGGAACATCCGGATTTGATTGTAGCCTGAGAAGGCGTCCATGAAGCTAAGGAGTTCATGACCCGATGTGGCATCAATCAAAGTGTCTATGCTCGGAAGAGGGAAAGGGTCCTTGGGGCAAGCCTTGTTGAGATCGGTAAAATCGATACAAATCCTCCAAGTTCCATTAGACTTCTTCACCATTACTACATTTGACAACCACTCTGGATAGTTTACCTCCTGTATGAACCGGGCCTTCAAGAGCTTATCCACCTCCTGTTTTATAGCTAGTTGGCGCTCAGGGGCGAACTTGCGCCTCTTCTGTTGGACGGGTTTGGATCCTGGGGCAACACTGAGGTGGTGGACTAAGAGTTCTTCGGAAATACAGGGCATGTCTGCAGCTGACCAAGCAAAGAGGTCTCGGTTCCTTCGGATGCACTGTACAATGTCCGAGCATAGGGCGGACGGGAGGGTCTTGCTAACAAAGAACTTTCGAGTTGGATCCTGCTCTGAGAAGAGCACTTCCTCCAACTCATCCACCGGCTCGGACGTCGGTCAGACGACATCTTGGGGGATATCCAGAGTTTCTAGGGAGAGGACTGGACCGAGGGTAGAGGTCATGTAGCACTTACGAGCCGTTTCCTGATTACCCCTTACTTCCCCTACTCCGGCCCGGGTGGGAAATTTCATCTTGAGATGGTACGTCGAAGGAACAGCTTCTAGAGCTGCTAGACCGGGTCGGCTTAGGATGACATTGTAAGCTGCAGGGACATCCACAACCATAAAATCCATCGACTCCGTTCGGGTAGTAGGAGTTTTGCCAGCGGTTACGTCGAGGGTGATCACCCCCTCAATAGTCACTGGCACTCCCGTGAACCCATAGAGCGTGTAACCGGTGGGCTTGAGTCTATCTCGGGAGAGTTTTAGGCCTTTGAAAGCAGCGAGGAAGAGGATGTTAACGGAGCTGCCATTGTCCACTATGATCCTCACCACTTTGAAGTTTGCCATGTGAAGGTTGATGACGAGTGCGTCACAGAGAGGGGTTCGGACGCCCTCGAGGTCTTCATCTGAAAATGTGACGGGCACTCCGAGGCCTTTTAGGGGGAGGGGTGGCACGGACCGAATTGACTTCTCTTATAAATGCCTTTCGAGAGGAGTTGGAGGAGCCCCCCATTGGGCCCCCATGGATGAGGTGTAGGACACGCTCCTCTTCGAAGTCGGGCGTTTCATCGCGCTCTGGGTGCTTGTTAGCCCCCCGAGGCGGGGGAGGAAGGTCGGCTCGATCCTTTCTCAAGAATCTGGCCAGCTGCCCCCTCTAGATGAGGGCTTCTATCTCATTCTTTGAGGCCCGACAATCGTTGGTGTCGTTGCCTTGGTCCCGATGATAATGGCACCACTTCTCTTTATCCCTCTTCTTGCCAGGGGTGTTCATTTTTGGTGCAGGAGGTATCACCCCCTCCTTCTCAACTTCCATGAGAATTGTGGAGATATTGGCGTTAAGGGGAGTAAATTTTTCAAATCTGGGGGAAGGTCGGTGCTGGCCATCATTATCCTTCTGGAGCTTCTTGGCACCTTCCTCTTCTGTTCCCTTTCTCTTAGACCCGTAGGAAGACCCCTCCAAGTTGGGGCGGTGCTCAGCTTCTTCCGCCCGAATATACTTTTCGCTCCGGAGGAGGAGGTCAGAGAAGTTCTGTGGGGGCTTCTTGGCGAGGGAGGAGCAGAGGTTGGAGTTGAGGACATTGGATTGAAAAGCTGCTGCAGCGACCGACTGGTCGAGGGATGCTATAGACCACCCTTCTTCTGGTGGAGGTACAGTAGCGAGATGCTGGTCTTCTCAGTTCGGCGACTACTTACGAAGTGGGTGACGAAGAGGGTCTCAAATTGCTCGAAGGAGAATATTGAGGATGGGGCAAGGCGAGAGTACCATTCTCGAGCAGGACCCTTGAGAGTTGCGGGGAAGGTCTTGCATAGCAGGGCATCGGAAGCTTGATGGATGAGCATGAGGGTCTTGAAGCTTTCGATGTGATCAACGGGGTCGGTCTCCCCGGAATAGGTCTCAAATTGAGGAGGCTTGAAATCGATTGGTACGGGTGCATCCATTATGGTTCGGAAAAAAGGAGGTCGACTAGGACGTAGGGTCCTTCCTCTGAGCTCTTCTTCTCTATCTAACTGACCCAAGCACCTCTCCATCTCGTGGAGACGGCGGTAGACAGTGTCATCCCTTCGACGGTAATCAGCCGAGCCTCTAGACTCGTCTTCATACGAGGGAGAGTGGGGGCTACGACGACGGTAGCTCCTGGAACGGCGAGGACTAGGAATGTAGCGGGGGTTGCTAGGAGCTTGTAGAGGAGTTAGGGACCGTTGGCGAGGACTTAGGATCTGAGGAGGAGTGGGAATCCTTGGGGCATTAGTGTTATTGGGACGGAGGTTGAGAGCTTGTAGGACGGTTGCCTGGAACTGCTGGAACTCGGCACGGGTGATGGGCGCCTCATTGTCCCTAGGATGTTGCCGACCGGCGGGGAATGTGGCCTTCTTCTGTGATGCTCGGGGGACTCTCTCTGCCCCCTTCGGATAGGGGACCTTCGGTAGTCTCGGCGATGAGGGGATCGCTCATCCGGACGTTGTTGGCGGGAGGCTCCCTCTCGGGCCCGCTTTTCATCCAGACGGTGGCGAAGATCCACATCTTTGGGCCGATTGGGGACTTTTTGTTGGAAGTCGGAAGCTCGGGGATTGTGAGAGGCCATAGAGTCCGTAGAGGCATTGTGGATAGAGACATAGTCCTGGTGGAGAGGTTGTTTCTGCGGGTTGGGGCCCTTAGGAGGTGGTTAATTCTGAGGAGGAGGCAGGTCCTGTTGGAGTGGGTCTTCCACGGGAGGAGGGAGTTGCCCCTGCTGCGGAGCGGGCTGGATGGGAATTTCTTGTTGCTGATCGGGGTTGGGTCCTCGGTTGGACCTCTTGGATCTTACCTTCCTAGGAGGCATGGCAGGAGAAGATCTGTTCCACGGGAAGAGGGTAGGCAGCTATTCGTTAGTTTCCCACAGACGGCGCCAATCTGTTGCCACTAAATTCGGTGTGGGGGCAAACAGATGGAATTTGTGGATTCTTGGGAAACTTTGAATAGGAAACCTGATTACCTGTTCTGCCGGAGTTTGACCGTCGCTCCCGCCGTATACTTGCAAAAAGTGCAAGACACCGGGGTTGTTCCTGGCGATGCACCCTCCGATGCCCAAGTCAGTAATCAGAAGTGATTATGAAAGAGCGCAAAAACTGGCAAAAGATTGATTACCTCCTAATGGAGATGGATGGGGGGTATTTATAGGCGTCTTAGGGGATCAAATTAGGCATGTAATTCCTGTGTATAAATAAGGAATGTAATCTCTAATTCCCAGTGAAAGGATAGATATGAATCAGGGCCGTTGATTAGGATTAATTAGAAACCCTAATTCTATCCTAATGGACCGGGTTCGCTGCTGGTTGAAACCCGCACCCAGTTGGGGTGGACCCATTCGTGGGTTATTGGATCTTTGAGGGAGAGATCCAGTACCCGCTTCAGGCCCAACAATAGGTAAAATTACCATTTTACCCCTAAGCTTTAAGATTCGTTCCTGATTTAGACGGTTCTGATTTAACCCTGTTTTTTAGCCATATCAAGTTCTTATTAATATTTTTGACTAGTTGTTAAAAATCCTTTTTTTTATCTACCAACTGTATTGTAGTGTTTTAAATAAATTCTATCTTTGCATTGCAAATTACATTTTTATTATAAACAATCTTTGTTTATTTGTTATTTTATTTTTTCATTGAATTTTAATACCCTAATGAATTTTTTTAAACCCAATATATTTTAATACCCATTTCCCCATAACCCACTATAATAATACCCATTACCCAATTTAACTTAACCAAAACCCCTACCCATTAATACCCACCACCCTGTATATTTCCCCAGTCCAATTACCCATTAAAATACCCAAATCCGTATGCCAACCCGTTACCCACTCTTTCCCCTAACCCTACTCCACTGCATATATATAACCCATATTTTTTTAAAAGTCTGTTCACCTTCTCCCAGCCGTCTCTTCGAAACCCATGCATCTCCTACTCTTCGTTCCCCCCGTGCACCCTCTCCTCTCCAGCCCCTCAGCGCCCCTCCATCCCTCACCCGATCCTCATCGTGACCTCTCCTCGACAACGTCATTACACCGCTGTACCCCGTCCACTCCCCTACGTCCACCGCATCAACCAACAGCCAGCAGCGCCCAGTGCTGACCTCGCCCTCCTGCTCGACTGCCGACACCCTAACGTCGTCCCCTGTGTCTCTTCGTCGACATGCCTCGTCGACTATAGCGGCAGCCTCGTGCGCTGTGTTTCCCCCCGGCGACCACTGCAGTAGCGCACCTACCCTACGTTGTCCCCCCTGTGCGTGCCTCCGGCAGCACTACCGCACCATCCCGTCGCCTTGCCGCCGGTGCCGTCCTTTGCCGCAGTCGATGCTACACCCTGCCGTCACCGGTTGAGCCAAGCCACAACCAAGCTTTTGGTTGTTTGAATGGGTTTTGATCATGTTGGATCTCAACCATTCGATCTTCTTGATCATCACGATCATCATCTTGATCATGGGGTTCCTTGATTGATTGATTCCTAGCTGTCCGCTGTTTTGATCTTGATCATCACCATCGGGTGATCTTTGCCATCCATTGGATCTTGATCATCATCTTTGATTATGGACCGTTGGATCGCATTATCATCATCTTAGAGTTCTTGATCACTTTGATTGGTGGTCGTCCGATCATGTTCGTGGGTTATTTGTTCTTTGAATTCTTGATCTTGTTCGTGTTCCGTTCGTTCGTTCGTTGCGTTCGTGCCCGAGAATCTGTTCCCTTTATTCTCTTTCTCTCTGTTGGATTCATCGTCTTTCAGGCAAGTAACTTGTACTCAAATTTTCTTTGTATGATACAAGTCTTAAATACCACCTATAATGTAGTTGGGTTCTAGAGACGACTCTTGTGTGTTATTCTCGTTGGGTTTCGTCTCTATAGTGCTATTTGACCATAGTTGACTCACGACACAAATTTGACATGAAACAACTAGGTTTTCGCCCGTTCTTGATTTGATCATGTATGTGAACTATTTGTGAGGATTTAACTATTTGTTGAGATCCATGTGATTAGCTTGTTGTGGACTTGTTATATACCCTAATCCATGTTGTTTGGATACTTGGTAGACTCGATTTCATGTTTGGATGTGTGTGGATTAAGTTTCGTTGAATCTATGTTGATTTTGGTTTTTTGAGGAAATTCTGTATTTTGCCGATAATCTGTCTTGATCAGTAATTTAGACCATATTAAGGTCAGAATCTTAATTTTAGTATAAAACATGAATTGTAGAGAAATTCGTATGCTTTCCAACCCCTCTGACCTTGCTTGATTTTGTTTTCGTATGTGTGAGATATAACTATTTTACTACAGAGGTGTAGATCTTTTTCAGATTTTGTTTCTCGGTGATTTTGATGACTAAATCATTTTTATTCTTGTGCTACACTTATTATTTTGATCAATAACTTTGGTCATTGTTTCTATACTTATCTAGGGATTACCCAGAATTTTGGCAGATTTTATTGATGAGTTTTACATGCCGTTTCATGCTCGTTTATGAAAACTATACTAGGTGTAATTTACCCGCTGTTCTGTAAAGAATCTTATTTTCACCCTAATTCTTTTTACTGCATGAAAAATATTTGTGAAATATGAAAGTTAATATATTTTGTCTATTTTCATCTCCCTTTTGCAGATTTGGATTTCGTTTCACTGGTTGCGAGATATTATAGTTTTCGTACAGCAGTGTTGGAAATTCCAGATTTGCCAAACTCTCATTTATTGATGTTTCCTAATTTTTTATGACAGATCTAATTTTACTGGAAAATTTTGAAACTTTATATTTATATACTGGACATATAGGGAAATACCCCAGATTTTTTGTGAATTTATTTAATGAGTTTTCATGCTGTTTTCCTGCTCTTAAATTCGTTTTCCTAATTTCTGGCTGAACCTAATTTCTGAATTCAAATCAGTTTTGAGTTATGTTGTTGTGAAATACTATTTGACTTATTTATACTCGCTAGATTCGTTTGGAAGTCTACTTTCTAGACGTTTCGACGGATTCCGATTTGCATGTTTGTAACACTGGAAATCATTGTTTTACTGCAGTGTGGTCTTGCTGTCCTGAACTTGAGATTTGTTTATTTTATTCTTTTATGAGATATCATGCACTCGTACATGTTTATCTTGCAACTTGAACTTGTTACATGACCATGACATGATATATTTGATATGTTTTGCACACCCACATGCTTGTTTGACATTAATAATAAAATAACCAAGCCGGGGTTAAAGGAAAGATCTAGTAGTGGATAGTGCAGAAACGTGTACTCGGAAGAACCTAGTGGTTATTGGAGCTTGTTTCAAGTGGAGCTTGACACGATATATATGACACGTACACACATGACACTGGAGCTTGTTTACATGATACATAATTACATGATACTTGGAGCTTGTCCCTGAGTACACTGCCCTGTATGGTCCCCTACGAAATCTAAAGCGAAACTGTTTGTTGTAGCAACCATGTGTTATGTTTTTGGGGCGCATGAAGTGCTACCTAGATAGTAATAACTATAAGACTTGATACATGACACTTGAACATGATACATGCCCACTTGACACTTGACTACATGATACATGAGATTTGATACTTGCTACATGCTACATGATTACATGATTCTTGATACTGGTTACTTGATGCATGACACTTGTTTACTTGACACTCGACACATACTATTATACTTGCTCATCTTGCCATGCCAGGATTTATATTCTGTTATCATGATTATACCATGCTAGACTTGTTACTTAGATTTAGCTATCCCATGTACTTTTATCCTACATTTAAGTGGCCCGTAACTTGAAATTGACGGGTACTTGTTTTATCTTTTCTTCTTCCCTGCAATTGTTAAATTGCAGATTTTGGAGAATAGGTTCCAGACGGTATTGGTGACATGAAGTATTAGTGCTGGATCTTGTTATTATTATTATTATTCTTGTAGTTGCTTGAACAATTGTATTTTGATACTTAGATTCATCCTTGTATTTGGGCAATGCGACCCAAGATATTTGTTTTATTCAGATCATGACTATTTAAGATTAATGTATTTGGTTTCAAGTATTCTTGTTGGCTTTTGGTTCATATGTGCATGTTGGTTGATACTTTGCTTCCGACTCTAATGATTCTTGTAAATGTTGTAAAGATTCTTGAATAGCTTATGGATGATGAAAATCATTCGCTGGGCTTTTGTCGCGTAACCGTATTCCATATTCTTTTTGGGAAGCGGGGCGTGGCACACCATGTAAAAGATGAACAAAACAATCAAGACGATCAAGGATCGAGATCAAGTTGATCAAGATCAAGTATGATCGGACGGTCCAGATCACCCTGATGATGATGAAGATGATGATGATTAAGATCGATCGATCGGACGGCCCACATTCAAAGTGGAGCTCACTGTTGCATAAGGCCTGCTTCCGACCAAGGAGAATAGGGCAACGGGGCAGCGACTGGGGGAGGATGCCCGCAGCAAGGGTGGAGCTGCAGTGGAGGGCAGTCGACGGGAGGCGAGGTCGACTGGGGTGTTGTCGGTGCTCTGTTTTTGGGAGGGAAACATAGGAAGAAGATGAAGGGCGAGGGCGGGTGATGGTGATGAACTATGGCAGTGCTTCGATGGTGGCAGCAATGAAGGCTCAAGCGATGGCAAGGGTAAGGAGATGGAATGGTGGTGCACGTCGTGCGATAAGGGGGCTCGACAGCAGGGAAAAGAGGGAGAGCGAGATGGTGAACTCGATGGGTTGCAGGATGAAAGCGAGGAGAAGGAGGATAGGGGGATGCGGGGTCGACGACGAGGTAAGGACGTCGACGGGGATGAGAGTAGAGCTCGGGGTGGTGCTCAGGTGAAGCGACGGAAGCAGGGAGGCATCGCTCAGGAATCTGCGGTGGTGAGCAGCAATGGCGGGAGGCCAGTCAGAGGCTTGAAGACGATGGCGGTGGCTCAAGCATCGAGTTGTGGAGGAAGGTGAAGGCTTGACGAGGTGAAGAGATGGGTTTTGGCATACAGAAAGGGAAGAAGGAGATTGGGGGTTTTAGGCGGATGATTGTGAATAAGAGATTAGGGTTAATTAGGTTAAGGGTGATTAACAGGGTATTAATATAGGGTAATGATGTGGGTTAATGGGTAGTAGGGTTATTAGGTATGAATAGAATCCAATAAGAGTTATAGGATTTGGGTTTTTTGGGTTTAAATCCAATTGAAAATGGGGTTTAGATTAAAATAATAAGTAATATATCAACAAATAAATCAATACTCATATAGTAGTACCATTATATCAATTGGTATACAAAATCCATACTCCAATAATTATAAAATATAGATGGAGATCAATAGACTTCCACAATTTAATAAATAACAAAAGATGAATTTTAATAAGCATTCGAAAGAAATAATAATAACTGTCACGCCCTGCATCCCAAAAGGAAATACGGAATACGGATACGTGACTAAGCCCAGCGAATGATTTTCATCATCCATAAGCTGTCAGGATCTTTACAACATTTAACAAGAATAATCAGAGTCGGAAGTAAGAAAAGTCAACCACGCATGTATATATGAATCAATATACCAACAGGAATTTACTTGAAACAAAATATAATAATCTCAAATAAACCAGATCTGAACAAGTCAACAATCTTGGGTCACATTGTCCAATACAAAATTGTACAAGTAACAGATACAATTGTTCAAAACAAGCAACAGGAAATAATAATAATAGCAGGAAAATGATAATAGCAAAACTCCAGTATCTAGAATCTCATATCACCTACACCATCTGGCAGCTGATCTCCAAAATATGCAATTTAATAAATTGCAGGAAGAGGAAAAAGAAAACAAACTCCCGTCAATGCAAGTTACGGGCCACTTGTAGTGCAGGCACAAGTACAGGAAAAGGATAAACAAATAGAATAACAGCGGAAACAAACATAGCATGGTGTAGGCATGTCAACAGAACAGGATAACTAGCATGAATCAAGAAACAAAATCAAGTAACATGATCTACTAACAGGTACAGGTAACATGTATCAGGTGTTATGCAAGCAGGTAAACATGTATCAGAGGAACAGGTAAACAATTATACAAGTACAGGTAAGCATGTAACATGTGTCATGTTATGTCAAGTCAAGTCTTGTATTATTACTATCTAGGTAGCACTTCATGCGTCCCAAACTTTTACCACATGGTTTCTACATTCAAACAAGTTTCGTTTAGATTTCGTAGTAGAGTCCATAGGGCCGTGTACTCAAGGATCAGGAAAACAGGAACAGGAACAGGAACAGGTAGAACCTAGTGGTCCTCTTCTGAGTACACCTTCCTATAGGGAAGTGTGTAGTCAGGTAATTAGGTAAACAGGTACAGGTAGAACTTAGTGGTTCTCTTCCGAGTACACTTCCTATAAGGAAGCGCACAGTCAGGTAATCAGGTAAACAAGATCGTGTATCATGTAGGCATGAACACGTAACAGGTGGGAAACACGACCCCCTTTTTTAAGTACACATTTCTATATTTTCCACTACTAGATCTTTCCCTTAAACTCTGCTTGGTTATTTGTTATTATTATCAAACATGCATGTATGTGTCACAAAACAGAGCAAGAATAACATGGTATAACAGGTAACAGGTTCAGGTTGCAAGATAAACTTGTACAATTGAAAGACAACTCATAAAAGGGTAGAACAACAAAAATTCTAGTTTAGGACAATAAGACAGTACTGCACTAAATCTGGAATTCCCGTTGCTACAAATATGCAAATCTGGAATCTTCAGAAAATCTGGAAAATAGACTCCCGGCCGAATCCATAAAATATATATAAGTCATATGGTATTTCACAAAAATAAGACTCAAAATAGATTTGTATCCAGAAAACATGTTCATCCAGAAATTAGAAGTTTGTATTCAAGAACTGGAAAACGGCATAAAAACTTAATAATTAAATCCAAGAAAAATCTGAGGTATTCCCTGGTATGTTTAGTATCAGAAAATAAAGTTTCATAATTTTCCAACATAGATAGAGTAGTCAAGTAAAATCAGAAAGCAGCAAGATACAGTAGTTTTGCAAATCTGGAATCACAAACACTGTAGTACTAGAACAGAAATATCTCACAAAATATAAATCGAAATCCATATCCGTAAAAAGGGTGATAAACTAGATACAGTAGGCTATAATTAATATTCACAAAGTTTTTATAGACAGCAAATGGAACCAGGTCAAAATTATGTATCTTTACTGAACAGCAAGAAAATTCTGCAAGTATAGTAGTTGTTTGCAGGTATAGAATAGTTTGTAAAAGTCATCAATCAAATCGATAAAAATTAGGGGTTAATCCCAATCAGGTCTAGTTGTAGCTGGGAAAATATTGGATCAAAATATTATCTTTAACATCCGTAGAAAAAATAATTAACCATACAGAATTCATATAAAACTGGATCTAGAATTTTAAATACATCTATAGTAAAATAGTCATAACTCGAAACTCATAAATCGAAACTGAGATCTGTCAGAAAATATGAAAAGTAGACAGAATCCTCTATAATCCATATTCACAAATAATTTTCATATACTGACCTTAAAATGGTCTAAAATACTGATAAAAAATGGGGTACCAAAAAAACTGAAATCTTCTTCATGTAGATAATCAACATAGATCATATGCAACTCATCCAAATCATAACAAACGTGAAATATGGTATACTAGATGTCCAAGCAACATGGTATAGGGTATTTAGCAAGTCTACAACAAGTTATACTACTACCAACACAACAAGCATACAAGATCATACAACAAGTCATGAATCACGAACAACATGCATGTATACAACAAGAAGTGGTCACTCCTAGGTTATTTCATGTCATGTGTGTAATGAGGCAACTACGGGCGGGTCCACACAATAAAAACAAGATGTAACAGGGGTTTTGCACAAGAATTGTTCCTAGAACACAACTACACTACAGGCGGTATTTAGTACTTGTATTATACAAAGAAAGGAATACAAGTTACTTGCCTTATAGCCGACGGCGAGAATGGAGCAAGAACAAGAATAAAGGGAATGGATTCCCGGCACGAACTCAACGAACGACTCACGAATGAGATGAACACGAACAAGATGAACAACCAATCACGAACAAGATGAAGACGATCGAGATCATGAACACAATTAGACGGCTAGATCCAAGAGATCAGGATCTGATGATCAGTTTAGATTCGAATGGCTGAGATCAAGACAGATCGAATGATCAAGATGATCAAGATCGGATGGCTGGAGATCAAAGGAGGTTTTGATGATGAAGATCATGATCGCGATCACGATGGTGATCAGATGGCCCACATTCAAAGTGAGCTCACTGTGTGATCACCACAGGGAAGAAGAAAATAGGGGAGGAGCGCAGCTTTCGGTGCGACTGGTCGGAGGCGGCGACGACTGCCGGTGAGGATACGGTGCTGCGGCGACTGTTGTAGTCTGGAGGAGCACATAGCACGGCGGCATTGGGGCGTCGCGATGCTGCTGTCGGCTGTTGCTGTCGACGGGGGCACAACACTGAGGTGTTTTTGCTGCTGCGTCGGTTAGGGAGCACATGGCATTGGTGTCGGCGCTGCTGGTGGCCAGCGCTGCCGAGGCATCGAGAGGAGAGCGTTGGGGTGCAGGGCGGTTGCGATAGGGAGAATGGGAGAGGGAGAGGGAGAGGGAGAGGGGAATGAGGGTTGGCATCGCAAGGAGGAGAAGATGAGACGGGGACCAGGGTGTCGAGGAGGGTGGTAGTTGAGAAGGGCGGTGCAAGGGGGTAAGGCGACGGGAGGAGGGGAAGCACAGGGGGAAGCTGATCGGAAGGTGTAGGGATGAAGAGGGTTGACTGCACAGGCGGGAGAGAAGGAGTCGGGGACGATGGGTTTAGAGGTCGGGAGGGGAGAGGTAGAGGATGGGTTGGCGGCTGAGTTAGATGAAGAGTAGAATATATATATATATATATATATATATATATATATATATATATATATATAGAGTCCCCTTCGGTTGCACACTACTTTTGGTGAGCACTCCGTGAGCACTCACGAACTAGAGACTCTATGAAAAATCCGAACCGCTCATATTGTTCTATATGCCTTAGATAGCCTAACAATAAAAAATCAAGTAATTTGAAGTTCATTTGCCCATCCATCAAGCTGTTAGAATTTTCAGCCATACAATTTTGTGATGATGTAAATCATGGGCAAATGAACTTCAAATTACTTGATTTTTTATTGTTAGGCTATCTAAGGCATATAGAACGATATGAGCGGTTCGGATTTTTCATAGGTACTCTAGTTCGTGAGTGCTCACGGAGTACTCACCAAAGTAGTGTGCAACCGAAGATTTCTCTCTCTCTCTCTCTCTCTCTCTCTCTCTCTCTCTCTCTCTCTCTATATATATATATATATATATATATATATATATATATATATATATATATATATATATATATATGGGATAAAGGGGTATGAGCAACATGCTCATTTAGTAAATGAGCAATTGATGAGGTGGCATGCATGTGATTGGAAAATCATTAAAAGGGTTAGTTGTCTAATGTATCACATGCATGCCACATAATCAATTGCTCATTTACTAAATGAGCAAGTTGCTCATATCCCTTTTACCCTATATATATATATATATATATATATATATATATATATATATATATATATATATAGGGTTAGAGTTAGGTGGGGTGACGGCTGATGGGTATTATAAGGTAACGGGTATGCAGGGTAGGATCCAATAGGAAAATGGGTATTAGATAACAAATGGGTTTGGGTTTTGGGTTTTAAAACCAATAAGAGGTAGGAAAAATATATAAATAAAAAAAGTGGAATTTTTAATATAAAATGAAAAGGTAAAAATAATAATAATAATAATAATAATAATAATAATAATAATAATAATAATAGCAGAAACAATAATAGTATTAATAACAAGAATAATAGGGTTCAATAAAATAAATTTAAAAAATACAATTAGATTAATATTTAACTTTCCACAAACAATTAAAGTAGTCATATACAAATAATGTACTTGGTTTGTATTTCAAAATAATAATAACAATAATAATAAAAATAATAATACTGATAATAATAATAATAATAACATAAATAATAGGATTTGTATTATAATATAATACTCATTTGAAAATAACAATAAATACAATTAATTAGAAGAACGAATTTTAACAGGAGATACAAAATATTTTTGAAATAAAATGAATTTAAAGAAAATGATTTTTTTTATAAAAAAACCCAAACCCAGATAATACACAGAAAAAGAAAATACATCCAAAATACAGAAAACGGAAAACAAGGGTTACAATAACAATAATGATAATATATATACATATCAAAATGGGGTTTGAGTTTAACAATTTTATTAAAATCCAAATAACAATAATATAATTGGTTTGGGCTAAAATGTAAATAGTCGATCAATTAGGAATGTAAAATAAAATTAAGATACACCGTTATTCGGAATAAATATAATTTTTGAATAATAAAATGAAATAGAAAATTTCTTATAAACAAGAATAATATTTTGTTAAAATTCGATCTATTGAAAATGTAATTGTTGAAAAAGAATTTAAAACTGAGAAGAAAGTTATAAAAATTTTAAATACAGAAAATACACAAAATATATATATATACGGGAACAGGGGTTACAAACCGTTAGATCCAGATCACGGTGTTCAATCAACGATCCAGATCCAATCATAGATTGGCGCCGTCTTTTCATGGCAATGATCAAATATCAGATTTTTAGTAGTTTCCATCAACTATTAACTCATATCTGTTTGCTCCCTCACCAAAATAAGTAGCAAAAGAATGACACCATCTGTGGGAAACAACACAAATCCGACTTACCGCCGTGCCACCAAGACTAAGAGGCAGAGCGGAGGCCTCCAGCCATCACACCAAGTCTCTTCATCAACCAGCTAATCCTGTGGAAGATCCGACTCCTCCTTAACAGCTGCCCCAACAGCCTAGTCAACCTCATGTCAACAGAAAGGTATCGATGGGCTCTCGACAAAGCCATCATGAAGAACATCCTCTTTATGACCATGTATCAGTCCATAATGCTTCAACCTATTCAATGGCCTCACGAGGCCCCCGGGGATCTAAGGATCTCTGCCAAATCATCAATGCTAGGCAACATTGAGCTGATCTACGAATCCGCTTGGACGTGAGTTGTGCCTGAACTGAGGCCTCCCGCTCAGAAAGTTAGGAAAACCGGAGAAGAAACTCTCCTAGACAGAGATCAAGGCATTCCTCCTCTAATAGGGGGTGCACTGCAAAAAGAAGCCCGGCTCATGAGCGTCACATGCTTCTTGAGCAGAACAAAGAGAAAGATGCCCCAGTCACTGGGGCTGTATTGGAAAAGTTCAAGTTTGACATCCTCCGAGCTATCTAAGGTAGTTAAGATCTGGGTCAGCCATCCAAAGAAGAATTTGGCGACTCAATTGGATCCAAGGGGAAGGACGACGAAGTCCTTTGATGTATCCTAGAGGTAGAAGATCATTTTGAACAGATGAAGAATGAGGGGAACTGCTCTAGTAGGGCCTACCGCCCCAGTCGACCTCCTTTCAGCAAAACCATCTTTGATGCACCAATCCCAAAGGACTTCAAAGCTCCTCAATTCGAAATATATGATGGGGAATCAGACCCAACTGGCCATATCGAGAGTTTCAAGACATTCATGATGGTCTACAATGCCACTAATGCGCTCTTGTGCTGAACATTCCCTACAACTTGGAGAGATGGCACTCCCGCCTCACTCCACAGTCAATATTCTCTTTCGACCAGCTCGAGGAGCTCTTCATAGGGCACTTTGTTACCAATCGTAATGCTGAATAACAAGTGCTTTCCTGTTTGAACTGAAGCAAGGAAGGGGAATTACTAAAAGACTTCGTCAAACGCTTCACACATGAAGCAAGGTCGATCTCTTTCTTGGACTCATCAGTGGCGGCTGCAGCTTTCCGCCACAATGTCACTCATAAAGAACTAAAAGGTTCCCTTGCGAAGAAGCCTCCTAAAGATTTCACTAATGCTCCTAGAAAGAGTGACAAATACATCAGAGTTGAGAAAGTTCTCAATCCGCAAGCCGAGAAAGAGTCACCTTTTGGGAACAAATGGAAGATGCAAGCAAAAAAGCACCCAATAAGTTCTAAAAAGATGGCGCAGGTCAACGTCGTCCTCCTCTAATGCCTCGCTTCAACAAGTTCTCTCCCCTGAATGCAAGTATGTCTACCATCCTCATGGCAGTTGAAAAGGATAAGATAGTCTGTCCTCTTCCCAAGATGACTATGGCCAACAAAAGAAGAGACAGAAACAAGTGGTGTGCGTTCCACAGGGACAATGGACACACTACTGACAATTGCCGAGCCCTTAAAGAAGAACTTGAATGTCTAATTCGTAGGGGCTATCTCTCCAAGTTTGTTCAGAAAACATCGAAAACCCTTCGCCCCGGGGGGCTAATAAGCGTCAAGAGAGGACATCCGAATCACAAGACTCTGAACACATAGCCATTCTCCACACTATTCATGGAGGTTCAATGGGGGAAGATTTCAATTCCTCTCGTAAAGCCTTCGTGAGGGAAGTTAATTCAGTATACAATGCTCCACCCGCCAAGAGTTTGATCCTCTTTGTATCATTCTCCGATAAAGACATCGAAGGCATCAAAACACCTTATTGCGACGCACTGGTTATTAACCTATGCATTACAAACCATGAGGTGCAACACATCCTCGTAGATAACGACAGCTCAGTAAACATCCTCTTCATGGCCACATTTGATGCTGAGAGTTCTCACGGGATCGACTCAAGCCAGCCGATTATACTTCACCGCTTCTCAGGCGCACCTTCCAAGTTGAAGGAATCATTACACTCGATGTGACAGCAAGAAAAGCCCCAAGAACTCTGACAGAAGCATTAGACTTCATGATAATTGGCATCAAAGCCGCGTACAGAGCCATATTTGGCCGCCCAGGCCTAGCAGCTTTCCATGTAGTTGCCTCCGTATTTCACATGAAAATAAAGTTTCCAACAACATCATGCGTATGCCAAGTTGTGGGGCGCCAACAGGAAGCACGAGCATGCTACACCACTACAATGGGGGGCTCGGTTCTCCCCCTTAATGCCATAGAGTTACTATCGGAAAGCAATCAAAGTAACACCGAGTCCATAGACGAGTTTGAAGCTACTGCACTAGACAATCCTATCGAGAACTCCCAAACCTACCAAATTATCTCCCACCAGGTCCAAGTTCGTCCTCATCAGAATACTGCGACACACTTGAATCCCCCACCCGAAGCCACTCTGCTCATTCAATGGAAATAAACAGTCATGATTAAACACATTGACAAATCCAAGGATCTCCCATTCTCTATGCAAAATAATGGGGGGCTCGCTCCAAAACAGGAAAGTCCACGCAAGTTCTACCAAGTTGTTCTCCTAACGGCTCATCAACTTGATGACTCGGGGGGCAAGGAGATATCAGCAGGGACATGGGAAAGTGGAATACCTCATGAACATCAACAAGGGCACTTAATACCCGCCGCTTCTAAATATTCTCAATATTCTAAATAAAGGTTTGCCACTAGAGCAGATGTTTAGTTTTATTTTTCAATAAAGACCGCTTTCACTACCGGTCACTGTATGTAATAATGGCCAGCCACTAGAGCAGCCGCTTAGTTTTATTTTTCAATAAAATTTAGTATTAATTTTTGCAGAGTTATTTTACAACTTTATGGATGTATAAAATGAGTTAACAATGCCTAAGAGAAACAAACCACTTCACAAGCCTCCTCCCAGCTAACAGCGCCCCAGGGCCACCTCAACTCTTAATGATAACACGCCTTGCTAACACACCTTTGCCTGAGCAAGCTCCAATTCCATCCCGTATAACAGGCTGTGCAAACATATAAGACCTAACTCCATCAAGCGCAACATGGTGCGAACAAGAGCAAGCTCAATGTCCTGAGGACCTCATTCGATGTACACAACTACTTGTCAGTAAAGAGAAGAATGTAATCACCTCAATGCTAAACAAATACAAGTGACTTTACTTCAATTTAGAAGATTTGGAACACCCACCACTCATTCGCTCTACAAAATGAGTTCGGCGCTCCGTGCACCACTTGAGTTCCTCTGGCAAAATATACGTTGACCAAAAACAATGAGTTTCGCACTCTACTCACCACTCGAGCTCCATCATCAACTCATTGGTTCGAAAGAATGAGTTCAACACTCTAATCTCTGCTCGGGCTCCATCAACACCTCGTTGACTCCAGACAACGAGTTCAAGTCCTGCTCTTCGCTCGAGCTCCATCAACAACTCGTTGGTTATAAACGAGTGCAACGCTCTGATCATCGCTCGAGCTCCATCAACAACTCGTTGACTCCTTACAACGAGTTCAGCATCACGCTCTTCACTTGAGTCCTTCCAATAACCCCATAACTTCATGCAGTAGCTACATCCCCTAACGTCGGCCTAGAGTGTCTATACAAAACTTGCTGGGCACAAACGACAAGTTCAAACATTTGACTCTATAACAGAGTTGTCTCCAAACTTACGAGGTGCAAATGGTAAGTTCAAACGACCAACTCCGGCTTAGAATTGCCTCTCCAAACTTGTTGGGCGCAAACAACAAGTTCAACGTTCAACTCCATCACAGAGTTGTCTCCAAACTTGCTGGGCACAAACAGAATGTTTAACATTCAGCTCTGTCACAGAGTTCTCTCCAAACTTGCTAGGATCAAACAAAAAGCTCTACATCAACTCCGTCTCAGAGTTGTCTCCCCAAAACTTGCTGGCACAAATGGCAAGTTCAACATTTAACTCTGCCACAGAGTTGTCTCCAAACTTGCTGGACGTAAATAGCAAGTTCAACTTCCAACTCCGTTTTAGAGTTGTCTCTCAAAACTTGTTGGGCGCAAACAACAAGTTCAACATTCAACTCCGTCACAGAGTTTTCTCCAAAATCGCCAGAATTGAACGATAGTTTCAACATCAACTCCGTTTGAGAGTTGCCTCTCCACGAACTTGATGGGCGCACAAGTTCAAATGACCAACTCCATCTCAAAGTTGCCTCTCTAAACTTGATGGGCACAAACAATAAGTTCAACATTCAACTTCGTCACAGAGTTGTTTCCAAACTTGCTGGACGCAAGCAGCAAGTCCAACGTTCAACTCCGTTACAGAGTTCTCTCCAAACTTGCCGAGGTCAAACAACAAGCTTTACATCAAATCTGTCCTAGAGTTGTCTCTACAGAACTTGCTAGGTTCAAACAGTAAGTTCAAGCTTCCAACTTCGTCTCTGAGTTCTCTCTCAGAACTTGCTGGGCACAAACGGCAAGTTCAACGTTCAATTCCGTCACATGGTTTCATCGAGAATTGCTGGGATCAAACAATGAGCTTAACGTTCGACTCTGTCTCAGAGTTGTCTCCAAACTCACCAGGATCAAACGGTAGGTTCAACACCAACTTCGTTTTAGAGTTGTCTCAACAAACTCGGCAGGATCAAACAACGAGCTCTATGTTCAAATCTGTCTAGGAGTTGTCTCCACAACCTCATTGGGATCAAACAGCAACTCCCACGTCCAAATCCATCTAGAAGTTGCCTCTATAAACCTGTGAGTGCAAACACCTGTCCGAAAAAATAAGCGAGCAACACAATGCTTGATCGAAGAAAGAGCGGTTCAAAGAAACAAGCGTTTGGATCATCGATCGACGAAGTCATAGCTAGACGAAGTCATAGTCGACCAAGTTGTAGCTTGGCGAAGTCATAGCTAGACAAAGTCATATCTCGACAAGAGTCATAGCTCGACCAAGTTGTATCTCGACGAAGTCATAACTAAATGAAGTCATAGCTAAACGAAGTCATAGCTCGACCAAGTTGTAGCTCAACAAAGTCATAGCTAGACGAAGTCATAGCTCGACAAGAGTCATAGCTCGACCAAGTTGTAGCTCTACGAAGCAACTCATTGTAGCTTGAAGAAGCAACTCATAGCTCGACCAAAAGCGGGGACGACACGAATAAAAACTCCAACACCATAGTTCTACAAACAACCTCATTGTAGCTTGAAGAAGCAACTCATAGCTCGACCAAAAGCGGGGACGACACGAATAAAAACTCCAACACCATAGTTCTACAAACAACCTCAAAGACAAGTTCAAACCCTACACGAATTCCAATCGAGCTAGCAATGGAGCTACGAAGATGATCAAGTGCAACAATAAAACCAACGAGCTTCTAAGACAATCGAACTCCAACCTTATTACTCCAAAGCTTCGAAGATGATTCATAGCTCCAAACCCAAAACAAAGGCAACACATGCTCAAAATAAAGCTTCTAAAAAACAAGTGTCAACTCGACATTAAGAACCGAGGAAATCAACTTAAATCTTCCAAAGAAAAGCTTCTAAACTGAAGCATCGAGTCAGTAGGTGGTCTAAGCTTCAAAACCCTACACCCAAAAAAGGGGCAGCACGAGTTATGCAAATAGAAAGGAGTTCAAATAAAACTCAACTTCGAGATTTGCTTCAACAACAGTCAAAGCACTAAGCTTCCAGACCAACAGAATGCTCGTCCAACAACGAAATGCTCTATCGACAAAATAAACGAAAAACAAAAATCTTGGTCGACGAAAGCGCGATTCAGCCGAACGAACGACAAGATGCTTGATCGACAGAATAAGTCGACAATCATGAGAAGCCGTGGTTCACCAAAAAGATTCTATTCATCCATAAATCAATGGTTAGGCAGTAAAACCTTGTGTACACATACAATCATATATATATATAAACGCTACTCAAAGCCTAGTCCAAAGACAACCGGAGCTTCGAAGACTTGAGTGAACTCAACCAAAACCCGACTTCGGGCACCCCTTAGTCTAGCACCAAGCTCAGGCTACAACCCCAACTCACTGAAGCTCTCAACTTGGCAATGGGCTTTGTTCATCTCTTTGGAGTTCCACAAAGCTCCACATTCGTCCGAAAATTAGTGAATTGTACACAAAACGAATCGGAGATGTATGTATACATATATGCACATATGACTGTACAAGTGAATTGTACAAGTGCCAAAAGGAAGGAGATAAAAAAACCAAAAAATACCAAACTCCAAGCTTCATTCAGCCCAAAAATGATCCAAGCTCCACACTTGATCATAACCCAAGCTCAAGTTTCCAAGGAAGATCAAACCCAAAAACAAAGCTTCGAATCCAAAGCTCCAGCTCTATGCTTCAACCCAACTTCAAGCTTTCAAACAAAAGCTTGAAAAACTTAGACAAAATCAAAGCAATGTGACTTCCTGTTCCATCAACCTTGATTCCTTCATCCCACTACCGCCATTGCTGTCAATAGCAAGAGAAGAAGAAGAGGAAAATGCATACAACAACTCCAATCATTATGATCTTCAAAGGTATCACAAAAACTTCGAAGGTTTCACCTCAATTCCATCTCCGAGCTCCATCACCAAACTTCACCGAGCTCCCCTGTTCACCGAAACTTGCATCAAAACAGAGTACATCGCTCAAGCCCATAGCTCGACCTAGGTGATAGGTCGACCGAAGATGAAGCTCGACCGAATCGTAGCTCTCACAAAGCTCCATAGCTCGATGGAGCAGAGCTTGAAAGCCATAGTTTGATGACAAGAAGCTGTAGCTCGACGAGTTCATAGCTCGACCAAAATAGCTTGACGACAGCGAGGAGTAATAGATCAACGACAGCAAGTCGACGATGAGTTCAAAGCTTGACCAAAATAGCTCGACAATGACGAGTAGCAGAGCTCGGCGAGGTGTAGCACAACTTCAGAGCTCGACTGTGGACCAAGAGTCCATAGCTCGACTATGGACCAAGAGCTCATAGCTCGACTATGGACCAAGAGCTCATAGCTCGACGAGGTAGCTTGACAACAAAGCTCCATAGCACCTCCCTCATAGCTCGATGGGGTAGCTCGACGACAAAGCTCCATAGCTCAATCGCAGCACCTCCTTCATAGCTCTACGAGATAGCTCCCTTATAGCTCGACGAACTTGAACCTCCATAAGTCAACGAGATAGCTCCATAGCTCGACAGATTCGAAGCTCCATAGCTCGACCACAACTCGTTTCATAGCTCGACAACTGCTCCATCATAGCTGCTCGATCTCCCTCAGCGGGCGAGCAAAGCTGTAATCGACGCGTACGATGATGCCATGTCACCCACTCATCACAGCGATTCAATCATCACTGCTCAAACCCATCAGCAGGCGATCTCCTCATGATCAAACCAGATTGCATCAAGAAGCATGCCCAGGTTTGATAATTAATAGAAAATCCCCTAAAATCCTTTTAAATTCAAATCAATTAAAAAAATCCAAAAATAATTATCAAATTCGGAAAAGTAATTTAAATTTGGGTTTATAAATAAGAAAAATTCAAAAAATTGATTTTCAAGTTGAGGGAAATTATTTAAAGATCCAGAATAATTTGAAAAAATCCAAAAACTTCGAAAAATTCCAAAAAAATTTAAGAAAATATTCACCACCTCCAGAAGCTTTTGACCAGTTCCAGTATCTCCTAACATCCCTGTAAGCTAAGATTGTACTCCAGAATTTAAAAATAAGGCGAACTACTCCCATAAAGCAAAGAAAGTTGTCTTTCGGGAGTGGGGGCTTATGATAATAGTAAAAATCACTGCAAATCAGGGTCGTACGATCCTAGCATAGATCTTAAAGCTTCTACAGGCCGATTAGTCATAACGGGTCTCCTTAACAGATCTGGGCCTTCTTCAGGCTCCTCTACAAGACATGAGCCTCTTTCAAGCCCATAAATAGTGACATAGTAGGCCAAATAAGAGAGACCCAGCCCATAAAGGTTTTTATTCAAATCTCTTATCCCCAAATAAGGGAGCTTATCTCTTGAGAGGGAGATTCGAATAGAAGATTAGGAATTCATAGTCGATCTAATAATTTCATATCAATCTCTTGTATTATTTCCCAGGCCTATAAATACCCTCCCCCCCCCAAGTCAGAAGGTAATTGGCAATTTCTCTCTCCGGTTCTGATTTGAGCGTCGGAGGGTCCTGTCGCTGGGGCCACCCCCAGTGTTTCAGCCTTTTTGCAGGTCCATGGGCCGCATTAGCAACCGCCCGATCCAGATCAATGTGTTCAGTCAACGATCCAGATCCAATCACAGGAGGTCTAACCACTTTTCACGGCAACGATCAAAGGTTGGATTTTTAGTAGTTTCCATCAAATATTAAAATACTATCTGTTTGCTCCCACACCAAAATAAGCAGCAACACGAATGCAATCCAAATGAGTATAAATCTATCCTTCCTAAGCATCCAAAAGTGGAGGAAAAAATTATTACTATTTGGGCATCAAATTTCTATAATGAGATTACAACATAACTCTTTTAATCTCCTCAAACTTTGTGGTCTTTTTTTTCTAATTTCATAGATATCTGAAAGAAACACAAATTTTGATGAGATTAGAGGGCTAATTTAGCCGTTTATTTATAGTAATTTTAAAACATTTAGTGAGTAATATGGAAATAGTCATTTGTGAGTGAATTTTATGAAACTTGAACAATTATGAGTGGCTTGCGTGGAAAAACACTTTTCTTTAAGGGTAATGCTACACCTACTACCAAATCTACTACTTTTCTCTTTACTACCTTAGGTGGTACACTATTAGTGGAGGTTATTATAGAGTAGGAGGTAGAAACATCCAATAGTAGTGTGCCATCTAAGGTAGTAAAGAGAAAAGTAGTAGATTTGGTAGTAGGTGTAGCATTACCCATTCTTTAAACTACGTCCACAACCAATCCCATTCTTAAGATATACCACCATTTATCGTTCCTAATAATGTACATGAAATCTTTGTTGTGGCATTTATCGTTCCTAGTTCCGTGGGGCATCTAATTCATGCAAATATACTTATGGAAGCGGCATAATATATTACAAGCCCTAATTTTAACGTTCATTCCTTAGCATTTTCTAGTGATTTTTCATTATCCTATGTTGAATAATATTAAGATCATTTCAACATCATCAATCAAATTATATATATATATATATATATATATATATATATATATACTAGGTTTACCTGTGGACACGTGCCTACAGCACGTCTTCTGAACGATGCAATATATGAAAAACAATGTAAACAATAAAATATATGCAATCCTACTTGACTAACAAATCACATAGGTCAACATTTATATGCAATACCATCTGATTAGTAACTACACGATAAGTTATAAAAAATAATTGGAATGTCGTAAAATAATTACATACTAAAACTATTAGGGGTGGTTTGGTTGGTTATAAAAAAAATGAAGAGAGGGAAAAACACTGTAGAGAAAGCAATTCATTGGATTTGATTTCTTAAAAGTAGCTTTGGTTGAATATAGGTTTACTGTAGCAATAATATTTTTTTTAGGGAAAATGTGGAGTATAGACACTCCTTTTCATTAATAAGAAGTTAATAAAACAAACTCAGAGCACTGAGCAGAGTACAGAGTCCTACAATACATAACCAAAAACATATAGAACCTCCCCAAGCATGGGGGGTGGGACAAAAGAAAGACCAACCCATCCATACATGCACCCAACACAAGTACAAAAAAGCATCTAACTCCTCCCAACAACCCCTGGGGTGGTGTGGATCACTCAATAGCAAAGGTACCGAAGAACAGAATAGACTTGTCCCTAGGTCGAGCATCGGTCCAATATGAACTTCATCGTCATCGTACTCCTCCACCTGAAAGATGCTGGCAATCCTTCCTCGAGGACCTGTTGCAGCAGTAGTAGCCCAAAAAGAAATACGATGCATAATGTGAGTCAAATTACCAGAAATACTATTACTAGTCCCACGAAAGTAACATTTATTCCTATCTAGCCAAAGGACCCAGGTCGTAGCGGCGATAGTGATAAACCAGGCTTCTCTCATAGATCGTCTCTCCGTAGCAAACTTCGCCCCTATCCAAAGGTCCTCATACAAGATGGGGTACTCGTTAGTGCCCAGGGCACTGAGTACCTCAATGAGGACCGCTTTGCTCTTGGGACATTCCAGGAATAGATGGTCTCCGGTCTCAGATATAGCATTGCAGAAACTACAGGAAGAGTCAATATTCGGTTGGCATTTGGCCAGGTTCTCTCTAGTCAGAATTGCATTATTTAGAACCGGCCAAAAGAATATTTTTATTTTCAGTGGGGTTTTCACCTTCCAGATAATATCCGCCCATTTTGGGTGACACCCCCTGAAATGAATGCGGTTATAAAGAGATCGTATAGTGAAATTGCCATTCTTTTATAGTACCCAGGCTTTCCTATCCGGTCCTTGTGAGCATTTAATTCCCGAACTGGTAATATGAGCCTGAAGCTCCAAAAACCTGAGCTGAGCCCCAGAGCCCAGCACCTGTTTAAAGGCCGGTTTCCAGGAGTTTCTCTTCCAGACTGCGGCAACCATGCAGTGCGGCTGTGCAGCTTGGGAATATAAGTCAGGGAACAGGTATCTAAGCGTGTGATCCCCACACCATTTATCCAACCAGAATCTAGTTAGTCTACCATTTCCAATAAACGACGTCACACAGCTATTGAAAGGCTCATAGGCTTTAGCAATTCATTTCCAGAACCAGGAGACCTGTGGGCCCACCCTGAAGCCCAAATTCCACATCCCGTTCCCATGTAGGTAGGCCTGAATGAAATCCTGCCAACCCTCTCCGTTAGGGTGAATGATTTTCCACCACCATTGTAACACCCCAAAATTTTTTTTTCTTCGAAAACTGAACATCGAAATTCCATTCTTTCAATTTCTATATCACTTTAAACATCAACTAAGAAAGTTATATTTCAGGGAAAATTTTGGTAGTCTCCCCTGTAAATTTTGCCCCGAAACACAGATAGCTTACAGAATTCTGCTCAAAATTCCGTAGCTCACAATACACACAATAATTTCACGGGCTCCCCAGGCCAAAATGAGCAGAAACATACAGGCAATAAAATATAATGCTCTGGGGGCCAATCTCATAACGGATTATTAAATATCAAATAAAAACTATAAATTTCTTTGAAAAACGAGGTAAAATTTTAGAAAAATCCTTGTAAAACCTACCACAGAGCCCAGTACTCCACAACGAGGTGGGTACGGGTCACAAGCATACCACACCACCCCACACTATACTCATCATTATCATATACATGCTCATACATCCATAATACAATTTAGATCATAAATTTTACTATTCACATAACTAATTAGTACAAATTTTTAAAATAAAACTTTATCCTACCAATCCACGCCTCACCTCTGCATTGATGAGAACCTGTAACAGTAGGGGATCTAGGGTAGTCCTCAGACTCCCCTAACCCCCCAAACACTAAGGGGTTAGCTATTTCTGGTGTGAGTATAGTTATTAATCTAATAACAAATTAAAATAGTATAAAGAAAATAATTTAAACTTACAAATACCAAGTTAAGATAATGTTATCTGAATCCTGAACACAACAACATCATCAATACGATGATATATCAAATACTTTGCCAATCCTGCATTCAACTATTTAATTATCCACAACTTCCCACATTTCATAATGTACTTCACATCAACCTCGTATATATATATATATATATATATATATATATATATATATATATATATATATATATATATTCTTATTTTACATTCGCAATATACGAATTCACATACAATCCATTACTGTTCAATTTAAATTTTCTAACCCCAATATTCATTCTTCCACAATTATCGTCATAATAGTATTATAAGAATATAACCACATGATGCTACTACATATTTTCTTCATTTTTATTTGGCTATGCGCTTCATTTACTTATATTATATCATCAACTCACCCGTTCATTCTGGAAGTTGTGCCAAGGCAGGTAGTTCCCACCATTCCCACGAAATTAGCGAGCGAGTAGTTCCCTGACACACCTCCATGGTACACAACTCATAACAGAACATACTTTCTTTAATAACCATTTTCACAACTAATTTATTATATTATATCAAGTATCACTTCTTACATATATGCTTCTATTCTCATAATGTCACATTCATTCGTGTTTTATGACGCAAATATAACATCTTATTTCTTATTGCAATTCTCTCATATTTCATCACATCATTAACACATCATTAATTAGAATACTTATACTCATTGCATCAAAACCATGTTTTATAGCTTATTCACATCTCATTATATCACTTTAGTAATTTCTCATTCTTATAAGCAATATATCTTATCATCATATTCACTGAATCCCCAAACACAATTGGGGCCACAACTTATCACACCCCATAGCCGATAGCTTGGGTAATAATCACTACACCTCAAACACATAGTTTTGGTAATATCACATCACATCTCAAGCCGATAGCTTGGTTATTAATTCACTTCAATCACTTATCATCTTCACTTAATTTAATTCTTCATTTCCATTAATCATTACCACTATCATACCAACTCACCCTGCGAATTATGCCAAGGCAGCTAGTTCCCACCATTTCCACAGAAATAGCGGGCAGGTAGTTCCTTGACACAATTCCAAGGTACAACTCATATCAATCTGTATTTTACTTTAATGATCACACACATAATACAATTACTTCGTATTATTCATGATAACACATCTCTTTTATTATTTTTATCTTAAATTAATCACATTCATTTATCATTTCTTTTCATACACTAACTCATAACACGTTCACTTTCACATTTACTTCATTCACAACAACTTTCTTTCCCATACACAATTCACATTTCACTATCCACTTTCTTTCCTACACACAATTCACATTTCACTATCCACTTTCTTTACTACCACATTTATTATTAACACTTATTTATTTTATTAGTTTGTCGACCAGTGAGCCACAGTATCCCAACATACTGAAAGCCGACAGCCCAGTAAACACGCGGTCCGATGCTCTCCCAGAGTCTTACTCGTCCGAGGCTACGTCTTCCTCCTAGCCGAACTAGCGAGGGAACACAGCACTCCTAGTCCCACTAGGGTGCCTCCTCACGACGTCTGTCATCGAGGGAAAACAACAATCCCCTAGTCCCACCAGGGTACTTCCTCCCAGCCGAAGCCAGCGAGGTAAACACTCACCACTAGTCCCACTAGGGTGCTTCCTCGCGACAGCTGTCATCGAGGGAAAAACCACAATCCCCTAGTCCCACTAGGGTACTTCCTCCCAGCCGAAGCCAGCGAGGTAAATACTCACCACTAGTCCCACTAGGGTGCTTCCTCGCGACAGCTGTCATCGAGGAAAAATCGGGCCTCAAGCCGATAGCTTGGGCGATAAAAATCACTTACCCCAAACATAATTTGGGTCCACTATTCGCAAGCCGGTCCTTGGGTGTTAGGAGATCTAGCCCAAACCCTCAGGATTGCTGTAGGTACTGGTCAACAAAACCATTTGTTATCTCATCTTTTCATCTTATTAAATCAACACAAAGCATCACAGCTTTTAATTAAACAATTGCCACATTCTTAGCTTTAATCATGTGAATTAATAACACCTTTTATTAACACTTATGATCTTACCTTTTATATTGCATTTGATGCACATCTGATGTCTACGATATAATTATCATCTTAGTAGATCACATATATACATACACCAGGTCATTTAACATATAAACGATCACATCACCGTAATACACATTATGAATGCCCCATGTTATTTACCACTTTATTGAATCACATATAAACATACACCAAGGTACAATATTAATAAAAGAACTACATTAGGTTATCCCATATCGTAAAAGTATCAAAATAGATAATTCATCATATTGTAGTATCATACTATTGCCCATTAATTCACTTCGAACCTAATTAAAATGTAAGCATGTACCCAATTATTAATTTCATCAACCATTGCATCACACGTCATAATCAT
This sequence comes from Hemerocallis citrina, assembly GCA_017893485.1. Lineage (NCBI taxonomy): Eukaryota > Viridiplantae > Streptophyta > Magnoliopsida > Asparagales > Asphodelaceae > Hemerocallis > Hemerocallis citrina. The sequence continues at coordinate 3,831,785 of CM030366.1, read as the reverse complement.
CTATATATATATCACAATTACACACAACACATGCGGGTTTCCCAGAAAAACGGGCCAAAACCACTTATTTCATCTAATTAAATCTTATAATATCTAATTATAGCATACTAGCTTATACACCATGCTTCATGTAATTATAATTACCTATAAGGGCCTATATGCCCCAAAACAGGCACAAATCATGCACTGGATAAAAATATGCATAAACAATCTAATATAATTAGTTTTTATACTTCAACACATCACATTAACCCATACTATAGATTTTATATATTTGAAATAATCACTTTCACCACATATCTCAAAAACCCATTTGGATCCTTAAAAATCTGTATTTTCAGCAAAATCCACTTTTGGGCATAACTCCCACAAAACATATCAAAAGGCCACGAAATTCGGCCACAATATAAAATATTTATAACAAAATATACTCACCTGACGGATCGAGCCAACGATGTCCCACGTCCGTCCTGTAGCTAGTCGAAGTTCGACTTTTTCCACCTAAATAGGAAATTATAGGATCGATTAGTTTAAAGCTCAAAACTCGACCTACGGATCTCCAAATTTGAATCTGTCTTCACCCACGCGTCACAAATGACATATGTAGGTGAGCTACATCGACCGATTTCAAATTCGAACCCCGATGCAAGAACTCACATATTGATCAGAGGCTTTCCAATAGGAAAATTTCCTATTTCCTAATTTCTTCAATCCCTTGGTCCTAATATCTCAAATTAGGATTAACAACAATAATGGAACTCATCTATAACTCCGAATTCATCAAATTCTCACATCTATATCGCGCAGGCATTTCACCGAATACCCGGCGTGCACAAAATTTATACTTTCATTCTCCCTCTTTTCCATTAAGTTCTAAGTCTACAGAATCCCTTCTAAATTCATATTAATACTCTCACACCACTCCACAACCTCCTATACATTTTCTAAACTCGCTAGAAGCAAGTTTCTTACTCCACTTCACATATTCTAAAATTTGGCTTTATGCCAAAATTAGAACTTCATGATTTCACCATGATATGCACCAATCCTAACTTCTAACATGTTCTATATAATCTCTTTTACAAATCCAAAAATCTAATTTATTAACAACTCGCGATTTCTCTAACAATCCACTAATCCCTCAAATCTTCCACTTCCAACCTCTCTAAATCTCTCTACCAAAATAATCCTACTCAATAAAAATTAACCCAACTAAATTTTATACAATAAGATAAGTTAGGGTTTACCTCCCCGAAATTCTTTCGAAAATCCGACGCTACCACGATGTAGAGAACCTTCCAATTAGTCTATCCCTCGATTTGATTCGAAATCGACAAAGAAATTAGATGGATTTGAGGTGGGGAAGGCATCAATCGATGGGTTCCCTTTTGGCGTCGGGATGGAAACGGGAAGGGGAGAAGGAGGAAGAGGGAAATGGGGTGTTGGGTTTCTTTCGGCTGGGTGAACGGAGAAGGAGGAAAGGAGGGAGGAGGAGAGTGCCGGGGGTGGGGTTTCCCTGGGTTCGGGATCGAACCAGGAAGGGGAAGGAGAAGGAAAGGAGAAGGAGAGGGTTGGGGGCATTTTGTAAAATGTAAGTAATAAATAAATAATTAGATAATTAATGTAAAGGGAATATTGTCGATAAGCCCCCAATCTCGAATACATTTCAAATTAAACCCAAATCTCAACTTTAACAATACCAACAATACAAAAATACATTAAAACTACATCGTAATAATCCTTCAGGATTATAAAATAAATGAACAATATTTATTCACAGAAAATCTCAACTCATAGCCCCCAATGTATCAATAACAACAATCAACTGCAAATATCCATACCAATATCAATATAAAAATAATAATAATCAAATATAGCTTAAAAATAATTCTCACCCCTACAAAATATAAAAACGAATAATTTTCAGTATTTTAAAATCCGAGGTGTTACAACCATTTACCCAGTAACTCAAGATTCATATCTCGAAGGTCAATAATGCCCAGACCTCCGTGCATCTTCTTCATGCATGCTTTCTCCCATTTGATGAGGTGATAGCCGCCTCTATCAGGGCTTGCGCCCTTCCATAGAAATCGCTTTCGGACGCGATCAATTCTCTGTATAACCCATCGCGGCATTTCGAAGAAGGACATATAATAGGTTGGCAAGTTAGAGAGGATTGCATTGATAAGAGTGACTCTCCCTCCCAAGGACAGTACTTTAGCTTTCCATCCTTGAAGATGATTCTCCACCCAGTCAATGATGGGTAACCAATCTGCCTTCTTGAGCTTGCCCGGTCTTAATGGGAGCCCCAGGTACTTAATGGGGAAATTCTCGATGGCACAATTGAGAATCATGGCATGTTCTTGTGCCTCCTCTAAGGATAAGGCAATGGGTATAAGAGCACTTTTGTGAAAGTTAACCCTGAGATCGGACCAGGCTTCAAAACTATAAAGAATGCCCTTGAAAGTGGCAGTTTCCCTGAGGTCACCATTTCCAAACAGGAGAGTATCATCTGCGTACTGGAGGATGGAGCAACCCTGGCGATTGAATCCACTGGCTACCGGAGAAATCCAACCGACATGTCTGCAGTTAGCCATCATAGATCGCAAAACGTCTGCCACATTAGTAAAGAGAAGAGGAGAGAGGGGGTCTCCTTGTCGGAGGCCACACATGCACGAGAATGGGTAACTCGAGATATCGTTAACCATGATAGCCATCTTGCTTGTGGTGAGACAATTGTGGATCCATCTAATCCACCTTTCCCCAAACCTATAACCAGCCAATGCTTCCAAGAGACAATCTCAGTCAACAGAGTCATACGCCATCTCGAAATCCAGCTTAAGGAGGTAGCTCTTAGCATTTGACCTGTGGTAATAATGGATAGTTTCTTCAGCAGTGGCAATACAATCCTGGATACATCGACCCTTAATGAAACCAGTTTGTTCGCAGCTAATGAGTCTATCCATCACCTTTTCGAGTCTATTTGCAAGCATCTTGGTTTTAATCTTGACTGAGCAGTTAAGAAGGCTGATTGGGTGGAAGTCTCCCACCTACTAGGAGTCTTCTTTCTTAGGAACTAACAAAATCTTAGCATAATTAATTCTACCTAGTTTAAGCTTATGATCAAAGTGGTCGACGAATAATCCTACAAGATCGTGTTTGATTTCCTCCCAGAAAACATGGTAGAATATGATAGGGAATCCATATAGACCTAGAGCTTTTTCCTTTCCAAGTTGCATCATCTCCACCCGAACTTATTCTTCCATGAAGGGCTCTTCTAGGGACCGTAGATCAAGGTCTAAGTAGTCTGTTGTAGTTTGCTAGAAGTCGTGGTCAAGAGGGATTCTCACCTCCGCCTTCTGTCCAAAAAGGTTCTTGATGTGGGACTGGAATGCTACTCTGGTATCATCTTCACCTTGCAGCATTCCAGAATCAGAATGAATCGAATGAATGAGGTTAGATCTACGTTTTCATATATTGCATCGTTCAGAAGACGTGCCGTAGGCACGTGTCCACAGGTAAACCTAGTATATATATATATCATCAATCGATTGATGATGTATATATATATATCTATATAATAAATTACAAAGAAAGCTATCAAGTGGCTCACAATCAATCCCCCCTAAAATAAAAGGCCTAGATCAAACCTCACAAAACATATTTTCCCTCCAAAATTTCAAACCCCAAAACCAAAATTTTCCCCCCAAAACTAAAAAACTTATTACTTTATTACTATCTCTCTCTTCTCTCTTCACTTTTTCATATTTCTCTCTTTCTCTCTCTCCCTATCTCTCTCTCCCATTCTTTCTATATTTACTTAGAAATTTAGATTTTCAAAATTTTAATATTTTTTTTGCACATGATATATTGAAAATAGTAAATATCTCTTCAACTCCACACTTAAAGTTCTAAGAAGTTAGATTTTATACCCCCATTTATAATTATTTTTCAACATATACTAATGGAAACATGTATTTTTATTTACAACTAATTATTATCATACTATTCAAACTTGAGCTACATAATTGTTGTTTTACTGCTTACAGGCTTTTCGTGTTTTGTATCGTTCCGAAGACGTGCCGTAGGCACGTGCCCACAGGCAAATCTAGTATATATATATCTCATCAATATATATATATATATATATATATATATATATATATATATATATATATATATATATATATATATAATTCGATTGATGCTGTTTGCTGTTGAAATGATCTTAATATTATTAAACATAGGATAATGAAAAATCACTAGAAAATGCTAAGGAATGAACGTTAAAATTAGGGGTTGTAATATATTATGCTGCTTCCATCAGTATATTTGCATGAATTAGATGCCCCACGGAATCAGGAACGATAAATGCCACAGCAAAGATTTTCTAGAAAGAACGTATTCCATTCGCGCAATGGAATTAGATGCCCCATGGAATTAGGAACGGTAAAACCCAAACAAATATCAATCACTTCATACAACATAAAGTAAAATCTGAATGTGGTTACTGTAGCTACAGTAATAGGTACTGTAGCTACAGTAATGGGAACTGTAGGTACAGTAATGGCGGAAAAATGTCTGTTGTGATTATAAATCAAGACCGTTGATTTCCTTCCAATTGAATGAGAGCCACTTGATAGCTTTCTTTTGAATTTCCTTGTGTTTTATTATATATACTAGGTTTACCCATGGACACGTGCCTATGACACGTCTTCTAAACGATGCAATATATGAAAAACAATGTAAACAGTAAAATATATGTAATCCTATTTGATTAGCAAATAACATAGGCCAACATTTATATGCAATACCATCTGGTTAGTGACTACACGATAAGTTATAAAAAATAATTAGATTGTCGTAAAATAATTACATACTAAAACAATTATGGGTGGTTTGGTTGGTTGTAAAAAAAATGAAGAGAGGAAAAGACACTGTAGCGAAAGCAATTTCTTGCATTTGATTTCTTAAAAGTAGATTTTGTTGAATATAGATTTACTGTAGCAATAATTAAATATTTGCTTTCTTTTGGTTGTAGTAATACTGTAGCTAAAGTAATTTAAAACACTTTTTATTTTTTGTTTTACATGAAATTAATCCAAAATTAGGGATTAATTAATTTTATTTAAACTTAATCCTTAATATTTTGGGTGAGTTAATTAAGCTTAATTAGATTGAAACTAATTAACTTTTAATCCCTAAATTTTCACTAATTAAGAAAGGACTAATTAAATCACAACAATTAAAGCTTTTCTGAATTAAGATTAGTGTGATTTTAATTAGTCTTTTCTTAATTAATTAAAAGTAGTGATGAAAGGTTAATTAATTTCAAAATCCAAACAAATATCAACTACTTCACACAACATAAAATATAAATATGAATGTTGCCATTGTAGCTACAGTAACCGGTATTATAGCCACAGTAACAGGTGAAAAAATATCTTTTGTGAGCATAAATCTGGACCGTTGACTTCCTTCCAATTGAAGGAGAGCCACTTGATAGCTTCCTTTTGGATTGCCTTGTATTTTATTTTATATATACATGGACGGAGCTTAGTGAGCCACCCCCTTCCAAATTTTCTATATATATATATATGGCTGAGAGTAGGGCTGCAAACGAATCGAGCTATTCGTAAGCTATTCGGCTCGAGCTCTGTCAAAGCTCGGCTTGAACCGAGCTCGAGCCGAGCTCGAGTTCAAATCCGAGCTCATTTCGTAAACGAGCCGAGCTCGAGCTTGATTTTTTATTTTTTTAGGCTAAGCTCGCGAGCTATTCGGCTCGAATATGGTCAAAGCTCGATTCGAACCGAGCTCGAGCTCAAAATTGAGCTCGAGCCTGAAGGTATTCGGCTCGGCTCAGCTCGATTACAGTCCTAGCTGAGAGTATACAGTTTTTAGGTAGGGTGGCACTCCATCTCCATCAATTCCATATATATTGTTATTTGATAATCTGAAATTGGAAGTTGAATCCTAATTAAGATATTAGTGGTTATTTATCCCCAAGTGGATCTTGCGGGATTTGACCAGAATTCCACCGGTTAGAGCATCTGTAGTCGTTGGCAATTTGCCAAAATTTCCAAAATTTGGAAAAAGTAGTGCTGTAGTCGTTCGCCATTTACCCAAAATTTGGGTTTCGTATGAACACAGGTCGGCTATATATGGGAGACGAAATGGTAATTGCCAAAATATAGTTAATGAAAGGTGATTTATCATCTGTTTGATCGGACAAAAAATTATCTTTCGTCGGAGAGATTTTTTTATATTAAACCTTATCGGACGGAAAATAATACCCCGTCCCTCAAAATTTTTTTCCTGATCGATTAATTAATTAATTTTTTTTTCTGGTCGATTAATTAATTAATTAAAAAATAATATCCCATCCGATCAATTAATTAAAAAAATGTATGGACAGTAAATAATGTCCTGTCCCAGTAATTTAAAAAAAAGAGTTGGGACGAGGGATAATATTTCGTCCCTCCCTATAAAACTTTTTTTTAACCTTAAATAATGAAATTACCAATATACCCTTATACTCTCCCAACGTTAAAAATAGCTGGGAAGCCCTTCAAATTTGAAGAGTGTTACGAAATTCTTAAAGATCAACCTAAATATTCTATGCGTACAACTCATGTTTTCAAATCAGTCCCTAGTTCTCAATCCGGCGAAGGTGGTAGTTCAACATGTTCGCCCAGAAACGTAAACTGGGATTCTGATATACCAGTTGATATCAATGCACCTACGCCACCCTCTTGACCACCGGGTAGGAAAGAAGCAAAGAAAAAAAGGAAAGCACACCGCTGAAGGCCCCGATGTTGCTGCAATGGTTGAAGAGACAATTTTTTTAAACTCTTTTTATAGAGAGACATAGGAAAAGAGGCCAGAGATGAAACAAAAAGATTTCGAATTGAAAGAAAGAATGGAAGAAGATTGCATAATGTGTATGGATTTGAGTAGCTTACCTGAAACTCAGCGTTATTATTTTCTGTGTCGGCAGAATGAAATCATGCATAAAAGAGGCTACCATCCGGGATAAAGTACTATTTCATTATTAGTTATTTTTTCTCGTATCGTTTCGTACAAATATGTATTTGTTCTTAATTGGGAAAATATGTAGTTGTCTTGTATTTCATGGTTATTAGTAAGATGTTATATTTTATTATGTTGTAATATGAAGAAGGGAAAACTTTGAAACAAAAGTTGACGATTGACAGATTTGAAATAGTATTACATTAATATAATAAATTAATATATCATAAACACTAACACATCTTTGCTTAATCTTCATCCTCTCCATATTCATTCCAAATATGTTCAACCAAATCAAGACGAAGTACATGACGCATTTGTCTGTCATGCAGTTGTACGGTACGTGCCGTTCGAGCTGCACGCTCAGTTGGACCAGACCTATTAGGTATGATGATGGTCGAGTCAGTATGTTCGTCATATACATATTCACCAATCCCATCTTCCCCTTCATCCTCAACAATCTTATTGTGTAATATGATACATGTTTTCATAATATATGAGAGTCTGTCAGCATCCCAAAGTCTGGCTGGACCCCTAACAATAGCAAATCGTGCTTGTAATTCCCTAAAGGCGCGTTCAATATCCTTTCGTGCTGCTTCTTGTATTTGGGAAAATTTCTTCTTTTTCGGTATATCTAGGGCTGAGTAAGTCTTCACTATAGTCGCCAATGGGGGTATATACCATCAGATAAATCGTACCCCATGTTGTACACACGATTGTTAATACAAATTTAGTTGGTGGTGCACAGCCATCGAGAATGTTGTTGAATAGTGGAGAATGGTTGAGTACGTTAAGATCATTATTGCACCCAGGCATTCCAAAGAATGAATGCCAAAACCATAGATCGTAAGAGGCAACTGCTTCAAGAACGACGGTGGGTTCATGAACGTGAACGGTGTATTGACCATGCTAAGCTGGTGGACAATTTTTCCATGCTCAATGCCTGCAATCAATACTTCCTAACATTCTGGGAAAACCCCTAGATGAATTTTCTGCCAATAGCCTCTCCACATCATCTGCCGTTGGATGTCTCATATATTGTGGGCTAAATATGTTAAGAATTGCCATGCAAAATTGACGCAATGTCTTCAGAACCGTATATTCGCCAATACGTACGTACTGGTCAACTGCATCGGCAGAAGTTCCATATGCCAAATAGCTTATTGCGGCAGTAATTTTTTAATGCAGGGATAAGCCAAATGCTTTTGTTGCATCTTGATGTTGAAGAAAATATTGATCATAACTTACAGTAGCTTGGAGTATCCGATTAAATAAATCTCGGCGCATACGAAAACGACATCGAAATAGAGTGTCACCGTAAATAGGATTATCGGCAAAATAATCCATGTGAAGACGTCTATCACTATCTTCTCTTTCGGGACGAACATACCGGCGGTGATTTGTATGTTGATTTTCTTGAATGGCTAACGACAATAAATTCATACGGCTATTCATAATCATCGCAAGCATATCATTTTTCTCATCGGATGAAGTGGAGTTTGAAGAAAAGTTGTTAGGTGCCATTTGAGAAGTGGTGATTTGGTTCGGGTATGCCAGTAGGAATTTGGTTGGTTTATATAACCAATCTGATTCATCATTTGGTTTGACCAAAAGTTACAAACAAAAGGGTAAGGACAAAACAAATAGTGTATGGAAGGATGTGACATGAAAGGATGTGAACAAAAGTTATTCTCTCCCATTTTAAGAAATGCATTTACATTTGGGTTAAACCTAGTTGAGTTTAATCGGATCCTATGTAAGAGAAAATTACTAAAATATCCCTAGTTGAGTTTTGGCATTAAAGATCTCATTTTAACTTTGACTCATCACTAAAACACAGCATATTGTCAATTCATATTACAATATTCGTCTTGTATTTTTAGATGTACATTACACGGTAGAAATACACCATATCTAATGTTCATACTCAGGTTGTGTGGATGACACGAAATTTGGTGTTGGAATGGATGACTCATAATAAGAATTGCTGTATTCAACATTCCTATGCAAGACCCGTCGACTCGACTGCGATGGGCGATCTTCTGATATAGATCTCCGATGATTGACAACTTGAGTAGGAATTGAGGATCTTAATACTGTTTCTGATAGAATGAGCCTCCGTAATTGTGCCTCCGTATCAGTTGATTGAGCATGTTCTTGGTACTTTTCCTCCTGTTACATTTAATATGTCAAATATAGTCATATTGATTTTTTTTTCTAAGGTATGAATGTAGTAAATAAACTCACATAAGATTTTGAACTGCGTGGTTCTAAATGAATAGGTTCACGTGGGTAACTTCTCGTAACTGTATCCCCGGAATACAATGGCATTTCCATTATGCACTCCCCATAGTCCACTGACGGTTCCTGAAACGGTTGTGTTACGTACTCTGAAGGAGCCCAAAATGGTGGAGTAGGAAAGGGTAACTGTGCAGTCGGATCACTAATGCTAGCTGGTCCAATGAAATCAATATTTGCCGAATGCGAGACTTTCTTCATAATAGCACCTACTGATACTTTGGCACAATACTTATTGTATATACATTGGGTTACAGGCTGGACTAAAGAGAAGCATCAATAAGTGGACATATATCTTGTACTGGTATTCTAAACTTAACAACCGGCGGTTCTTTCGGTATAACTATAATCCCAGTCAAGTAACGATAACATCGATCACCAAGATACCAAACACCCTACAACATAATTAGTAGTTTAGAAAATTGAACATTTGCGAAATGACTCGGTAAATATAACATAGGATAAAGTTACAAATATGCACTTTTACCTGTTCGCAAAACTGGAAAACAACTCGGTGACGAGACATGATATTTGCGAGCATAATATCATGCTCACCCTCATACGAAGATCCCAAATACGGTTACCATATAATAGATGCCGAAGTCCGCATCTCCAATTGGTACCTGGCTATAGATATATTGTACCTAACCTGATCTATTCTTCGATACTCTAATTCACTTTTGTTCCAACGTGTAACTTTTGGCCTTTTATCAGCGGCTTGCAATGTGTCGGCAACATTTTCCGTTGTTGCACTGATTGGAACACACACATGTGTGTATTCATATGCCCAATACTAAGAATACAAAGATGTATTAGTATGAAATATATGAGTATTTTAAAGTTTAAATAAATACTCTAATTAACAAAATTACCTCTAGTACTTGCCATGGGCCGTTGAATGTTTTCAATTTATTCCTGGAACAAGAATCCAGAGACATGTATAACAGTGCCAAAGCTTGACTACCCCAATCAAATGTGCCAACTTTAGTCAGATCTTCAAGGGCTGCAAGCCAACCACACCTAATAACGGAAGCACCATTGGCAAAAAGAAATTCACCCAAGAAGTAAAAAAAATGCACAGGCAACTCTCATGGCTTTAACGTTGTCAGTTTTTGCTGCCTCAATCACACTGCTGTGAAAATATTTATTCAGGAACGAACAACGTATTCCCTGAGACTTCCATCATCAGAAGTAAGTTCAGGAAAGAAGCGGACCTGTACTAATTCGAATGGATATTCCTCGTCATTATATGGTGGTTGATCGCCGACTCCGATTGATATTCTCGTTAACATCACCCAATCCAACGGGATAAATCCCAACTCACAACACGGGAGATGAAATGTGTGGGTAGTGTCCCACCATCTCTCAACCAAAGCCTCGACAATCTTATGGGATAATTTCGCTGTATAAATTGTGAAAAACCGCTGCTAGCCAGTATTATCAATTATTTCTTTCACTACTAGGATACGAGAGCATATCTTGTAAGCTTTGATTGGACCATTCCAACTTCCCTTAAACCTAAAGTTACATAATCCACCAAAAGATATTTCAGTAATATTCTTACAGGTATAGGCCGGTTATTGACTACCGGTGTCCACATTGTTGGATCGCTTAAATCCACATCTTGAGGATCCGATTCAGGTTATTTGCCTCTATTGCCATGATCGGAACTAGCTTGACCCTTTGATTTGAGCCTACCAATAAAATGTCGAATCGACATTTATTTTTTTTTTGGATTTAAAGTAGGATTAAGAAAAAAGAGTTGGGACAGAGGCGATCTTATGTTTATCGGTTGTTTGAAGTTCAGATTTGAAGATTAACTACGACTCTATATATAAGGAGGAGCCCAATCAATCGGAGGGTATTTTTGTCCCAAAAATAATCCAAACGGCAAAATCATTTGCCTTTAGAAAACTTTTTTTTAAAAAAAATTTATCGTAAGAGACGGTGAACAAAAGTTCGTCCTTGCTCAACTTTTTTCACGCGCCATCATTGGACGAGGGATTGTTCCCCGGCCCTTAATTTTTTATTATTTTTTATTATTTTTTTTATTTTTTTTAAAGGGTTGGGACGAGGGATTGTGCCGTCCGGTACATAAAAAAAAAAAATCTTGCGACGGACGGGATATGATTTATCGTCCGTTCGAATTTTTTTTAAAATAAAAATTTCGACGGACGGGAATTCATTTCTCATCCCGTCATTTTAGTTTTAAAATTAAATTTTTTTTCCCGAACAGACGATATTTAATCCTTTGTCCGTTCTAATTTATTTGTACATTTTTTTTTTTGACGTGGGACGAAAAATAATATTTCTTTTGTGATTTTAAAAAGTGATAAAACCCAAATTTTGGCTTTCGACGACTGCAGCACAAAGTCATTTTTTCTATTTCCATTTGTAAAATACCCAAAATTGGGCTCTCGACGAATTACAATAGATGCTCTTACCACTGCTAATTGCACTAGAAATTTTATATTCATTTTAATAATCTCAATGATTATTGAGTCACAGTTACTTCCAGCTAGGGCTGCAAACGAATCGAGCTATTCGCGAGCTATTCGGCTTGAGCTCGGTCAAAGCTCGGCTCGAACCGAGCTCGAGCCGAGCTCATTTCGTAAACGAGCTGAGCTCGAGCTTGATTTTTTTTTTATTTAGGCTAAGCTCGCGAGCTATTCGGCTCGAATATGGTCAAAGCTCGGTCAAAGCTCGGCTCGAACTGAGCTCGAGCCGAGCTCGAGCTCAAAATTTAGCTCGTTTAGTAAACGAGCCGAGCTCGAGCCTGAAGGTATTCGGCTCGGCTCGGCTCGATTGCAGCCCTACTTCCAGCCTAATAATACTAAACTCGGGTAAATAACACAAAACCCCCTAAGTTTGATATGAAAAAAAAATGTGATGAGGTTTTATTTAGTAACAAATTCACTCCTCAAGAGTCATTCATGTATTTGATTCCTAAAGTACCTCCAACTTATACCCCTCTCTCTTACTCTTTTTCCTACTCTACACCACGTCCTCTTCATCCACCTCCAGCTTTATCATCATCCTTTCATCCGAACTCTTTGCCTACCTCTTCTTCAAACCCACATCACCCTTCATGTTATAGCTTACTATTACCGCTAAATCTGGTGTGGGGGCAAACATATAGTATTTGTGGATTCTTGAAAAACTTGAATAGCAAACCTGAAACCTGTTTCGCCGGAGTTTGACCGCTGACTCCTGCCGTTCACCTGCAAAAAGTGCGAGACACCGGGATTGATCCCGGCGATGCACCCTCCGACGCTCAAGTCAGTAATCAGGAATGATTGTGAAAGAGCGTAAATTGGCAAAAGATTGATTACCTCTTAGTGGTGGTAGATGGGGGGTATTTATAGCTGCCGTTGGGATCAGATTAGGAATGTAATCCCTGTGATCAGATTAGGAATGTAATCCCTAATTCCCAGTGAAAGGATAGATGTGAATCAGGGCTGTTGATTAGGACTAATCAGGAACCCTAATTCTATCATGCAGGACCGGGTTTATTTCGGGTTGGACCTGTACCCAGTTGAGGTGTATCCGTTCGTGGGTTATTGGGTCGTAAAGAACGACCCAGTTCCCATTTCAGACCCGTTAGTAGGTGAAATTGCCGTTTTACCCCTGAGCTTTAAGATTCGTGTCCGATCTAAAAGGTCCCGATTTAATCCTATTTTTAGCCATATCACAAGCCCCCCACTCCTGGAGACTGAGTTCTACAATCTTGAAGGAGTAGTTTTGTTGTTCTAATGGCGTACGGGATTTTATCGGTGTTCTTACGAAAGTTTGGAATCTTGCTTGGGGGTGTAATGGTGTTATTCTGGGCTTGTAAAATACCCAAAAATATCCTCAGAAATTTCTGGATTTTTGGTGATTTTTCCAGATTTTTCTGAATTTTATCTCATTTTTTTGAATTTTTTATTCATTTTCCGAATTAAATAATTAATAATCGAAAATATTAATTAATTATTCTAATTAAATAATTATATTTTTTAGAATTTTAAAATATTTTTTCTGAATTAATAATTACTTTTAGAATTTTTAATTAATTTTTTTCGATTTTTAAATATTTTTCGGATTTTTTAAATAATTAAAACAAATAAATAAATAAATAAATTAAATATTACCTGGACACGTGGAGCATTTTTGGACGTCGATCGTGATTAGATGGCAAAGCAGATCACGTTCTGGACACGTGGCGCATTTCTGGACGTCGATCGTGTCGTGATGCGAATTTTGAGAAAATCGGACGGATTGTATGGGTCGGCAGGTTTTTTCTTCAATTACAGGGTCGGTGCTTCGACACCTCGGCTCGGCGACTTGGATCTGCCAACCCCTCCGAAGACGCCACGTGGCGGGGTCAACGGGGGCGTTGAACGCCACGTGGCAATGCCTCTTTTTTTTTCTTCTTTCTTCTTCTTCTTTTTTCTCTTCTTCTTTCCTTCCCCCGCTGCTCCTTTTTCTTCTTCGTTTCCTTCTCCTCCGTCTTCAGTTCCGATTCTTCTTCTTCGCGTCTGCGTGCTCGAGCTTGGAGCTCGGCGTAGTGGAGAGAGGAGCTCAGAGGTGTTCGAGGAAGGAGTTGGAGCTCGCGACGTGGAGGTCGACAGTGAGCTCATTGTCATGGAGCTCAGCGCCATAGCAACGCTCGGCGAGGTTGGGAGCTTGGCGGAAGTGGTTTGGAGCTCGTTAAGCTGGGCTGACGCTCGACGAGGTAGAAGAGGCTCGGCTATCGAAGGAGAGAGCTTCAACGGTGTGCTCCGAGACTCGTCGAGGTGGCCTCGAGCTCGATGAAGAAGGAGCTTTCGGCTCTGAGCTTCGAAGAGGAAGTTGGGTTTGGAGCTCGACGTCGGAGGGAGCTCGGCGAGAGTGAGAGCTCGAAGGTGGTCATCGAATTGGAGCTCGGCAGCGGAGCTCGGCACGAATGGAGCTCGCGATGGTGGCGCTCAGAGCTTGTTTGTGGAGCTTGGAGGAGGTCGGTACTCGCGACTTGGTGGTCGGCGAGGATCGAGCTGTGGTCGGCCATGGCGAGGGGAGCTCGTGAAGGTGATGGGGTCGAGCTCGGTGACAGAGCTTGATGACATGGCGAGGCTCGGCGAAGAAGTGGGAGCTCAGCATGGTAGAAAAGCTCGTCAGAGTTTGGCGACGAAGGGGGTGAGTTCGGCATTGAAGATGGAGCTCGGCCATGGTGGGTTCGGCGTAGAGCTTGAAGATGACGAGCTGGTTTTCTTCTTTTTGGTTTTGGCGGGAAAGCATAGAGAAGGAGAGGTGAAGCGATATGGGGTTCGGGTTCGGACCCGTTAACCCTTGTGCTTTTTTTTTTCCTCTCTCTCTCTCTCTCTCTCTCTCTCTCTTGTGCTGTTCGGCAGTTGCTTCTTGTTCGGCAGATCCGAGCACGGATTTTGAGGTGCATTTTTGCCACTTTGCAGTTCGGTAGTTCGGTAGCTCGGATTTCAGATCCGAGCTACGTGGCTCCATCCGGACGGTTGATCACGATCGTGGCGCGAATCACGAGACAAGAGGCTCAAATTTTGAGAAAACGTTATCTTGTTGTTTTGTGGAGACATGGTGCGATCTGAGCCGTTCATCATGTTCTAGCACGTTTTTTGATACAATCTGACGGTGAAACTGGCTCAGCAGCATTTTTCTCCATATGTGGAGGTCGGTACCTCGGCACCTAGGCTCGGTAGCTCGGCCATGGCAGAGCTGATCGAGGGGAGCTCGACGACGGAGGAGAGGTCGGATATAAACGAGGAAGGGGGTCGGCATATTGGAGAGGTGAAGAGCTCCGAAGCCTGGTGATGTGCTCTTTGTTTTTGGAGATTTTTGAAGAGGAGCTTTACTCCTAGGGGTCGAGAAGATGCGCTAGGAAGATCTTCGTAAGAGCCATGGGAAGACCCGTTCTTTGAAGTGAGTGCATGGAGCAACTCTATAGGAGAGTTTTGAGCTCCGAACTTGCTTAGAAGAGGCCCCCTTTGGAGGCGAGCGGAGCGAAGTGCTGGGCTCTACGAGAGAGCCATCTGGAAGACGAGTTTGAGGAGCAACTCTAGGAGAGAGTTGTGAGTTCCGAACTCGGTGAGAAGAGGTCCGCCTTAGAGGCGAGCGGAGTGAAGAGCTCGGCTCTGGGAGAGAGCCATTAGTGAGACAAGTGTGAGGAGGAACTCTAGGAAAGAGTTGTGCTCCGAACTCGTTGAGAAGAGGTCCGCTTTGGAGGCGAGCGGAGCGAAGAGCTCGGCTCTGGGGAGAGCCATCTGGAAGACGAGATTGAGGAGCAACTCTAGGAGGGAGTTGTGAGCTCCGAACTCGTTGAGAAGAGGTCCACTTTGGAGGCGAGCAGAGTGAAGAGCTCGGCTCTGGGAGAGAGCCATTTGTGAGACAAGTGTGAGAAGGAACTCTAGGAGAGAGTTGTGCTCCGAACTCGTTCAGAAGAGGTCCACTTTGGAGGCGAGCAGATTGAAGAGCTCGGCTCTAAGGGAGAGCCATCTGGAAGACGAGTTTGAGGAGCAACTCTAGGAGGGAGTTGTTAGCTCCGAACTTGTTGAGAAGAGGTCCGCCTTGGAGGTGAGCGGAGCGAAGAGCTCGGCTCTAAGAGAGAGCCGTCTCGAAGAAGAGTTTGATGAGCAACTCTAGGAGGGAGTTGTGAGCTCCGAACTTGTTGAGAACAGGTCCGCCTTGGAGGTGAGCGGAGCGAAGAGCACGGTTCTAAGAGAGAGCCGTCTAGAAGAAGAGTTTGAGGAGCAACTCTAGGAGTGAGTTGTGAGCTCCGAACTTGTTGAGAAGAGGTCGGCCTTGGAGGTGAGCGGAGCGAAGAGCTCGGCTCTAAGAGAGAGCCGTCTGGAAGAAGAGTTTGAGGAGCAACTCTAGGAGGGAGTTGTGAGCTCCGAACTTGTTGAGAAGAGGTCTGCCTTGGAGGTGAGCGGAGCGAAGAGCTCGGCTCTAAGAGAGAGCCGTCTGGAAGAAGAGTTTGAGGAACAACTCTAGGAGGGAGTTGTGAGCTCCAAACTTGTTGAGAAGAGGTCCGCCTTGGAGGTGAGCGGTGCGAAGAGCTCGGCTCTAAGAGAGAGCCATCTGGAAGAAGAGTTTGAGGAGCAACTCTAGGAGGGAGTTGTGAGCTCCGAACTCGTTGAGAAGAGGTCCGCTTTGGAGGCGAGCGGAGTGAAGAGCTCAGCTCTGGGGGAGAGCCCTCTGGAAGACGAGTTTGAGGAGAAACTCTAGGAGGGAGTTGTGAGCTCCGAACTCATTGAGAAGAGGTCCGCCTTAGAGGTGAGCGGAGCGAAGAGCTCGGCTCTAAGAGAGAGCCGTCTGGAAGAAGAGTTTGAGGAGCAACTCTAGGAGGAAGTTAGGAGCTCCAAACTTGTTGAGAAGAGGTCCGCCTTGGAGGTGAGCGGAGCGAAGAGCTCGACTCTAAGAGAGAGCCGTCTGGAAGAAGAGTTTGAGGAGCAACTTTAGGAGGGAGTTATGAGCTCCGAACTCGTTGAGAAGAGGTCCGCTTTGGAGGCCAGCAGAGTGAAGAACTCGGCTCTGGGGGAGAGCCATCTGGAAGACGAGTTTGAGGAGCAACTCTAGGAGGGAGTTGTGAGCTCCGAACTCGTTGAGAATAGGTCTTCTTTGGAGGCGAGCGGAGCGAAGAGCTCGGCTCTGGGGGAGAGCCATCTAGAAGAAGAGTTTGAGGAGCAACTCTAGGAGGGAGTTGTGAGCTCTGAACTCGTTGAGAAGAGGTCCGCTTTGGAGGCGATCAGAGAGAAGAGCTCGGCTCTAAGAGAGAGCCGTCTGGAAGAATAGTTTGTGGAGCAACTCTAGGAGGGAGTTGTGAGCTCCGAACTCGTTGAGAAGAGGTCCGCCTTGGAGGTGAGCGGAGCGGAGAGCTCGGCTCTAAGAGAGAGCCGTCTGGAAGAAGAGTTTGAGGAGCAACTCTAGGAGGGAGTTGTGAGCTCCAAACTTGTTGAGAAGAGGTCTGCCTTGGAGGTGAGCGGTGCGAAGAGCTCGGCTCTAAGAGAGAGCCGTCTGGAAGAAGAATTTGAGGAGCAACTCTAGGAGGGAGTTGTGAGCTCCGAACTCGTTGAGAACAGGTCCGCCTTGGAGGTGAGCGGAGCGAAGAGCTCGGTTCTAAGAGAGAGCCGTCTCGAAGAAGAGTTTGAGGAGCAACTCTAGGAGTGAGTTGTGAGCTCCGAACTTGTTGAGAAGAGGTCGGTCTTGGAGGTGAGCAGAGCGAAGAGCTCGGCTCTAAGAGAGAGCCGTCTGGAAGAAGAGTTTGAGGAGCAACTCTAGGAGGGAGTTGTGAGCTCCGAACTCGTTGAGAAGAGGTCCGCCTTAGAGGTGAGCGGAGCGAAGAGCTCGGCTCTAAGAGAGAGCCGTCTGGAAGAAGAGTTTGAGGAGCAACTCTAGGAGGAAGTTGTGAGCTCCAAACTTGTTGAGAAGAGGTCCGCCTTCGAGGTGAGCGGAGCGAAGAGCTCGACTCTAAGAGAGAGCCGTCTGGAAGAAGAGTTTGAGGAGCAACTTTAGGAGGGAGTTGTGAGCTCCGAACTCGTTGAGAAGAGGCCCGCTTTGGAGGCCAGCAAAGTGAAGAACTCGGCTCTGGGGGAGAGCCCTCTGGAAGACGAGTTTGAGGAGAAACTCGAAGAGGGAGTTGTGAGCTCCGAACTCGTTGAGAATAGGTCTTCTTTGGAGGCGAGCAGAGCGAAGAGCTCGGCTCTGGGGGAGAGCCATCTAGAAGAAGAGTTTGAGGAGCAACTCTAGGAGGGAGTTGTGAGCTCTGAACTCGTTGAGAAGAGGTCCGCTTTGGAGGCGATCAGAGAGAAGAGCTCGGCTCTAAGAGAGAGCCGTATGGAAGAATAGTTTGTGGAGCAACTCTAGGAGGGAGTTGTGAGCTCCGAACTCGTTGAGAAGAGGTCCGCCTTGGAGGTGAGCGGAGCGGAGAGCTCGGCTCTAAGAGAGAGCCGTCTGGAAGAAGAGTTTGAGGAGCAACTCTAGGAGGAAGTTGTGAGCTCCGAACTTGTTGAGAAGAAGTCCGCCTTGGAGGTGAGCAGAGCGAAGAGCTCGTCTCTAAGAGAGAGCCGTCTGGAAGAAGAGTTTGAGGAGCAACTTTAGGAGGGAGTTGTGAGGTCCGAACTCGTTGAGAAGAGGTCCGCTTTGGAGGCGAGCAGAGTGAAGAGCTCGGCTCTGAGGGAGAGCCATCTGGAAGACGAGTTTGAGGAGCAACTCTAGGAGGGAGTTGTGAGCTCCGAACTCGTTGAGAATAGGTCTTCTTTGGAGGCGAGCGGAGCGAAGAGCTCGGCTCTGGGGGAGAGCCATCTGGAAGAAGAGTTTGAGGAGCAACTCTAGGAGGGAGTTGTGAGCTCCGAACTCGTTGAGAAGAGGTCCACTTTGGAGGCGATCAGAGCGAAGAGCTCGGCTCTAAGAGAGAGCCGTCTAGAAGAAGAGTTTGTGGAGGAACTTTAGGAGGGAGTTGTGAGCTCAGAACTTGTTGAGAAGAGGTCCACCTTGGAGGTGAGCGGAGGGAAGAGCTCGGCTCTAAGAGAGAGCCGTCTGGAGGAAGTGTTTGAGGAGCAACTCTAGGAGGGAGTTGTGAGCTCTGAACTTGTTGAGAAGAGGTCCGCCTTGGAGGTGAGCGGAGCGAAGAGCTCGGCTCTAAGAGAGAGCCGTCTGGAAGAAGAGTTTGAGGAGCAAATCTAAGAGGGAGTTGTTAGGTACGAACTCGTTGAGAAGCGGTCCGCTTTGGACGCGAGCGGAGTGAAGAGCTCGGCTCAGGAGGAGAGCCATCTGGAAGACGAGTTTGAGGAGCAACTCTAGGAGGGAGTTGTGAGCTCTGAACTCGTTGAGAAGAGGTCTTCTTTGGAGGCGAGCGGAGCGAAGAGCTCGGCTCTGGGGGAGAGCCATTTGGAAGAAGAGTTTGAGGAGCAACTCTAGGAGGGAGTTGTGAGCTCCGAACTCGTTGAGAAGAGGTCCGCTTTGGAGGCGAGCGGAGCGAAGAGCTCGGCTCTAAGATAGAGCTTTCTGGAAGAAAAGTTTGAAGAGCAACTCTAGGAGGGAGTTGTGCGCTCCGAACTTGTTGAGAAGAGGTCCGCCTTGGAGGTGAGCGGAGCGTAGAGCTCGGCTCTAAGATAGAGCCTTCTGGAAGAAGAATTTGAGGAGCAACTCTAGGAGGGAGTTGTGCGCTCCGAACTTGTTGAGAAGAGGTCCGCCTTGGAGGTGAGCGGAGCGTATAGCTCGGCTCTAAGAGAGAGCCGTCTGGAAGAAGAGTTTGAGGAGCAACTCTAGGAGGGAGTTGTAAGCTCCGAACTTGTTGAGAAGAGGTCCGCCTTGGAGGTGAGCGGAGCAAAGAGCTCGGCTCTAAGAGAGAGCCGTCTGGAAGTAGTGTTTAAGAGCAACTCTAGGAGGGAGTTGTAAGCTCCGAACTTGTAGAGAAGAGGTCCGCCTTGGAGGTGAGCGGTGTGAAGAGCTCGGCTCTAAGAGAGAGCCGTCTGGAAGAAGAGTTTGAGGAGCAACTCTAGGAGGGAGTTGTGAGCTCCGAACTTGTTGAGAAGAGGTCCGCCTTGGAGGTGAGCGGAGCGAAGAGCTCGGCTCTAAGAGAGAGCCGTCTGGAAGAAGAGTTTGAGGAGCAACTCTAGGAGGGAGTTGTGAGCTCCGAACTTGTTGAGAAGAGGTCCGCCTTGGAGGTGAGCGGAGAGAAGAGCTCGGCTCTAAGAGAGAGCCGTCTGGAAGAAGAGTTTGAGTAGCAACTCTAGGAGGGACTTGTCAGCTCCGAACTTATTGAGAAGAGGTTCGCCTTGAAGGTGAGCGGAGCGAAGAGCTCGGCTCTGGGGGAGAGCCATTTGGAAGATGAGTTTGGGGAGCAACTCTAGGAGGGAGTTTTGGGCTCCAAACTCGCTATTTAAGTGAGAGAATCAACGGTTGTAGGAGCAGTTTCGAATGGCGAACCACTTCTAACTCGCTTAAGAGCAAGTTATCCGAAGCAGAATCGAGCCAAGTGTTGGACTCCGAACTCGTCGTTAGAGGGATTCAACGATTGTGGGAGCAATTCCGAATGGCGAACCACTTCTAACTCGCTTAAAAGCAAGTTATCCGAAGCAGAATCGAGCCAAGTGTTGGACTCCGAACTCGTCGTTAGAGGGTTTCAACGGTTGTGGGAGCAATTCCGAATGGCGAACCACTTCTAACTCGCTTAAGAGCCAGTTATCCGAAGCATAATCGAGCCAAGTGTTGGACTCCAAACTCGTCATTTAAGAGAGTATCAACGGTTGTGGGAGCAATTCCGAATGGCGAACCACTTCTAACTCGCTGAAGAGCAAGTTATTTGAAGCGGAATCGAGCCAAGTGTTAGACTCCGAACTCGTTGTTAAAGGTTAGTAAGTTGCGGGAGCAGCCATGTAGAAGAAGCTGGACTCTGAACTCACCATTTAGTGAGTCGTGACTCGGAGAGATGGAGAAGCAAGAGCAATAATTTTCAAAGAAAAGATGTAAAGTTTTATTGAAATAAACTAAGTGGCCGCTTCAATAGGGCGAGCCATTATTACATGCTATTGGCCGGGTTACAAGCATCGGCCTTATTAAAAATCAGGATCCTACTTCTACAATAAGGTGAAGACCTCTTGGGAGGAGCTGGGAGATTCTGAGTCTTGAAGCTCGGCGGGCCCTTCTGTTCGTTTGTAGGCTCCTCAGGGGGGAAGCTCGGCCCCCTCTTTTTGGACGAACTTGGTCAGGTGTCCCCGCTATATGAGTTCTTCGATCTCCTCCTTGAGAGCCCGACAATCATCTGTGTCATGGTCGTGGTCCCTGTGAAAACAGCACCACTTATCCTTGTTCCTCTTCTTGCCAGGTGTATTCATTCTAGGGGGGAGCACGGAGTAGTCCTTCCTTGTCCACCTCCATAAGAACTTCTGATATATTAGCAATGAAGGGGGTGAACTTCTCAAAACGAGGAGTCGGGCGACGCTGTCCATTGCCGTCCTTCTGGAATTTTTAGGATCCCTCTTCGCTTGTGCTCTTCCGTTTGTTCCCGGAAGATGTCTCCTCAAAGCCCGGGAGATTCTCAGCTTCTTCGGCCCGAATGTACTTCTCGCTCCTAAGAAGGAGGTCGGCGAAATTATGCGGGTCTTCTTGGCAAGGGAGGAGCGAAGGTTAAAGTTGAGGACATTTGATTGGAAGGCAGCCGCCGCAACTGACTGGTCGAGGGAGGCGATGGATCTAACCTCTGCAGTGAACCTCCTCACATAGTCTCTCAACTTCTCTCCCTTCTCCTGGCGGAGCTGGAGTAACGAGATGCTGGTCTTCTCCGTGCGTCTGCTACTCACAAAATGGGTGATGAAGAGGGTTTCAAACTGTTCGAAGGAGAATATGAAAGACGGGGCGAGATGGGAGTACCATTCCCGAGCCGAACCCTTAAGAGTGGCGGGGAAGGTCTTGCACAGCAAGGCATCGGAAGCTTGGTGGATTAGCATGAGGGTCTTAAAGCTTTCGATGTGGTCCACGGGGTCCGACTCTCCTGAGTAAGTTTCGAACTGCGGGGGTTTGAAACCTCTTGGGATAGGAGCCTCCATGATGGTCCGGGAGAAGGGAGGTCTGCTCGGGCGGATGGTCCTTCCTCTTAACTCTTCATCCTTGTCTATTCGACCGATGCGCCACTCCATCTCGTGGAGACGGCGGTAGAGAGCATCGTCCCTCCGACAGTAGTCAAACGAGCCTTTGGACTCATCTTCATAGGAAGGGGAGCGGGGACTACGACGACGGTGACTCTGGGAGCGGCGGGGGCTAGGCATGTGCTGTTGGTTGTTAGGAGCCGGAGGAGGAGTTATGGACTGATGGCGAGGACTTTGGACCGGTGGAGGTGTAGGAGCCCTTTGGGCATTGTTGTTGTTGGGTCGGAGGTTGAGGGCTTGCAAAACAGTTGCCTAGAACTGCTGGAACTTGGCACGAGTGATGGGTGCCTCATCGTTCCTCGGATGTTGCCGACCGGCAGGGTAGTGAGGTCTTCTCTTATGGTGCTCGGGGGACTCTCTCCGTCCTCTTCGGGTAAGGGACCTTCTGTAGTCTCGGCAGAGAGGAGATCGCTCATTCGGACGTTGCTGGCGGGAGGCTCCCTCTCGAGCCCGCTTTTCATCCAAACGGCGACGAAGATCTTCATCCTTCTGCCGATTGAGGATGGTATTGCGAAGGTCGGAAACTCGGGGATTGTGGGAGGCCATAGAATCCGTAGAGGCATTGTGTATTGAGATGTGGTCCTGATGGAGAGGTTGCTTCTGCGGGTTGGGATGCGAGGCCCCTGCACTGGCATTCTGAGGACCGGGGGGACCCTTAGGGGGTTGCTGATTCTGAAGAGGAGGCTGTTCCTATTGGAGAGGGTTCTCAGCTTGAGAAGGAAGTTGCCCCTACTGCTGAGCTGGTTGGATGGGGACTTCCTGTTGTTGATCAATGGGGTTGGGTCCACGGTTGGACCCTCTGGATCTTACTTTTCTAGGAGGCATGGCAGGAGAAGATCTGACCAATGGGAAGAGGGGAGGCTGCTATTCGTTTGATTCCCACAGACGGCGCCAATCTGTTACCGCTAAATCTGGTGTGGGGACAAACAGATAGTATTTGTGGATCTTGGAAAACTTGAATAGCAAACCTGAAACCTGTTCCGCCGGAGTTTGACCGCTGACTCCCGCCGTTCACCTGCAAAAAGTGCGAGACACCGGGATTGATCCCGGCGACGCACCCTCCGACGCTCAAGTCAGTAATTGGGAATGATTGTGAAAGAGCGTAAATTGGCAAAAGATTGATTACCTCTTAATGGTGGTGAATGGGAGGTATTTATAGCCGCCGTTGGGATCAGATTAGGAATGTAATCCCTAATTCCCAGTGAAAGGATAGATGTGAATCAGGACTGTTGATTAGGACTAATCAGGAACCCTAATTCTATCATGCAGGACCGGGTTTATTTCAGGTTGGGACCCGTATCCAGTTGAGGTGGATCCGTTCGTGGATTATTGGGTCGTAAAAAAAGACTCAGCTCCCATTTCAGACCCGTTAGTAGGTGAAATTACCGTTTTACCCCTGAGCTTTAAGATTCGTGTCCGATGTGAACGGTCCCGATTTAATCCTATTTTTAGCTATATCACTTATAAAATAGGGTTTTTCTCACATGGATTACTAACAAATGTTTTAATTACTATGGGAATAATCCTATAAAATAATGAGAACCAAATATTCACTACCACAAGAATAAAAGTTTATAATGAATAAAGATTTTTTGTCTTTATATTCTTAAAACCATAAGGCAAATGCAGCGTATCAATGACCTGATGCATGAAATAGAAGAAAACAAAAAAACACTTGTAATCGTTGATTAATACAAAATATTGGGGAAGGCAGTGTGAATGTGCCCAACGATATTCATCACCTAATCACGTTACCTACAGAGGACTAGGTTTACCTGTGGACACGTGCCCTACGAAATGTCTTCTGAACAATGCAATTTATGATATATGAAAAACACTGTAAACAGTATATGCAATCATACTTGACTAATAAATTACATAGGTCAACATTTATATGTAATACCATCTGGTTAGTGACTACATGATAAGTTATAAAAAATAATTAGAATGTCGTAAAATAATTACATACTAAAACAATTAGGGGTGGTTTGGTTGTTGTAAAAAAAATGAAGAGAGGGAAAAGCATTGTAGCGAAAGCAATTCCTTGGATTTGATTTCTTAAAACTAACTTTGGTTGAATATAGGTTTACTGTAATAATAATTAAATGTTAGTTTTATTTTGGTTATAGTAATACCGTAGTGAAAGAAATTTAAAGGACTTTTAAATTTTTTGTTATACATGAAATTAATCCAAAATTAGGAATTAATTAATTTTATTTAAGCTTAATCCCTAATGTTTTGGATGAGTTAATTAAGCTTAATTAGATTGAAACTAATTAACTTTTAATCCCTAAATTTTAATTAATTAAGAAAAAACTAATTAAACCACAACAATTAAAGTTTTACTTAATTAAGATTAGTGTGATTTTAATTAGTCTTTCCTGAATAAATTAAAAGTAGGAAGTAAAGGTTAATTAATTTCAAAACTCAAACAAATATCAATTACTTCACACAAAATAAAGTAAAAAACTGAAAGTGGCTACTGTAGCTACAATAATAGGTATTGTAGCTACAATAATAGGTATTGTAGCTGCAGTAACGTGCGGAAAAATATCTTTTATGAGTATAAATCTGAACTATTAATTTTCTTGCAATTGAATGAGTCACTTGATAGCTTTCTTTTGAATTGCCTTTGTGTTTTATTATATCGATGAAATGTCCTATATATTTTGCACATAAAGTCAGGGATGAAGCTAGAAAAATTCTACTAGGGAGTCAAAAATAGTACTTCTCCACTTCAGAGAAAAAATGAAACAGAATATGTGCAAAAGATTTTCTTTTAACTGCTTTTACAGTAAACGGGTCTCCAGATACCTTTATTTGAATTGTTAACGAAAATGACCCACTTTTTGAAAGTATTTACCAAACTGACCCACTTTCGAAAGTATTTATCAAAACAACCCACTCGCTACCTTAGTTAGCGACCATAGTGAAAACAAGGTTGCTAACTGAATTAGCGAGTGTTGGTTGGAAATTCACTTAATACCACACTTGCTATCTCTGTTTCTTCTTCTCCTATCTCTCTCCACACTCCAAAACCCTAGTGTCCCAAATATCATCCTCGTTCTACCCAGTATTCGTGTGGTATTTGTTTGTAACTCTTACTATTTGATTTTTGGTTCATTTTGATATAGGGTTAGATTTAGAATTATGAGTTAATTTGAGATATGTTCAACAATAAATTGAGTGTTTTGGTTATACGAATTATGCCTACATTGTACTAAGTGTGAATGATTTGTACTAAATTCATTTGTGTAATTAACTTAAAATAATCTATATTGTACTAAGTTAGTATTATTCGTGTGTTTGTACCACACTTTGGAGAAAAAGTAAAGAAAAATACTAAGTTTAGCCTCGCTATCTCAATTAGCGAGTGTGTTTGTACCACACTCGCTAACTAAAATAGCGAGTGTATTGGATTGAATTAAAAAAAATTTATTGGGTTTAGACTCGCTATCTCAGTTAGCGAGTGTGTTTGTACCACACTCGCTAACTGAGATAGCGAGTGAATTGGCTTGAAGAAAATGTATTTTGGTTTAGACTCGCAATTTCAGTTAGCGAGTGTATGGTTGTATAGAAAAAAGGAATAAAAATACAAAGTTTAGACTCGCTATCTCAGATAGCGAGTGTATGGTTGTATAGAAAAAGGAATAAAAATACAATATTTAGACTAGCTATCTCAGTTAGCGAGTGTGTTTATACCACACTCGCTAACTGAGATAGCGAGTCTAAACCAAAATATATTTTTCTTCAAGCCAATACACTCACTATCTCAGTTAGTGAGTGTGATACAAATACACTCGCTAACTGAGATAGCGAGTCTAAATCCAATGATTTTTTTTTTAATTCAAGCCAATACACTCGCTATTTCAGTTTGCGAGTGTGGTACAAACACACTCGCTAACTGAGATAGCGAGGCTAAACTTAGTATTTTTCTTTACTTTTTCTCCAAAGTGTGGTACAAACACACGAATAACACTAACTTAGTACAATATAGGTTATTTTAGGTGAATTACACAAATAAATTTAGTACAAATCATCCACACTTAGTACAATGTAGGCATAATTCGTATAACCAAAACACTCAATTTATTGTTGAACACATCTCAAATAAACTCACAATTCTAAATCTAACCCTACATCAAAATTAACCAAAAATCAAATAGCAAGAGTTACAAACAAATACCACACGAATAGTGGGTAGAACGAGGATGAGATTTGGGCCACTAGGATTTCGGAGTGGTAGTAGGAGTGTGGAGAGAGATAGGGGAAGAAGAAACTGAGATAGCGAGTGTGGTATTAAGTGAATACCAATCGACACTCGCAATCTCGGTTAGCGACCCTAGTGAAAATATGGTCGCTGTTACGGCTGAATCTGGTGTGGGGGCAAACAGATGAATTTGTGGATTGTTGGAAAACTTAATTAGCAAACCTGAAACCTGTTCCGCCGGAGTTTGGCCGTTGACTCCCGCCGTTTACCTGCAAAAAGTGCGAGACACCGGGGTTGATCCCGGCGACGCACCCTCCGACGCTCAAGTCAATAACCAGAAAAGATTATGAGAGAGCGTAAATTGGCAAAAGATTGATTACCTCTTAATGGTGGTGGATGGGGGGTATTTATAGTCGCCTTAGGGATCAGATTAGGAATGTAATCCCTGTGATCAGATAAGGAATGTAATCCCTAATCCCCAGTGAACGGATAAATATGAATCAGGGTCGTTGATTCGGATAAATCAAAATCCCTAATTCCATCCTGCTGAACCGGGTTCATTTCAGGTTGGGACCCATACCTAGTTGAGGTGGATCCGTTCGCAGGTTATTGGGCCTTTGGGAAAAGGACCCAGTACCCATTTTAGACCCGTTTGTAGGTGAAATTACCGTTTTATCCCAAATTTTAAGATTCGTGTCCGATTTGGGTTCCGATTTAACCCCATTTTTAGCCATATCACGAGCCCCCCACTCCCGAAGGCTGAATTTGATCGGCCTTTGAGGAGTAGTTTTATTGCTTTAATGGTTTTTGGAGTTGTATCGGAGTCCAAACGAGAGGTGACGATCCTTTGTATGGGGTAGTATGGTGATTTTTCGGGTTAGTCGCGTGCTCTAAGCCGTTCTTGAGCACCTCTGGTTTTTTGGCATCTTTCTTTAATTTTTATCTATCTTTCGGATCACTTATTTAATTTTGCGAAGTGTTGATTCGTCGTCCGGGGGTCTTAATAAGCCATTCTAGGCAATAATTACTTTCTCAGGGGCTCAAAATATTTCCCCGAACTTATAATTATTTCCAAAAATTTTTAATTAATTTTCCCAAAATTTTAACCATTTTTTTGCAATTTTTAAATAAATAGAATGATTTTAATAAATAAAAATTAATTTATAATACCTAATTATGCCGTGGCGCGATCTGGACCCTTTATTGTCGCCGAGCACGATTTTCTGGGTGATCGGACGATCTGTGTGGGTCGGCTAGTATTTTCTCCGTAGGTGGAGGTCGGTACCTCAACAGCTCGGCTTGACTCCTCGGCAGCTCGGCTCGGAGCGCTGGGATCTGCCAAGCTACATGGCACGATCCTGAGCATCCATCACGACGCGAATCACGAGGACGGGGTTCAGATCATGAGAAAACGTTATCTTGTCGTTTTGTGGGCGTGGCGCGATCTGAGCCGTCCATCAAGTTTTGACACAAATTTTGGAGCGATCTGACGGTGATTCTGGTTCGGCAGAATTTTTTTCCATATGTGGAGGTCGGTACCTCGGCACCTCGGCTCAGCTCCTCGGCAGCTCGGCTCGGAGCGCTGGGATTTGCCGAGCTATGTGGCACGATCCTGAGCGTCCATCACTTCGCGAATCACGAGGACGGGGTTCAGATCACGAGAAAATGTTATCTTGTCGTTTTGTGGGCGTGTCGCGATCTGAGCCGTCCATCAAGTTTTGACATGGATTTTGGAACGATCCGATGGTGATTCTGGCTCGGCAGAATTTTTCTTCATATGTGGAGGTCGGTACCTCGGCATCTCGACTCGGTAGAACGGCGGTTCGGTGGCACGTCGAGGTGCTGGTCGCCGAGTGATGGAGTTAAGCATTTTGACGAGTTCTTGTTTTGAAACGTCGCAACTCTCTGACCCAGTGGCTCGGTTGCTTGGCCAAGCTGTTCGGTAGCTCGGCTATGCACCCCGGTGGCCGGCAGCTCGGAAGGAGTGCGTGGCTTAATCTGGAGAGTTCATCTCGGCGCGAATCACGAGGACAGGGTTCAGGTCACGAGAAAATATTATCTTGTCGTTTTGTGGGCGTGGCGCGATCTGAGACGTCCATCAAGTTTTGACACGGATTTTGGAACGATCCGACGGTGATTCTGGCTCGGCAGAATTTTTCACCATATGTGAAGGTTGGTACCTTGGCACCTCGGCTCGGTAGAACGGCGGTTCGGTGGCACATCGAGGTGCTGGTCGCCGAGTGATGGAGTTAAGCGTTTTGACGAGTTCTTGTTTTGAAACGTCGCAATTTCGATCGTGCACGTCACTTCCAAGTTTACGTCACATCAAGGTTAATGTTTTTGCCTTAGATATTTTTTAGAGATGTCAGGGGTAAACTCGGAAAGTGAGGCATCGTCCTCTGGAGATAGTGGTGCCGAGGAGAGAATTCATGTAGCGAGTGGAAGAAAAGGGAAGAAAGTGGTGGGGTCTTGCATAGTCGAGGAGATCGTAGAGCCAGAGAGGCGAGCCCCCGAGTCGGGTCGGTATCCTGGTGTGCTGTCCGAACACACCGGCATTAGGCAGTACGAAGGTGATCTGCTGAAGAAGGCGATCGTTAGTTGGTCGGCAGTTTACGAGGAGAACGCCCCGAGGGAGGTCACCGAGGTGGACGAGCTTACTTCGGTGTTATCCGAGAGGGATCTCCTCCGGATTAGAAAGGGGTTCGCCATCCCTCCGGAGTACAGTCTGATCCTCCCCGCCCCTGGGATGCGGGCAAACACCGTGCTGTCGCCGGACACGTGCGTGTTCGACTTCAACTCTTTGTGCGCCGGCTTGCGCTTCCCTCTGCATCCCTTCGTGTTGAAGGTTCTCCACTGGTATTGTCTGGCACCGGTGCAATTTATGCCGAACACCTGCCGCCACGTGCTCGCTTTTTTGCTGCAGTGTTGCATCGCCGCGGTCGAGCCAGACATGGTAATCCTCCGGAGTCTGTACTGGATCAACCAGATGACGAAGGCCGAGCCTCGTTACTACTTGTCACCCCGGAGAGGCGTTAAGCTCATTGAGAATCCGGACTCGATAAAAGGTTGGAAGGAGAAGTTTTTTCTGCTGAAGGGGCCCTCGAGGCTGGACTTCCCAAATCGGTGGAAGGAAGAAGTGCCGAAGTTCTCAAGGGCTGACCCAGTGCTGAGTCTGGACGAGGAGGAGGTGGCGGCGAAGCTCATTGCTCTCTCAATGTTAAGCTGGAGAGGAATGACTGAGGAGGTGCTACACGGGTCGGGCCTTAGTCCGATCGACCCGAGTACGCTCCAAACATCTCGCTGCATTTTTTTTATTTTATTTATTATTATTTTTTTAACTTGTTGTTTTTTGGGTTTCGTTGTTTGGAACAGAGGCGCCGAAGATGGACTTCACGGCAATGATCTTTTAAGACCCCCTCGGTAGTTGCCGACCCTACCCCTGCTCTTCAGGCGCCATCTCCGTCGGTGGTCGTCCTTGTAGACCCGCCTGCTCCGGCCTTTGCTGCCCCGGCCATGAGGCCTTTTTGGTTTCAGCGGCACTGGATCTGCAGGCCCCGCCTCTGACGCCTCAGGCCGAGCAGATCTTGACCGAGGCCCACAAGAAGCTGTTCGTCCCTGACTGGCGGGTGAAGAACCACGACGGCTTTCTTCGTCATTCGCAGATCTGTATACAGGCCGTCAAGCATCTCGCGACCCCGAAGGACCGAGCCGCTCTGAAGGCGGGGACGACCGGGGACGACAGCTACGAGATTGCTCGGTCGCTTATGTCGGTAAGCATCTTTCTTTAAAAATTTCTTTAAGTCCATAGCTCGGATCTTACAACCACCTAACGCTCATTCATTGCAGGCCACTTGCCACTTCGGCCACCTTGTTCAGGAGTTCGCCGAGCAGGAGAAGGAGCTGAAAGCCCTCTGTGACAAGGACAGGGCGGAGAAGGCGAGGGCGGTGAAGCAGCTCGAGGCGGAGCGGCGTCGCTCGGAGGACTTGGAGGTTTGGGTCGCCAATCTTGAGACAGCCTTGGAGCGAGCTAATGAGCAGCTTGCCGTAGAGGTCGCCAAGGTTGCTAAAGCTGCTGAGGAGCTGGCCGCATCGGCGAAGGCCTTGGAGGGGGTGAAAGCAGAGAAGGACTCCGCGGCGGAGGTGGCCAGGAAGGAGGTTGAAGCCGAGGCGAAGAAGCATATGGCCAGGAACATGAAGCTGTCCTATGTGAGAGCGCTTGACCACGTCGAGGCACGTGTCCCCGGCTTTGAAAGAGTGGGATATCACCTATGGCCCGGCGAGGACGTGGAGGGCAAAGGAGAGGAAGGAGAAATGGAGGAGGGCGACCAGCGGGACGAGGAGGTGCCTGCCGACCCTGTGACCGTGGCTGCTGACCCCCAAGCCGGGGCGACGGGGGCCGAGGGACCATCTGGCGAGGTGCCTGTGATCGACCCGTCGCCTCAGGTGGATCCTTGATCTCCTTGTCCTTTGCATAAATCCCTTTTTCTTCTTTTTTGTAAAGCCTTATAGCGGACTGGCCACCGCTTCTTTTCGACATGAATGAAAAATTTCTTTCTTTGAATTCGTCTAAGTGTTTGGCTCGGAACTCGTCTCCCAATAGAATGCTTTGGTTTTTCAGATTGTCGAACTTGGTTTGGACGCCGCAGCGGCTCGACGGCGATGGGAATTATTTAAGCAATCACACGAAGCTCGTCTCAAGGGCGAGGTTGAGCTAATCAGGAGGGTGCTATTCAACGTGGAGAAGACGAACAGCGAGTTATTGGCTGAGATTCATCACTTGCAGATAGTCGAAGGAGAACTCTCAGCAAAGGAGGACGAGTTAACCTCGGCACTGGTCGAGCGTGACGAGCTCGCTTCGAAGGTTGAGCAGCAAAGGAGGGTTACGGTCGACAAAAGCATCGAAGTGACCAACCTTCGCCGAATCATAGCTGACTGTGCCGGGGAGGCAAGCTCGGCAAAACTTCCTCGGTTCAAGGTGTCGGTAAAAGACGATACTTTGAAGGATAGGATCGTCGAACTTGAAGAAGAAGTCACTCGCTTTAAACCTCAGCCCATGAGGGTTAACGTCCGAAGCACTTCGTGCACCCGCGAGGAGAGTGAGAGGGGGATCTCTTTCTACGAGCTTGTGCTCGCCCACGTATCATTCGTCGGAGCCCGGCCGACGCTCAAAATGGCGTGGCCATCTCGTCTAGCGGAGCCTCGGTTGGTGCCGCGGTCAGAGGCAACACCGAGGAGGCATCTCGGTTTGTCGGCGTAGAGACGAGCTCGGAGGTGAAGCAGCGCCGCCCTCGTGTTTCTTTAAACCGGAACGTCCCTATCCCGAAGAAGCCTTGAAAGAGTTGTATTATACTTAGGAATTTTTGTAGCACCTGGTTGTAATAACTTGGCCTTGTAAATGTTTTTTGTCCGCCGTACTCCTTAATAAAATTCCTTCTTTTCTCATATATATTTTTTTTGGTGTTCGTGTGTTGCTTCCTGTTCGGCAATTCCGAGCACGAATTTTGAGGTGCATTTTTCTCCACTTGGCAGTTCGGTTGTTCGGATTTCAGATCCGAGCTACGTGGCTCTACCTGGACGATTGATCACGATCGTGGCGTGATTCACGAGACAAGGGGCTCAAATTCTGAGAAAACGTTATCTTGTCATTTTGTGGAGACACGGCACGACCTGAGCCGTTCATCATGTTCTGGCACGTTTTTTGAGACAATCTGGCTCGGCAGCATTTTTCTCCATATGTGGAGGTCGGTACCTCGGCACCTCGGCTCGGTAGAACGGCCATGGCGGAGCTCATCGAGGTGGGTTCATTGATGTGAGTTTTGACGAACGGTTGTGGGAGCAATTCCGAATGGCGAACCACTTCTAGCTCGCTTCAGAGCGAGCCTACGAAGCGGAGTCGAGCCAAGTGTTGGACTCCGAACTCGTCGTTAGAGTTTGTTTCAACGGTTGTGGGAGCAATTTCGAATGGCGAACCACTTCTAGCTTGCTTCAGAGCGAGCCTATGAAGCGGAGTCGAGCCAAGTGTTAGACTCCGAACTCGTCGTTGGAGTTTAAAGAAGGTAAAAACAGAGAGATACAAGTAATTCACAAGTAATATATGAGGAAAAATGCTTTTTATTGAAAACCAATACTCAGCTGCTTCCAAGTTATTACATGGGAGAAATAAAAAAGCAAAAGTGAAATACAAGTGAGGGGAAAGGAACGGTTCGACATCTGATGGTACTCGGAGAGGCGTTCATACGCTCTCCTGGTACTTCAAGAGATGGTCGGCATTCCAAGTCCAGGGAATCTCTCTGCCTTCAAGGTCTTCTAGACGGTAGGCTCTTGGCCGAACTACTTTGGTGATCTTGTAGGGTCATTCCCAATTTGGAGCTAGCTTACTTTTCTGACTGGGGAAGGAGATAGCTAACTTTCTGAGGACTAAGTCCCCTTCTTTGAGATCGGTAGGACGGACTCTCTTACTATAGGCCAGCTCGATCCTTCTCCGATAGCTTTGTTGAAGAATGGCAGCTCTTTCACGGAGCTCATCGATCAAGTCCAGATTTGCTCGGAGCTATCTGGCATTCTGCTCTTCTTCATAAGCAATAAGACGAGGAGAGGGTACACCGACTTCCAGGGGGATTACAGCCTCGGCCCCGTAGGTGAGGTTGAACGGCGACTCTCCTGTAGGGGTCCGTTTGGTAGTGTGGTAATTCCACAGTACGTTCGGGAGCTGCTCAACCCATAATCCTTTAGCAGACTTATCCAGCCTCTTCTTGATTCCCGAGAGGATCTGTCGATTGGCGTTTTCCACTTGGCCGTTTGATTAAGGATGGGAGACAGAGGAGAAGCGTTGTTGGATGGTGAGGTCTTCACACAGAGCTCGAAAGGAGGCCCCTGTAAACTGTGTTCCATTGTCGGTTATGAGGACTCGAGGGATGCCAAACCTGCAGATGACGTTCTTCCAAAAGAACTGGAGTACTTTGTTCTCAGTGATTGTGGTTAAGGACTCGGCCTCTATCCACTTCGAGAAGTAGTTGATTGCCACGACTAAAAATTTGAGTTGGCCGGAAGCTGGCGGGAACGGTCCTAGTAAATCCATCCCCCACATTGCGAAAGGGATAGGACTTGATTGGGTGGCGAGCCGAGCTTGTGGGAGGCGACGGATGTTGGAGTGCTTTTGACAAAAGCTGCATTGCCGAACATGTCGCTCGGCGTCTTGTAAGAGGGTAGGCCAGAAATATTCATAATTCAACACCTTCCAAGCAAGGAACCTGGACCCAGAATGTGCTCCGCCTATGCCTTTGTGAAGCTCTTGCAAGGCGTATGTGGCTTGTTCGGGGGAGAGGCACCTAAGATAAGGTCTGTCGTCAATTTGTGTGATGGAGCGTTTGTACAAGACCTCCTCTACAATGGTGTACCGCTCCGCTCTGGTTCTGACTCGGCGAGCTTCCTTAGGGTCTTCGGGAAGGAGCCCATCCCTTAGGAATTCTACTAGGGATTTCATCCAATTATCTCGAAGTTGAACCGGCAGCGACTCCATGGAGTCGGGAGTTTCTTCTTCTATGGTCGGCTTCAGGAGCACTTCGATTAAGACGGTTTGCTCGAGACCTTGGAGGGAGGAAGAGGCTAACTTGGAGAGAGCGTCTGCTTGAGCATTTTCTTCCCTCGGGATTCATCAAATAAGCGCCTCTTCGAAGAGAGCCATGAGATTTTGGATCTTGGCTAGATACTTAGCCATTCGGTCATCTCGCGCTTCATACTCGCCCAAGACTTGATTCACGACTAGCTGAGAGTCACTAAATATGCGGAGGCATTGTGCCCCTGCCTTGCGAGCCATCCCAAGGCCGGCTATAAGGGCTTCATATTCCGCTTCATTGTTGGAGGCCTTGAAGTTGATGCGGAGGGAGTATTGGAGGATGAAGTCATCTGGGCCTGCCAGAATAACCCCGGCTCCGCTCCCTTCGGTACAAGAGGATTCATCAACATATACTGTCCAAATAAGAGGTCCGTTCGATGCTTGACTGACCTCGGGAATGGTGCTTTCAACTATGAATTCAGATAAGGCCTGAGCCTTGATCGCGGTCCGAGGCTGGTATGTTATATCATGCTGACTCATTTCGATAGATCATTTCATGAGGCGACCGGAAGTCTCCGGCTTGTGAAGGACTTGCTTCAATGGTTGGTCGGTAAGAACGACCACCGAGTGGGACTGGAAATATGGGTGAAGCTTTCTTGCGGCCATGACTAAGGCGTATGCCATCTTCTCTATCCTTGGGTAGCGGAGCTCGGCATCCCGAAGTACCTTGCTCACGTAATAGATGAGCCTTTGAGTCTTATCGTCTTCCCTTACGAGGACAGCACTGAGGGTCTGCTCGGAGGCGGCTAAGTAGAGGTAGAGGGCTTCTCCGGGAACAGGTTTGCTGAGGAGAGGAGGATTGACTAGGTAAGCCTTTAGCTAGTCGAATGAGTCTTGTTGCTGCTGACCCCACTCGAAGCCTTTTTCCCCCTTGAGAGCTTTGAAGAAGGGAAGACACTTTTTCCCTGACTTAGAAAGGAAGCGCCCTATGGCAGCAAGGCGACCTGTTAGCTTCTGAACCTCTTTTAACATTCTTTGGAAGAGACATGTCCAATATGGTCTTGATCTTCTCGGGGTTCGCTTCGATTCCCCTTTGGCTGACCATAAAGCCTAGGAATTTCCCTGACGAGACTCCGAACGCACACTTGTTCGGATTGAGCCTCATATCGTGCTTCCTGAGTACATCGAACGCCTCTTGCAGATCGGCCACATGATCGGCCCCATGAATGCTCTTCACAAGCATATCGTCAACATATACCTCCATATTTCGGCCGATCTGTGCTTGAAAAACCTTGTTGACGAGGCGTTGATAAGTGGCACCTGCATTCTTCAACCCGAAAGGCATTACCCTGTAGCAGTAAAGGCCCTGATCGGTTACGAAGGTGGTCTTCGGGATATCCGGGGGAAACATACGAATCTGATTGTAGCTGGAGAAGGCGTCCATGAAGCTGAGGTGTTCATGGCCCGAAGTTGCGTCGATCAGGGTGTCGATACTTGGGAAAGGAAATGGATCTTTGGGACATGCTTTATTCAGGTCGGTGAAGTCGATACATATTCTCCAACTCCCGTTGGCCTTCTTTACCATCACAACATTTGAGAGCCATTCGGGATAATTGACCTCCTGTATGAACCGAGCCTTGAGGAGCTTGTCTGCTTCTTCTTTTATAGCTTGTTGGCGCTCGGGAGCAAATTTGCGCCTCTTCTGTTGAACCGGTCTGGACCCCGGTGCGACACTCAGATGGTGGACGAGAAGCTCTTCGAAAATTCCAGGCATGTCGGCGGCTGACCAGGCAAAGAGGCCGCGGTTCTTTCTGATACATTGAACTATGTCCGAGCTTAGGGCTGATGGGAGGGTCTTGCTGATAAAGAACCTGCGGCTCAGATCTTACTCAGAGAAGAGCACTTCCTCCAATTCATCCACTGGCTCGGACATTGGTCGGACACCATCTTGGGGGATTTCAAGAGTTTCGAGGGAGAGGATTGGACCCTCAGTAGAGGTCATGTAGCATTTGCGGGCCATTTCCTGACTGCCTCTTACTTCCCCTACTCCTGCCCGGGTGGGGAACTTCATCTTGAGGTGATAAGCGGAAGGGACGGCTTCGAGGGCAGCTAGGCCAGGTCGTCCCAGAATCACATTATATGCTGCGGGGATATCGACGACCATGAAGTCCATCGGCTCCGTGCAGGTAGTAGGAGTTTTGCCAGCGGTTATGTCCAGGGTGATCACCCCTTCAATAGTCACTGGCACTCCCGTGAACCCATGGAGTGTGTAGCCGGCAGGCTCAAGTCTGTCCCGGGATAGTTTGAGACCTTTGAAAGCGGCGAGGAAGAGGATGTTAACGGAGCTGCCATTGTCCACCAGGATC
The DNA here is from genome assembly GCA_017893485.1 of Hemerocallis citrina. Classification (NCBI taxonomy): domain Eukaryota; kingdom Viridiplantae; phylum Streptophyta; class Magnoliopsida; order Asparagales; family Asphodelaceae; genus Hemerocallis; species Hemerocallis citrina. Next base: position 3,795,692 of record CM030366.1, on the reverse strand, counting down.
CTCTCTACATTAAAGTTCGCCATATGGAGGTTGATGACAAGTGCGTCACAATGGGGGGTTCGGACACCCTCAAGGTCTTCATCTGAGAATGTGACGGGTACCCTGAGGCCTTTAGGAGGAGCTGTGCCACGAACCGAATTAACTTCTCTTATAAATGCCTTTTGAGAGGAGTTGGAGGAGCCCCCCATCGGGCCTCCATGAATGAGGTGCAGGACACGCTCCTCTTCGAATTCGAGCGTCTCATCGCGTTGTTCGGGGCGCTTATTAGCCCCCCGAGGAGGAGGCGGAAGGTCGGTTCGGTCCTTTCTCACGAATTTGGCAAGTTGCCCCTTCTGGATGAGGGCTTCTATCTCGTTTTTCAGGGCCCTACAATCATTGGTGTCGTGGCCATGGTCCCGGTGATAGCGGCACCATTTTTCTTTGTCCCTCTTCTTGCCAGGGGTGTTCATTTTCGGGGCAGGCCCCTTCCTTCTCAACCTCCATGAGAATAGTGGAAATGTTGGCGTTAAGAGGAGTGAACTTTTCGAATCTGGGGGGAGGTCGGCGTTGTCCGCCATTTTCCTTCTGGGGCTTCTTGGCTCCTTCTTCTTCTGTTCCCTTTCTCTTGGACCCGGAGGAAGGCCCCTCAAAGTTGGGGCGGTGCTCAGCTTCTTCGGCCCGAATATACTTCTCGCTTCGGAGAAGGAGATTGGAGAAGTTCTGTGGGGGGGTTCTTGGCAAGGGAGGAGCGGAGACTGGAATTGAGGACGTTTGATTGGAACGCTGCTGCAGCGACCGACTGGTCGAGGGAAGCGATAGACCTAGCTTCTACGGTGAACCTTTTTCCATAGTCTCTTTACTTCTCACCCTTCTTTTGGTTGAGGTAGAGTAGCGAAATGCTGGTCTTCTCAGTTCGGCGGCTACTCACAAAGTGGATGACGAAGAGGGTCTCGAATTGCTTAAAGGAGAATATCGAAGATGGGGCGAGGCGAGAGTACCATTCCCGGGCCGGACCCTTAAGGGTGGCGGGGAAGGTCTTACACAACAGAGCATCGGAAGCTTGGTGGATGAGCATGAGGGTCTTAAAGCTTTCGATGTGGTCGACGAGGTCGGACTCCCCGAAATAAGTCTTGAATTGGGGAGGCTTGAAGCCTACTGGAACGGGGGCCTCCATGATGGTCAGAGAGAAAGGAGGCCGACTCGGTCGGAGGGTCCTTCCTCTGATCTCTTCTTCTCTGCCTAGCTGACCCAGGTGCCTCTCCATTTTATGGAGACGACGGTAGACAGTGTCATCCCTTCGACGGTATTCAAACGAGCCTCTGGACTCATCTTCGTACGAGGGAGAGCAGGGGCTATGACGACAGTAGCCCTGGGAGTGGTGAGGACTGGGAATGTGCTGGGGGTTGCTAGGAGCTGGAGGAGGAGTCAGGGAACGTCGGCGAGGACTTTGAATCGGAAGAGGAGTGGGGACCCTTCGAGCATCATTATTGTTGGGTCGGTGATGGAGAGCTTGCAAAATGGTTGCTTGGAATTGCTGGAATTCGGCTCGGGTGATAGGAGCATTATCATCCCTCGGTGAGCGAGGCCTTCTTCTATAGTGCTCGGGGGACTCTCTCCGTCTTCGGTGAGGCGGGGACCTCCTATGTTCCCGGCGATGAGGAGATCGCTCATTTGGACGTTGTTGGCGGGAGACTCCCTCTCGGGCCCGCCCTTCATCCAAACGGCGGCAAAGATCCTCTTCCTTATGTCGATTGTTAAGGGTGTTGCGGAGGTCATCAGAGGCCCGGGGATTGTGAGATGCCATGGAATCAGTTGAGGGGTTGTGCACGGAGACGTGATCATGTTGGAGAGGTTGTCTCGGAGGATCGGGACAGCAGCCCCCCGCATCGGCATTCTGGGGACCGGTTTGGCCGTGAGGGGGGGGAGGTTGAAGATTCTAAGGAGGGAGTTGGTCCTGCTGCGGGGCTTGGTCTTGTTGCGGAGGAAGTCCCTGTGGCTGGACTGTTTGGAGAGGGACATCCTGTTGTGGTTGAGGGGGAGTGGGTCCGTGGTTGGACCCTCGGGATCTCAACCTTCAGGGAGGCATGGCTGGGTAGGTCTGACTAGATGGGAAGAGGAAAGGCTGCTATTTGTTGGTGTTCCCACAGAAGGCGCCAATCTGTTACCGCTGAATCTGGTGTGGGGGCAAACAAATAAATTTGTGGATTCTTGGAAAACTTAAATAGCAAACCTGAAACCTGTTCCGCCGGAGTTTGGTTGTTGACTCCTGCCGTTCACTTGCAAAAAGTGCGAGACACCGGGGTTGATCCCGGCGACGCACCCTCCGACGCTCAAGTCAATAACCAGAAAAGATTATAAGAGAGCGTAAATTGGCAAAAGATTGATTACCTCTTAATGGTGGTTGTTACCGCTGATTTCGGTGTGGGGGTAAACAGATAGAATTTGTGGATCTGAGGAAAACCTGAACAGCTGACTCGACCTTCTTGCTCCTGCCGCAACCTGCAAGGAAGTGCGAGACACCGGGGTTGATTCCGGCGACGCACCCTCCGACGCTCTTGTCAGTAATCAACAAAAGATTAAGAAAGAGCTTAAGTGGTGAAAAAGTGATTAACCTGGTCTTGGTGGTAGAGGGGTTGTATTTATAGTCGCCTTTGGAACGATTTGGGGCCTGATTTCCTGCCTAACAGTCAGGAGGAAAATCCTCTTATTCTGTTTTTGGGAAGTTAGCCCCTGATTCCCTGGTGAGAGCCAATCAGGTTTATTGATTTGATTTGATCAAATCAGTGGCCTGATTCTCCTCTTGGTGGACCGGGCTTGTATCGGGTCGGGACCCGTGCCCAGTTGAAGTGGATCTATTCGCGGGTGGTTGGTTCTGTGAGGAGGAGGCCCAATACCCGTTTTGGATCCATCTGTATGTGAAATTACCTTTTTACCCCCGTGCTTCAGGATTCGTGCTCGATCTGGACGGTCCCGATTTAACCCCATTTTTAGCCATATCACGAGCCCCCCACTCCTAAAGACCGAGCGTGCTGAGACTTTGAGGAGTAGTTCAGCTGTCTCAGTGGCTGGTGGAGTTGTATCGGAGTCCAAATGTGGGATTTTGAATTTAGAAAGGGGGTAATGAGGTAACCTTTGACGCGGTGAGCTGTTCTTGAGCTGAGTCGGGTATCTGATGGTCTTTTATCTACTTTTTTCGAAATACTTGTTTAATTCTGCGATGTGTTTGCTAATTATTCGGGGATTTTAGCGGTGCATTCGGGGTAATAATTGTTCGCTCCGAGGTCCGAAAGCGTGTCCCCAAATTTTCAATCATTTCCCAGAATTTTTAGCTAATTTTCCCGAATTTTTAGCGTTTTTTTTGGAAATTTTACACAAATAAAACGATTAAAATAGATAAAAAATGATTTAAATCCGTTAGGCATCCGCCGATTCGACAAGCTAGTAAGGCGAGCTGCTGTAATAGAAATGGACATGAGACAGAGTCAAGGAGTGTAATACCCTGATTTTTCAATTAATGAGAAATTATTTATTTTTGCACGTGTTGTGCACGTGCAATATTTTGTTGGATTATTTTATCATGATGTGTATGTTTAAGTATAATTTTCTCAAATTATTTTAGTACAAAAAGCCTTCTTTAAAAGCCTTCTTTGATTTAATTAAAAAGCCTTTTCTTAAAAAGCCCAAAAGCATTTTATTTTATTTAGTTTTATAAATTATTTTTGGCCCAAAAAGAAAGCCCATGAATTAATTTATTTTAATTAAACTTGTCATGTAGAAGACTTTTTTTAAACAAAATTATTTTTATACAATTTTGGAATGTACAAATTTGGCCTAGTTGCATGCACGTGCACTACACGTACACGTGCATTGCACATTTCTTATGCTTGGCCAGTAGCATTCTTTTGGGAGGGAAAGTTGAAATTTTGGTGTGGAGAACATGGGGGTAGTTTCAAGGAGGTGGGTAGTTTTCCTAACTCCTACTTGAATCTAAGCCTTTCATTTTGCAACCACCAAGATGATCTTAGCCCTCCATTTCCCTCATTTTTTTGTATAAATACCTCCTTACTCATGGCTAATTTTTCATATGCAAAGTGTAATTTCTAAAGCTATAGTAATATATTGTGAGAGTTATAAAAGATAAGAGTTTGTGTGGGTTGTGTTGCTTGGAGTGGCCGGCACCATCAAGAAGCATTCGGTGGGGAGCTTGAGGAAGCATTCGGCATTGGTTGGAGGCTTGGAGTGGTGCATTCTTTTGGCTAAGAGGAGGTGTTCTCATCTACTTGATTGCTTTTGTTTGTGTTCCTCTCCAATTGAGGTGGGTAAAACAATTCATGTTTCTAATATAGGGTTCATGCTAGTATATTGATGACACTATACATGGAAAATACTAATAAGAGACCACTCTAATTAAAAAGTTAGTGTGTGAATGGCTTAGAATGATGTGATAAATTGTGTATGTGAATTGCTTGCATGAAATGATACCATATGAAGCACTTTCTATGATTATTTAGTTAATTGAACAATGATGCAATGTGACTAGCATGATGTGTGAAAGCCTTTTATTAATTACTTGCAAATTGTGTGGTTGAAACATGACAATTGAGAAAGATATTAACACTATGGGAATTGAATAGAAAGGTATATTGAATGCTTGGAATTCATGTGTAGAAGTGGCGTAGATGAACCAAAGAATTGCTTGTTGTCATCAATTTAGAAATATACCAAACTTAGTAATTGTTGAGTTTCACCTATTCATGTGCTATATGAATTCTTTTGCTAGTATGAGTATGGGGAAATCCAAGGTTGTATTGTGTTGTGAATGTAGATTAATAACCAGTAAATTATCATGGAAAATTTGGGGATAAAAGAGAGATTAAAAGATTAATCGATTATTTTCAATGTCGAAAATAAAAGATTTGCTAGTTTTAATAAACAAATAATTAATTTGGGTGGAGAAAATGTGTTTTAGTGCAAAAATTTATTTTTACAATTACTGTTTTGAAGATGGAATAAAGAAGATTAAATCTGGAATTTTTCAGTGGTTTATATGAAGGCAATATGAATCAATTGTTTTGAACATCGAGTTAATTTTTAAAAACAGTGGGAATATGAGTCTAATGGGTTTTAACCCACACTGTGACAACCTGAGCCAGTGGCTCAGGCGGTCGGTGGCTCTGTTCGGTTTCCCTGAGCGGTGTGGTTCGAAACCTGGCCTCACCATCTTTTTTAAAATTACTGTGTATATATATATATGAACAGCGAATGATAGCACTTATACTTAACGCGCCCTCTTCTAATCGCTAGCACCGATTGGCCTATCGGCGGGTGCTCTGGCCTTCTTCTCTACCGTGCTGGGTTCGAATCCTTCCCCTAGCACTTAGGGAAAAATATTTTTTTTGTGAGATTTTGATGTCCAAAAAATGTGAGAAAAATATGGTAATTTTCATAAAAATACAAGGAATTTTATGGGATTGGTTTGGATATTATTTGAAGAAAATATAATGTAGTTTGTGAACAAATGGTATATTAAAGCTATGGTTCTAAGACACATACTTATGGAAATTTTCAAATTCATAAAGAGTTATTGAAATGAATTTATTAGAAAGTATTTGACACAAAAGAGTTTGTGGTGTGACATGATATTATAATTTTTACTTGAAGATATGGTGTAAAATATGAAGTATGAGTGTATAATTGTAAAGTGCATGAGTCCATTGTATGATGATGGAGTTTAGAAACTTTGTTGATGAAATTGTTGGACTTGAATATGAAACTTTGAGTTATAAGTATTCACTATGGACTTGTGAACAAAGAGAAATCATGAATAAGGAAGAATATGAAATTGTGACATGAAAGTGGTTATGACTTAAAGATTGTGAAATGAAATTTGAAATAGAGTAGCTAAGTCTCCCCGGCATTGAGAAAAATGAATTGAATTGAAATTAGACCAAGGTTGGTCATGTTGAATTAAATGAATAAGTCCGGTTGATGGAGAGGCTAACTCTAGTGATTATTTTGTTCATGATTTTTAAATGAAACTAAGGACTAGTGCATAGTGAAGACGTGATGAAAGTAAGAGAAAAACACTGAGTATGAGGGCCCTGGGTAGCGGCGAGAGCGTATCCCAGGAATTCCCATGACGAGTCTGGGTGAGGATACTGTTCCAGAGTACCGTCCCAGTGGCGACGCTCGTGGGATGTTTGAAGACTACGGGTGGTGTCATGTTTATGGTGAGAGAATATCCCAGGAATTCCCATGATGCGTCTGGGTGAGGATACTACTCCAGAGTGCCTAAACATGAGTTCGTAGGTCAGATAACATCTAGGATACTTACCGTAATTACAGTGGTAGATTAGATCATAACGGGGGATTGAACCCTATAAAGATGAAGACGAATAAGGGCTTGCCCTCGGACCTATGTAGTATGGGATGCATAGAATCCGAACAAGTGCGCATTAGTGTCATATAATTAACTGCATTAAAGACTAAGTGCACAATCACAACACGACATCAATAGGGTAGTCCCTTTAGTTTGAATGTGACAAGTTTGTGTTTGCTAAATATGAAATGTTAAGTTATACTATTTTCGGCAAGCGAGGACGGCCGTGTATAATGATCGTCGGTTGAATAAACTGACGTACCCACAGTCTAACATGCAGGTAAATGTCATGCTAAAGAGTAAAGAGGATTTGGATGCTTAAAGATTTTATCAAGCTGTTGTACTTGTATTTAATTGTTGTATTTTACTTCCGCTGTGCAAAAGAAAGATGTAATTATAATGTAATCTCTGATGTATGATGAAAAGTTTTAATTTCCCTGTAAAAGTGTACTAAGAAAGTGAAAAGATCCTGTAGAACATCTCGAATTCAGTATATTTGGGATTCGGGGCGTTACAAGGAGAGGCCGAGACGAAGAAAAAGAGGAAGAAGTATATTCTTACCCCTGACCATTACAAGCAGAACTCAACTCACGAGTCCAGAAAGCTTAAGGAGACTAACCAGATGTGGTGTGTTACTTTTGTAAGGAACAAGGTCATTTCAAGAGTCAATGCCCAAAAAGAACCCAGACAAACACTTGCTATAACTGCGGAGAAACCGGGCACAAGAAATCGAATTGTCCACAACTGCAGGGGAACCCTAATGACCAGTTACGAAAGGTGGTCGATAAAGGGAAGAAGCCTGTCCGCCAGGGACGAACTTTAGCTTAACTGGAAAGAAGTGTGGAGTGGTGCATGGTCCAGAATAGCAATATATTTTGTTAGTTGCATTTTTGCAATCCATGAATGACGAACTTGTAATGTGTTCTGTAGCAAGATATTATGACTTTTTATAAAGCATGAAAGTTTTTGGGCATTTGGTCATCTCTTGTCTTGGGCTTATTTTATTAAGTGTTCGGGATAAGGCATAAAGCTGAAATATTTTGCCTTCTCCTTGGTAAGCCTCGTTTTCTTCTAAGGAGGGAGTGGTCACCGACCCTCAAGTAGTTCAACCGAGAGCTCGAAGATATGTTGAGAACTTGACTCGGGCACTAGAAGGAAAATATTGTAATGCCCCGAATTCCAAATAAGACCGAATTCGAGATTCCACAGGATCTTTACACTTCACTTTGTACAATTTTACAATGAAATTTAAACTTTTCATCATACATCGGAGTTCTTTACATTGTTTACACAACGGAAAATAAAAAAAAATACAACAATGAAAATAAAATACAACTTATACAACTTATTCAATGTAATAAATCAACAGCATCATAACATCTTTACTTCTTAATAAAAATGTCCATTACCTGCTTATTAAGCTGTGGGCACGTCAGTCACTTAATGACAAAAATGTTATACTCGGCCATCCTCTCTATGCCGTACATATAACGATCTCAATACTTTAACAAATCACAAATTTGAATGAACAATAAAGTGTCCAAGGTGATTATTCTAAATATGTAAGTGTATGTGATACCTTAATGCCTAATGCACACATTTTTATACTAGGATGACACTAATGCATACTTGTTCGGATTCTATGCATCCCATACTACATAGGTCCGAGAGCAAACACCTACATACTCCACATTTAAGGGTTCAATCCCTCGCCATGATAACTATCCAGTAATAACACAAGGTTTAGATCATTCCACGAATATGGATCCCAGTCCCGGAATCCACCGCCCGACTGTTATAACAGATCCCTCATCGTGCGAATCATCCCGCAAGTGTCCCTCTAGCCCCGGTATATGTATATACATTGGAGAACGGTAAACTATCCGCCCGACTATGCATAGTCCCGAATTTAAAATAAAGGACCATCTCCCACGAAGTAATCACAGTCCCGGAATTCACCGCCCGACTGGATCTATAGTCCCGAAATCTACCGCCCGACTAAATAGAGTGCCCCACTTACGTTTGCCCAGGTTTACTATATCTTTACTTATGTGCCTAATTCTTAAGTTCAAGACATGAATAAATTTCCATACCTAGAAGTTTTACCTCCTACCGGACTTAATCAACAAAAATACGAGATACCTCCATGGCCATATCTCAAAATATATCTCAACTCTTTTCAATTCAATAGTGCCGGTACCCGAGGTCTCACTAACTCTAAATCACAACTTTTTTTCAAGCTCTTACAATGTCTCACTTCAAAATATTTCTTAAACAAAAATAAAAGGGTAATCTCTTCAAAAGTAATCACTTCACAAAATAATACTTTACTTTTTTTCACCACAAAGTTATATTCTTAAATTTCCATTTCTTTTTATACTTCAAAATATACAAAAAAATTTTATAACTATCTCTTATAATTTTCCATTTCATTTTGTATTAATAAAAAAGTTTATTTCTCAATCTTCTTTCACCTAAAAAAAACTCATTTATATTAAAAAGAAGGCAAAAAGAGTCAAAAGGTGGCTGTGGGTTTCGAACCCGTGACCTGCCGAACACACACAGCCAATGCCCAAACCGAAACTGTCAAGCCCTGCTTCCTAAAAATATGGAATACGAGTACGTAACAAAAGCCCAGCGAATGATTTTCATCATCCTTAAGCTGTTCAAGAATCTTTTCAACACATCACAGAAATAATCAGAGTCGAAAGCAAAAGGCACAACCAACATGCAACATTAAACAAATTACCAACAGAAATTTACTTGAAGCCAAATACAATATTCTCAAATAAATCAGAGTCTGGAAAAAACAAATATCCTGGGTCACATCGACCAAATACAAATAATATCCAAATAAACCAAATACACTTTATTTAAGTTCAAGCAACAATTAATAATAATAAAGCAGAAACTCCAGCACTAAAACATCATCTCGCCAATACCTTCTGACAGCTGACCATCCTGATCTACAATTAGTAAATTTGCAGGAAAAGGGAAAAAGAAGAAAACAAGTACCCGTCAATTGCAAGTCGTGGGTCACAAATAATGTAGGATACAAGCACATGGGAAAACTAACTAGCAACATGGTATACTAATAGGTACAGGTAACATATATCAAATGTCAAGTAAACAGGGGCGCTACAAGGTAAACATGCAAGTATCAGGTAATCAGGAAAACAGGTGAACATGTAACAAGTAATCAGGTGATAGGATAATCAGGTAACAGGTATATAGGTAACAGGTAATCATGTATCAGGTAAACAGGTATCAGGTTATGTCATGTCAAATCTTGTTATTTTTACTATCTAGGTAGCACTTCATGCGCCCCAACTTTTATCACATGGTTGCTACAACAAACAATTTCGCTTTAGATTTCATAGTGGAGTCCATAGGGCAGTGTACTTAGGTACAGGAAACAGGACCAGGTAGAACCTAGTGGTTCTCTTCCGAGTACACCTTCCTAAGAGAAGTATGCAGTCAGGTACAGGAAAACAGGCATAACCTAGTGGTTATCTTCCGAGAACATCTTCCTATAGAAAGCATGCAATCAAGTACAGGTAACAGGATCGTGAATCATGTAGTCATGAACACGTAACAGGCAGGTAGGACACGGGTCCTCTTCCAAGTACACGTTTCTATATTTTCCACTACTAGATCTTTCCCTTAAACCCCGGCTTGGTTACTTTTATTATGGTCATCAAACAGGCATGAATGTGTACGAAATAGTGTCAAACTAACATGGTATAATCATTATTAGGTTCATGGAAACAAATATACAAGTATGGGTGATACACATTCACATAAACGAGCAAAACAGTGTATGTTCATAATCAGGACAGCATGACAGATCAGTACTAAAATAGTGATTCTTGTTGCTACAGTAATGCAAATCAGGATCCTCCGAAGGATCTGCAAACTAGACATCCACATGAATCCAACGAGTATAATTAAGTCATATAGTACTTCACAACATCTTAACTCAAAACAAGTTCAAAAACGGAAAACATGTTCAGTCAGAAATCAGGAAAACGAATTCTCAGTCAGAAAAACAGCATCAAAACTCATCAAATAAATTCAGAAAAAATCTGGAGTATTTCCATATAAGTCTAGAATCAAAATATAAAGTTTCATAATATTCCAGTAAGAATAGGTCAGTCATCAAAAATATGAAAGTATCAAGAAAACATAGTTTAACAAATCTGGAAATCTCAACACTACTGTATGAAAACTAAGATATCTCGCAACTAGTGAATCAAAATCCAATTCCGCCAAAGGGATATGAAAATAGATAGAATTTAATAACTTTCATATTTCACAAGGAATTTTCATACAGTATAAGGAATCATAGTGAAAATGGGGTTCTTTACTGACCAGTGCACAAAATACAGCATGAGATGATTTTAGAAAAGAGCATGAAACACCACATAAAACTTGTCTTTAAAATTCATCAAAAATCTGGGTAATCCCTAACTTCATATAGAAACACTGAACAAAATATTAGATGAAGATAATATGTGTAGAATAGTTCATGAAAATAGTTTGTTAACAAAATCAACCAAAAACTAAATCTGGAATTGATTGACACCTCTGTACTAAAACAGTCATAACTCAGTCATACGAAATCCAAATCAAGCAAAACCAGTGGGTTTGAAAATAGACAAAATTATCTAAAATTCATCTTTTATACAGGAATCAAGATACTGGCTGTAGCATAGACGAAAACAGCAATCAAAACAGAACACTCAGTAAATACAGATTTCACAATTCAAATCGAGAACATCATAACTTCAAGATTACTGATCGAAACACATCCAAACTTGAAATACAACCTACCAAGCATCTAAACATCATGATTTAGGATTACTAACAAGTCCACACCTATTATCTCACATGGGTCTTAGTCCAAACATCGATTCACACAAATAGTCACATACATGCCTAAAAATCAAGGTTTGGGCAAAACTTAGGGTATCACATATCAAGATTTGTGTCATAAGTCATCTATGACCAAATTATCACAATAGAGACAAAACCCTTCAAGAAAAACGCAATCTTTGGTTGTCTCTAGACCCAACTACACTATAAGTGAACTTTTTGACTTGTATCAAACTAATGAATTGTAGTACAAGTTACTTGCCTTAGTTAGGGGACGAAGAACAATCCTAATGCGAAGAGAAGCAAAGCCCACAAATGAAATCCGCTCCAAGCGCGAATCCAATCAACTAAGAACACAAATCCTCGCACGAACGATCTCCTTTGAAGCAACAAGCAAAGTGGCAAATACCCACTTTGAGAAACCACAAGGAGAAGATGATTGAAGGGTAGTTGGTGATGGTGGTTCTTGGTGGTGTCAGCTATCAAGAAAGTGGGGTCGGGATTTGTATGGAGATGGGTGTAGGATGGTGGGATGTGGTGGTCGGCTATGGAAGAGGCCGGCCAAGGGGAGTAGGATGGTGTCAGTTTTGGTGAGATGATGCAGGCCGGGAGCACAAGAAAACAAGGGGAGGCCGGGATTAGGAGGAGAGGGAGAGATAATAGAGTTAGGGTTAGGGTTTTTGAAGTTTAGGGTATATATATAGGAGGTAAAAGTGGGTTAATGGGTTGTGGGTATTAGTATGTAGTAATAGGTATACAAATGGGTAATGGATATTGGGTAAATAGCAAATAGGGATACAGATTAGAGTGAAATCTATGGCTCTAGAAAAATCTTATTAGGAGTCAAAAATCATAGGTTTGGGAAATCACCACCAAAATCCATCACAACACCAAGGAAAAAAATAAAATAAAGAGAATGAGGCCAAAAATGAGGAAAAGATCAAAATGATGAAAAACAAGTCAAAGAGACAATGAATCAAACACAAGGAGCTCAAAATGAAATAAAATGAATATATTGTAAACAAATCCAATATACGGTTCAGAAAAAATACAAGAGAGATAAAATACACAAAAATGAAAAATACACTCCAAAATACATAAAATGAAAAACAGGGGTTACACAAACCCACTAGCCAGTGAGTCCAATGGACTCTGGCGTCAAGATCTCTTGTCGAAATGCTCTTATATCAAGTCTTGGTTTTCGAATTTAATTAAAAGAAGCAAAAATATATGCGACTATCAAGTTTTGAACCCAAGATCTCTTACAAACAGTACTCTGTGGTGCACTAGCTAACCAGTAAGTCCAAGTGTAATTTCTGTTTAGGATTTGTACTAATATACTTTTGTTCATACTGTTCAGAAATTGGTTCTTTTTCACAAAACTCATGTATCCAAAGATCCAATCTTTTAGGATATTGAAATAAACTTCTCTTTTGACTGAGAATGAATTTTAAAAACAGTAAACTATTTCAAACTCATTTAAAAACATATACTTCTATTCTTAAATAATTTATCTTCTCATTCTTGTATTTTTCTCAAAACTTGAATGTAAGAATTTTATTTACAAAAACTAGTTTATATTGTCACTTAAACAAATTAAAAATTTATAACAATACCAACATGCCTCTCAATCATGAAAATCTCACAAAACTTCTTTTATGCAAAAATTTATATTTTCAAATACAACATGGAAATATACATATGTCAACCCATTTCATGGCACTTAACTAAATTTGTTTTGCTTTCTTTCTTCACCCTTAGTCATCATGATTCTAGGGCATAATTTGAATATGTCATTCTCCAACAAATTTTCATATACTCAACATGTATAAATTTTTTTTACAAGCATACTAACATGATTCATAGTGTTAACTCTTTGTCAAAATTCTTCTTTCTAATTCACATGGTGGTTATTATTTACTCAATCACAACAAGATTATTCTCATTCATAGCATATTACACTAGCATGAATTTTATCTATATATTTCACATCAACATCAACTTCTACTACTCATTCATAGTTTTTAGCATGCAATCTCTACATTAGAAAGCAAGAAATCACCCACCTCTATGAAGAATGAAAAATCACAATAAAGAGACTTCTCCTAGCTCCTAGCTCCACTAGCACCTCCTTGTCCTTCTCCTCCTAGCAAGCCTCCAAAGCACAAAGGTACTCTCTTTCTCTCTTTCTTTTTCTCTCTAAATTTTGTTAAGTTTTGGTGTAACAAGAGAGGAAAAAATGAAGGTGTATTTATAGGACAATGGGAGGGTTTAATTTGCATAAATCTCCACCTAATAAATTTCTCTCTTAATTTTTCAACCCTTCACAATCCTAACTCCTAAAACTCCCAACTATCCACCTTTCCAACTCTTCAAAACTTAAACCCCCACTCTCCACTACTACAATCCGGCCAACCCCCATGGCTTTTCCAATTCTACGTGCACGTGTTGTGCACTAGTGCACGTGTTGTGCACTAGTGCACACACATGCACAATATTTAATACAATTCCTATAGTTTAAAAAATGTGTATTAAAAGTTGTTACATGTCATGTATTAGTCCATACACAACTTAAAATAGGATTTAATTAATGGGCTTGTCCCATGAGCTTTCATTTTAATTAACTAACTTAATTATTCTAGTCGGCTATCTTTTTAATTAATCTAATGGGCTAGAATTTAACTTTAGGTCCATGGGTTAAATAAAAAGGCTAAATAAGATTATGCATGCTAAAATAGTAAATGAGAGTAAGAAAAAGAGATGGATAAATTAGCACGTGCATCAAACGTGCAAAAATCGAAAAATGTATTTTTAATTCAAATAAAAATGTGGGATGTTACAACAATCCCTCCTTAGAATAGTTCATTCCCCGGAACTACACTTAGGAATGAGGAAAAATACAAAGAAAGAAAAGAAAAGTTTACAAAAATTTTAGTTAAAGAGTTCTGGGTGATCTTTCATCATCTTTTCCTCTGACTCCCAAGTGGCCTCCTCAACAAATTGGTTCCTCCAAATGACCTTGACCATAGGTATTGTCTTGTTTCTCAAGAACTTTTCTCGAAGATCCACGATTTCAATTGGACGCTCCGCATAGCTCAAATCTAGTTACAAACCTTCAGGCACTTCTGGCAAATGATGACTCAGATCTGGGACATAACCTCATAGCATGGAAACATGAAAGACATTGTGCACTTGGGCCAACTCTTCTGGTAATTATAACCGATAGGCTGTCTTCCCAATTCTTTTTAATATCTTGTATGGTCCTATGTATCTCGGGGCTAATTTTCCTCCCCTTCCAAACTGAATCAGCCCTTTGGTCGGAGACACCTTCACAAAGACAAAGTCACCTTCATCAAACTCCAGGTCTCTGCTCCGGTTGTCGGCGTAACTCTTTTTCCTGCTTTACGCGTCAACTAACCTCTTTCTGATCAGCTCGATCTTTTCTGAGGTCTGCTACACAATCTCTGGCCTATACAGCTATCGTTCTCCCACTTCATACCAACAAACCAGTGTCCTACACTTTCTTCCATATAGAGCTTCATACGGCGCCATCCCAATGCTTGCCTGGAAAATGTTGTTGTATGCAAATTCCACAAGAGCTAAATACCTCTCCCAGCTGCCACCGAATTCCAACACACAACATCTAAGCATATCTTCTAGTACCCTGTTGACTCTCTCAGTTTGCCCATCAGTTTGAGGATGAAACGTTGTACTGAAATCAGTCTTCGTCCTCAAAGCTGCTTGAAGACTTCTCCAAAAATGCGAAGTGAAATGTGCATCTCGGTCGGATACTATTAATAGCAGGACTCCATGAAGCTTCACAATCTCGCCAACATACAACTCTGCCAGCTTTTCCATTGACCAAGTAAGCTTCATCGCCAAAAAGTGAGCCGATTTGGTGAGTCGGTCCACTATCACCCAAATTGTATCATTGCCTTTGGAACTCTTGGCAAACCTGTAATGAAGTCCATGCTGATACAATCCCATTTTCACTATGGGTGGGTAAAGGCTGCAACAAACCTCCGGGCTTCTGATTTTATGCTTTGACTTGCTAACAAACTGCACACTTGGCAACAAACTCGGCCACATCCCGCTTCATCCCTGGCCACCAGAAGTATAGCTTTATGTCCTTGTACATCTTGGTATACCCTGGATGCACGGACAATAAAGTAGCATGCGCTTCCTGAAGAATACTCTCCTTCAGTTCAGCTAGATCTGACACATACAACCGCTCTCCATACCACAGCACTGCATCCTTCACCTGTAACTCTGCCAACTTGCCAATGCTAACCTGCTCTATCATCTTCTGGATCTCTAGATCTGTCTTCAGACTTTCGATGATTCTGTCTCTCAAGGTGGGTTGAATCCTTAACTGAGCTAAGAAAGCTCCCAAACTTTGCAAAACCACTTCAATCTTTGCTCGATCAAGCTCCTCTGCCAACTTTTCCTAAGTTGTGATCAGTCTAGACTTGCCTTTCCTACTGAGAGCATCAGCTACAACATTGGCCATGCCTGGATGGTACTTGATCTCAGGTTGGATGTCCTCCAACACTTATAACCATCTCCTCTGCCTCAGGTTCAGGTCCCGCTGCTGATAGATATATTTCAAACTCTTGTGATCCGTGTACATGTTGACCTTCTCCCTGTATACATAGTGCCTCCACTACTTCAAAGCAAAGATGATCGCTGCCAGTTCTAGATCATGGGTTGGGTAATTCTTTTCATGTGGTCTCAGCTGTCTAGACCCATAAGCTATTACGTTTTCCTCTAGCATCAACACACAGCCCAAACCACGATGGGAAGCATCGCTGTAGACATCATACTCGACTCCTGCTCGTGGCAAAGCCAAAATGGGAGCGGTAGTCAATCTTCCCTTCAATTCTTGGAAGCTAGCTTCACACTGCTCCGACCATTTGAAACTCACGTTCTTTTTTGTAAGCCCTGTGAGTGGCACAGCTATCTGGGTGTAACCCTGAATGAATCTTCTGTAATATCTAGTTAAACCCAGAAAACTCCTAATCTCTTTCACTGTGGCCGGCCTTGGCCAATCTTTCACCGCCTCAATCTTCTGCGGATCAGTAGCCACTCCCTCCTTAGAAAGGATGTGACCCAGGAAGGCGACTTCGGTTTTCCAGAAGTCACATTTGGACAGGTTCACATACAGTTGGTGCTCCTATAGCTTCTTTAGTACCTCTGCCAGATGCTTGGCATTCTCTTCCTCTGACTTGGAATAGACCAATATGTCATTAATGAACACAACGACAAAAGAATCGATGAATGGATGCAGAACTCTGTTAATCATGTCCATGAAAATAGCCGGTGCATTTATGACTCCAAATGGCATGGCTAGAAACTCATAGTGACCATACCTAGTTCGGAAAGCCGTCTTGTGCACATCTTCTTCTTTCATTCGAACTTGGTGATATCCTGACCGTAAGTCTATCTTGGAGAAAACTGCTGCTCCTTGTAGACGGTCGAACAGATCATCGATTCGAGGAATTGGGTACTTGTTCTGTACTGTAACCTTGTTCAACTCCCTGTAGTCGATACACATCCTCATTGATCCATCCTTTTTCTTCACCAAAAGAACTGGAGCTCCCTACGGTGATGCACTTGGCCTGATGAATCCTTTGCTCAACAGCTCTTCGATCTGCTTCTTGATCTCATCTTGCTCAACTGGTGCTATTCTGTATGGTGCCTTGGAAATAGGTGCACTTCTTGGCTGAACAGTGATGCTGAACTCTACATCTCGATGAGGGAGAAGCCCTGGTAGATCATCAAGAAACACAGCTGGAAAATCTCGGACAACTGGGATCTGCTTCACTTCTTCTGGAATTTTCTGCTCTGATAAAGCTGCTACCAACTGCTTACACTTCCTCTTTCCTTGAAATGTAACTGCTGGTCCTCTTGGTGCCTTCACCACAACTTCTTTGCTCTTGCACTCAATAGTGGCACTGTAAACTGACATCCAGTCTATGCCAATAATGATGTCGACCCCCAAAACTGCCAACTCAATGAGGTGATGCCAAAGAGCCTGCCTCTGATTTCAAGATCACACCCTTCATAATATCGGTCGGTAGTCAAGTTTTCCTCCTGACGGAGTAGCCACAGATGGAACTTTGCAAGGAAAACTGTTAGGTTCAACTCCCAATCGTTTTGCAAATGAGGGTGACACAAAAGTGTGCGATTATTCCGTATCAAATAACACTGATGCTTTTATTCCATTTATTTGAATGTCTCCTGTTACATAAGATTACTCTCATTACATAACATTTATTACATAAGTGAAAAAAGCAACAAAACAACTAGGCTTCATCTCCCATACCCGTGAAGACGTTGTCTACATCATCAGCATCTGCCTCGGTCAGAGCGAACACTCGCCCTTGTCGGCACTACTTTTGCCCTGGGTTGGACTGCTTCTGACTCGGTCCTCCCTGCTGAAGTTGAGGGCAAAATTGCTTGATGTGGCCCTCCTTTCCACAAAGAAAACAAGTCTTGATCGGCTGCAACTTGGTACACCCAGAAGATATGTGGCCTGTCTCTCCACATTTGTAGTAAGTGGGTACCCTACCAGTCATTGTAAACACATCCGCTCCAGTTGGTTTGAAATGCTGCGCTGGGGGCTGACTCCTGAAATTGCTTGGCACTGCAGGTCTCTTGCCCATGCTCCAATTGTTCCTCTTGACCTGAACTGCCTGGAACTGATTCATATCTGACTCAGTGGCGGCAGCTCTCCTGACCAGCTTCTCAAATTTGCAGATGCCCAGGGGTATCATGCAGGTTCTCAAGCTAGGCCTCAACCCATGCTCAAATTTCTGCGCTTTCTTGGTTTCATCCTATACCATTTCAGGCACGTACCTTGAAAGTTAGTTGAACTTGGTCTCATATTCCCGCACAGACATACCACCCTGCTGCAAGCCCAGAAATTCCATAGCCTTCTTCTTCTGTACGTCCAATGGAAAGTAGTGGTTCCTGAATTCGTCAAGGAACTCCTCCCAAGTAAGTTGTACATTGCCCAATGTCCTTTTCAGCGATTGCCACCAAACACCTGCAACCTTTTCTAGTTGGATGGTGGCCAATTTCAACTTGCTGGCCTCTGGGGTTTCTAGTACTTCGAAGACTGCCTCGATCTGTCTGATCCAGTCGTTAGCTGCATCTAGATTTTCCTACCCTTCAAACACCGGTGGCTTCATTCTTTTGAACGATTCAACCAACCTGATTGCCTCGGGAACATGCACTGCTAGCCCTGGTCCCCTGTTTCCAGCGATGTTTGCGGTGACAACATTTAAGGTCTGATATACCCGAGCTAATTCGGTCTCCAAATCTAGCCCATTTTCACCGTTATGCTCTTCGCCATTCATGATTCTTTGTACCATTTCTGAGTCATAAAATTTCATCATTAATCATCATAATTAACTCAAATAACATCGCTTCAAAAAAATTTATTCATTCAAAAATTAAACTTTTTACATTCAGAAAGAAAAACTTTGTTCCGAATACATCCATTACATCCTTCAATAAAAGACATCCTAGATTCTACGGTTTCTTTTGGCTTCTCTGAGCTCTTCTCGTAGTTTCCGAATTTCCTGCCTCATGTCTACAAAGCTCTGTTGTCGCTCTTGCTTGTCCCGGCGAGTGCGGTGGTCTAACTTGGTAAAGTGTCGATCATTCACATGCTGGACCTTCTCTAGTTCGCACACTTGAAAGCACAGCTCCTGGATGTGCTCCTTGTCTTCTGCCCGTTGCGATTCCAAGTGGTTAACTCTCCACTTTTGAGCATCCAATTCTCGTAAAAGAGAAGCAACAATATCATTCGTGTCATTTGGAACGAATTCTTCGTCTGAGGATTCTTCGGAGAGATCGGGCGGAGGTGGAGTAATCTCCCTAGACTCGGGGAATTCCTCTTTTATCTCTACTGGTTCTTCTTCTTCCTCTGGGTCTTCTTCTTCCTCTATTGGTTCTTCCTTTTCATCCTCGAAGGGGACAAACCAGTGCGCCTCATTCTGGGGATCATGCTGATTGGCCATCTTATAGAGAAAAGGAGAAGAAAAATGTCATCTCATAAAGCAATACAAATATAAGTTTAAATCTCTATAAGTTGAAACCCTCACTCTAGTGTCCACTCTAGGGTGTCGTTCCTTATAAATTTGTACTACTTGTGAACCTAGCCCTGATACCATCTGTAACGTCCCGAATTCCAAATTAGACCGAATTCGAGATTCCACTGGATCTTTACACTTTACTTCGAACAATTTTACAAGAAAATTTAAACTTTTCATCATACATCAGAGTTCTTTACATTGTTTGCACACCGGAAATTAAGAAGAAATACAACAATGAAAATAAAATACAACTTATACAACTTATTCAATGTAATAAATCAACAGCATCATAACATCTTTACTTCTTCATGAAAATGTCCATTACCTGCATATTAAGCTGTGGGCACGTCAGTCACTTACCACTGACAAAAATGTTATACTCGGACATTCTCTCTATGCCGTACATATAACGAACTCAACACTTTAACAAACTACAAATTTGAATGAACAATAAAGTGTCAAAGGTGATTATTCTAAACATGTAAGTGTATGCAATGCCTTAATGCCTAATGCACATATTTTTATACTAGGATGACACTAATGCATACTTATTGAGATTCTATGCATCCCATACTATATAGGTCCGAGAGCAAGCACCTACGTACTCCACATTTAAGGGTTCAATCCCTCGCCATGAAAACTACCCAGTAATAAGACAAAATTTAGGTCATTCCACGAATATGGATCCCAGTCTCGGAATCCACTGCCCGACTGTTATAACAGATCCCTCATCGTGCGAATTATCCTGCAAGTGCCCCTATCGCCCCGGTATATGTATATACATTGGAGAACGGTAAACTATCCGCCCAACTGCGCATAGTCCCAGATTTAAATTAAAAGGCCGTCTCCTACGAAGCAACTACAGTCCCGAAATCCACTGCCCGATTGGGTCTGTAGTCCCGAAATCCACCGCTCGACTATATAGAGTGCCCCACTTACGTTTTCTTAGGTTTACTACATCTTCACTTATGTGCCTAATTCTTAAGTTCAAGACATGAATAAATTTCCATACTAGAATTAGTTTTACCTCCTACCAGACTTAATCAACAAAAATACGAGATAGCTCCATGGCCATATCTCAAAATATATCTCAACTCTTTTCAATTCAATAATGTCGGTACACGAGGTCTCACTAACTCTAATTCACAACGATTTCATGTACAAGAATCCATGGGTACACACACCCTTCAATAAACATGTCTTAAACTTAGATATTTTCATCTTCAACTTATTCACAAAGTAATCATAGTCTTGTCACTATTCATGATCTATTTATTCATTCATAATCTTTATAAACAAATAATTCCTTTCAAGAACACAATTTCATCACATGAAATTTTATCAACAAATTCAAACTCTTACAATGTCTCACTTCAAAATCTTTCTTAAACAAAAATAAAGTGTAATCTCTTCAAAAGTAATCACTTCACAAAATAATACTTTACTTTTCTTCACCACAAAGTTCTATTCTCAAATTTCCATTTCTTTTTATACTTCAAAATATACAAGAAAATTTTATAACCATCTCTTATAATTTTCCATTTCATTTTATATTAATAACAAAGTTTATTTCTCAATCTTCTTTCACCTAAAAAAAATTCATGTATATTAAAAAGAAAGCAAAAAGAATCAAAAGGTGGCTCTGGGTTTCGAACCCGTGACCTGCCGAACACACACAGCCAACGCCCAAACCCAAACCCACTAGCCAGTGAGTCCAATGGACTCTGGCATCAAGATCTCTTGCCGAAATGCTCTAATATCAAGTCTCGGTTTCGGAATTTAATTAAAAGAAGCAAAAATAAATGTGACTATCAAGTTTCGATCCCAAGATCTCTTACAAAGAGTGTTCTGTTGTGCACTAGCTAACCAGTAAGTCCAAGTGTAATTTCTGTTTAGGATTTATACTAATATACTTTTGTTCATACTGTTCAGAAATTGGTTCTTTTTCCCAAAACTCATTTATCCAAAGATCCAATCTTTTAGGATATTGAAATAAACTTCTCTTTTGACTGAGAATGAATTTTAAAAACAGTAAACAACTAATTTCAAACTCATTTAAAAACATATACTTCTATTCTTAAATAATTCCTTTTTTCATTTTACATATAGACTTGTATTTTTCTCAAAACTTGAATTTAAGAATTTTATTTATAAAAACTAGTTTATATTCTCACTAATACAAATTAAAAATTTATAACAATAGCAACATGCCTCTCAATCATGAGAATCTCACAAAACTTCTTTTATGCAAGAATTTATATTTTCAAATACAACATGGCAATATACATATGTCAACCCATTTCATGGCACTTAACTAAATTTGTTTTGCTTTCTTTCTTCTCCCTTAGTCATCATGATTCTAAGGCATAATTTGAATATGACATTCTCCAACAAATTTTCATATACTCAACATGTATAAATTTTTTTTACAAGCATACTAACATGATTCATAGTGTTAACTCTTTGTCAAAATTCTTCTTTCTAATTCACATGGTGGTTATTATTTACTCAATCACAACAAGATTATTCTCATTCATAGCATATTACACTAGCATGAATTTTATCTATATATTTCACATCAACATCAACTTCTACTACTCATTCATAGTTTTTAGCATGCAATCTCTACATTAGAAAGCAAGAAATCACCCACCTCTATGAAGAATGAAAAATCACAATGAAGAGACTTCTCCTAGCTCCTAGCTCCACTAGCACCTCCTTGTCCTTCTCCTCCTGGCAAGCCTCCAAAGCACAAAGGTACTCTCTTTTTCTCTTTCTTTTTCTCTCTAAATTTTGTTAAGTTTTGGTGTAACAAGAGAGGGAAAAATGAAGGTGTATTTATAGGACATTGGGAGGGTTTAATTTGCATAAATCTCCACCTAATAAATTTCTCTCTTAATTTTTCAACCCTTCACAATCCTAACTCCTAAAACTCCCAACTCTCCACCTTTCCAACTCATCAAAACTTAAACCCCCACTCTCCACTACTACAATCTGGCCAACCCCCATGGCTTTTCCAATTCTACGTGCACGTGTTGTGCACTAGTGCACACACATGCACAATATTTAATACAATTCCTATAGTTTAAAAAATGTGTATTAAAAGTTGTTACATGTCATGTATTAGTCCATGCACAACTTAAAATAGGATTTAATTAATGGACTTGTCCCATGGGCTTTCATTTTAATTAACTAACTTAATTATTCTAGTGGGCTCTCTTTTTAATTAATCTAATGAGCTAGAATTTAACTTTAGGTCCATGGGTTAACTAAAAAGGCTAAATAAGATTATGCATGCTGAAATAGTAAATGAGAGTAAGAAAAAGAGATGGATAAATTAGCACGTGCATCATACGTGCAAAAATCGAAAAATGCATTTTTAATTAAAATAAAAAAGTGGGGTGTTACAGATATGATGAAGCAAGAATGATCATGAGTAGGGAGGCTCCAGAATGATCCACGGAGTGAGATATTTCCCAACATTCCAGATGAGGGATGAAATAGGCCCCAGAGTGTTCGGTGGAGTGGGATTGATCTCTAGTATTTCGGGAGGGGAGCGATACTCACGGGGGATTTGAGTAATGAGTTCGGCTGCAGTATAATCCATGGAGTGATACATTCTTCAGTATTCCAGAAGAGGGATGAAATAGGCCCCAGAATGATCAGTGGAGTAGGAATTGGTATCCAGTATTCCAGGGACGAGAGCGACGCTCATGGGGGAAGATTGTGTGACGTTGGCTCCAGAATGATCCATGGAGCGAGATATTTCCCAGTATTTCGGAACGTGGGATGAAATAGGCTAGGGTGTTCTGTTGAGTGCGATTGATTTCTAGTATTCCAGGGATGAGAGCAACATTCACATGCAGGTTAGTAGGACATTGAATCCAGAACGATCCAAAGAGTGAGATATTCACCAGAATTCCAAACGAGGGATGAAATAGGCCCAGAATGATCTGTGGAGTGGGATTGATCTCCAGTATTCAGAGGACGAGAGTGATACCCATGAAGGAATTGAAGGATGAGTAAGGGCTCCAGTATGATCCACGAAATGAGATATTCCCCAGTATTCCAGACGAGGCATGAAATATGCCCCAGAATGATCTGTGGAGTGAGATTGATCTCCAGTATTTCGGGACGAGAGTAATACTCATGGGGAGTTCGTGTGGTGAGGGCTCCAAAATAATCCGTGGAGTGAGGGCCCCAGTATTCCAAAACATGGGACGCAATAGGCCCCAGAAAGTTCGGTAGAGAGGGATTGGTCTCCATTAGTCCAGGACGAGAGCGGCATCCCCTAAGGTGATTCATCCCCAGTACGGTGGATGCAGGATGAGGCAGGCCCCAAAATGATCCACATGATGAGATTGATCTCTAGGATGGAAGAATGCGTTGAGCACTTGAGGCTTGCGAGCCGGTATTGAGCACTTTAAGAGTCAGTTTACGAGGGTGTTCCTCGAGAAATTGGAGATGATCAAGGAAAGTATCTTCTGATCATTGGTGATTGTCTGCTATTTTTTTTTGCCCCAAGCATCGTTCTGGGAATAGAATGATTCTAAGGAGGGAGTAATGTAATACCCCGGATAATATAATGCTTATATATATATATATATATATATATATATATATATATATATATATATATATATATATATATATATTGTCTCTATGGATGCATATATTGCAGTGTTTATTTGATTGTATGTGTATGAATGATGTGAGGTGCATTTATTGTTCATGGGGCGGTTAGTGTGAATGGTTGCATTCTTGTCAAAGCGCGAGAATGAGGCAGACCGATACAAGTACATGCACTAGTTTTGAGTGCGGTACGTATACAAATATGCAATTGTGTAAAGCTAAAATGGGTGTACTTTCCATACACACAAATCTAACCTCTCACATACAATTTAAGGCTTGATCAAGGATCAAAAATTTCAGCCCAAGTTCCAACTCAAAACAATGGGCTAAAGGACTTGGTTTTTGGCAAAACCACTTGCCACCTCACCACCCTAAACCCCCTACCCCTATTGTCCGGCCTCCCCCTCTCTCCCTCACTCCCTTTTCATTAACACCCCCCTCTCCCACTCTAGAGCTCTGGAATTTTTAGACCAAGAAAGAGAAAATAGAAGGAGAGAAAGAAAGGAGCAAGAAGAAATTGTTCTTAAGCTTGGAGTAGTTTCTTTGGAGGAGCAAGCTCAAGACCACCACCACCTCTCAAGCCAACTCAGGGTGGGGAGTTTTCTAAGCTTGTTCTTGTTCATTCTTATTGATTTTCTTGCATGCATGAGTAGTGATAGCTTTAGAATGGTTGTGTAAGAGTAGATTGTTAGTAATCTAAAACTAGAACAAAAAATTTTAATTTGCATGTCATTTTCTCGATTTTCCCGAGAACAAACCACTTGGAATATGATTATGAAACTTTCATAGATTGATCTCACACATGTATAGAAGATGCATGAATTATTTCGGAATTTTCTGATAATGTTTAGTATTTTAATAAAATCCATTTTTGAGACAGAGCCGTAAGGCAGGAACATGATCTATTTATGGTGATAACTGAGCTTATAGGACTTCTCATAATTAATTGGATCATGATCTATGGCTGAAATTTTTACCATGACCTTTTACATGTATCTAGACACTATGAAAAAATCATGAAATTAATTGGATGAAGTTACATTCATGTTCAAATTATTCTATCAACAGTAGTTAAGAGTGTAACTCAAGAACAATATGATCTTTATGCATGTTCAGAACAGATAGAACTCAGTGAATACTTGAAATTTGGATATGAATCTTTTTGCATGTTGTTCATAATGATGTCTAGTCTCTGTAATGCAAATTTGGTGATCTTTTGATCAGTATATGATTTATGATGATTGTTTTAGCATGTACTGTGCTTAATTCAGTCAGAATGGACACCTTGATAAGATGATACATTTGAGGATCTATAAGAGCAGATTTTGAGGAAATGTTATCTTAGGATTGTAGTAGACATCTAGAGCTTTCCAAAAAGCCTTATTTGAGGAAATTCCTATGAGTTGATTATTTAATATGATTTTTACAAGGTTGGACAGAAACTAGGTATTGACCTGAAGGCTCTGTTTGAGTAAGACTTAGTGTGTGGTTCTGTACACCTGAGAATAATGTCTGTTTTAGGGTGATCAAATGACATAATTTGGATTGGTGATCAACTAGGAATTTGTAGAGGACATTCACACATTTCCACAGAATCTGGATTGGTAGCATTTCGATGAGTAGGTAAGATCTTATGCTATCGGTAAGGTGCAGTCAGTGTACAAGAAGTACACGGGCTGAGACTTGTGAGGCCAATTTGAGGATTTAGATGACTGAATCTGAGGTGATGATCAACAAGAGAGTTGTAGCCTAGGTCTTTACCTTTCCATATTGAGCTTGAACACCCAAATCTGAGTTGTATTGTGGGAGTTATGATCTTTTTAAGTTTCAGGCAGAACACCATTAGTTTAGTTTAGTCATGGTTTTGGCTAAGTGTTGGGTAGAACCATTCCCCTTGTGTTCCTAAGAGTTGATAACTCATTGTTGGGGATGTATGGTTTCATTTTTGTTGGTCGTGTTGGTGTGACTCCTGTGGAGGATTGTTGTGACTCGAGTTAGTCACTTGGGTAGGGTGATACCCTACGCCTATCGACCCTAGATATAAATTTCCACCGAAGCATTGCACGTCCTAGTGGTGCCGTCGAGTTGCATTTCATGCCAGTTAAGGATGAACGTGGGCCATGGTAAGGGACAACTCCGAGCTAGGGGAGGTGGCGAGCAAGACTTGTGTCACCAGGGCCAGTAGTTGATGGGCAGAATTGGGGGCAATCATCTTTTACCTGAATGGTTAGAGTAAGTCTTGGATTAGAAGATTGTATTAGGGGTTTGTACATTGCATTAGTACTAGCAGACCATAGTCGGGTGTTGTACTTTTCCTGTCGTAGGGATACGTTTTCGGTTCTCAGGTTTTGAGTTCACGGTCTCGTATCTCGATATGTTAATTCTCAAAGAGCTAGAGTAAGGAACGGGAGGTGCTCCTGTCGGATAGGGGGATTTGACCCACGAAGCCGTCATGTTCCTATGCGCGTGGGTTTGTTCTATCATTGACGTCAGTAGGTGCATGGCCGGTACCGTAAGGTTATTAGGTACATGGTTTTGTACCGGAAATGTCACGCCCTGCTTCCCAAAAAGAATACGGAATACGGATACGCAACTCAACCCAGCGAATGATTTGCATCATCCATAAGCTGTTCAGAATCTTACAACAAATCTCAGAATAATCAGAGTCGGAAGCCAAAAGAATCATCCTCATATAGACATATATATATCCCAAAACAAAACAAACTGCCAATAGAAATTAATTGAAAATCAATAATATAATAGTCTCAAATAAACAGGTCCGAACAGTTAATATCCTGGGTCACATTGCCCAAATACAAATAAAAACCATATACTCAATACATTGTTTAAAAGCAACAGATAATAATAATTGCAAAAGAAGTCCAGCACTAATATTTTATTTCTCCAATACCATCGGGCAAATGACCATCCTGATCTGCAATCAATAAATTGCAGGAGAAGGAAAAAGAAAACAAGTACCCTTCAATGCAAGTTACGGGCCGCTCGTAATGTAGGATACAAGTACAAGGAAAACTAACAAATCTAAATAATAGCAGAAACAGATATAGCATGATATAGCAGAATGAACTAGCATGGTATACTAATATGTGTCAAGTGGCAAAAGTCAAATAGCATGCAGACGGATATACAGATAGTGTCAAATAATGTTGTCAAGTGATAGTGTCAGACAGATAACAGATAATCAGATAATCAGATGATCATATAGCAGATTCAGATAACAGATTCAGATATCAGATACATATGTCAGATACAGATTCTTATAAGTCTTGTATTAATTACTAACTAGGTAGCACTTCATGTGCCATCCTTTTATCACATGGTTGCTACATTCAAAACAGTTACGTTTGTAGATTTCGTAGGGGATCATATAGGGCCGTGTACTCTGGGTTCAGACAGACAGATATCAGATAACAGATCCAGACAGACAGATAGAACCTAGTGGTTCTCTTCTTTCCTACACCTTCCTATAGGAAGTAATGTAGACAGGGTACAGAATAACGGATAACAGATAATTATATGGGAAACACGGGCCCCCTTCTAAGTACACATTTCTATGCTTTCCCACTACTAGATCTTTTCCATAAACCCTGGCTTGATCATTTTATAATTATTATCAGACAGATGTGTATGTGCATGAAACAGAATAAATCTAACATGATATAACGACCCACAAGTTCAGAATAACCGATAAGCATGTATAGATGGTAAGATAGTCATATAACAGAACAAAATAGAGTACTTCCTAATTCAGGACAACACGAAAGTACAGTACTAAAACGGCGATTCCCGCTACCACAAATATCAAAAACTAGATCCATCAGAGAATCTAGAAAATAGACTTCCAAACGAATCCAACAGGGAAGCAGGGGATCGGGGGTTAGGGATTTTGTAGGGAGAGGTGAGGGTTTAGTTTATATAGGGTTTTGGATTTTAAGGTTGGAGATATAGGGTTGCGGGTTTTGGGTATTGGGTTTAATTAGGAGTATGAATAGGATTAGTAAAATAAGAGTTGTATGGGGTTTGAAATAGGATTTGCAATAGGGTTTATAAGCCATTATGATTTGGTAGTTGATTAGGGATTAATAGGCAATAGGATTATCAATGGGATGGGCAAAACAAAGAACCACGAGCACCCACCACACGAACAAAAAAGAAACAAAGTAAGAATCCAATAAAAAGAAAATCACAATTGATAAAGAACGAAGCAAAAGACAAACAATCAGGCTCAAAGAGATCAAAAATAAAATAAAAGAATATATATTGAAAACAACTCCAATATACGGTCCAAAAATACAAGAAGAGTATAAATACTCAAGAAGAAGAAAAATATGCCCATAATACGAAAAACGAAAAATAGGGGTTACAATCCTACCTACCTAACAAAATGAATTTCGTCCTCGAAATTCAAAAAGAAGATACATAGGGTAACCCCGAAAGAAAAAGAAAAGAAAAGAAAAGAAAAGAAAACAACCACTACTCAAACAAATGGGGAAACTTCTGCTGAATCTCCTCCAGCTCCCAAGTCGACTCACTAGGCGAGTGAGTATTCCAAACAACACGAACTAGCTTGATGACCTTGTTCTTAAGCACTTTCTCCCGCCGATCCACAATAGCAACTGACGGAATCTCACAAGTCAAATCTGGCCGCACGGTCAACTTAGAGTAGTCGATCACGTGACTCTCATCGCGGATATCTCCTGAGTTATGAGACATGGAAAACATCGTGCACTCCTGGTAACACTGGCGGCAAAGCGAGACGATAGGCCACCCTGCCTACTCACTCCAAAATCTCAAACGGTCCAATAAACTTAGGACTAAGCTTGTCCCCACCACCAAACCGAATGACATCGCGCCACGGTGATACCTTAAGAAAAACATGGTCACAAACAACAAACTCCAAAACCCTCTGATGGACATCAGCCCACCGTCTTTGCCTATCCTGAGCTGCCTGAAGATGCTTTCTGATCTGAGTCACAGCATCGACTGTCCTGGCGATCAACTCTGGACCCAACAACTTCCTTTCACCAATGTCATCCTAGCACACTGGTGATCTGCATTTACGCCCATAAAGTGCCTCGAACGGAGCAATTTTAAGATTAGCCTGAAAGTTGTTATTGTACGAGAATTCTACCAGATGCAAATGGTCCTCCCAGGATCCACCGAACTACAATATACAGGATCACAACATGTCCTCAAGAATCTGAATAGTCCGCTCTGTCTGTCCATCATTCTGGGGATGAAAAGTTGTACTGTACTTCAACTTACTCCCCAAACTAGCCTGAAGATTCTCCCAAAAATGAGATCTGAATCTCGTATCCCTGTCGGATGCAATACTAACCGGAACCCCATGAAGCCTGACAATCTCTTGCATGTACCGCTCAGCAAGGCCCTCAGTAGACTGACCGACACGAAAGGGAACGAAGTGAGCACTCTTCGTCAAACGGTCAACAATCACCCAAACAGCATTGTTACTCTTAGGACTCCTCGACAAAGCAGTTACAAAATCCATGGTGATATGTTCCCACTTCCACTCCGAAATAGGAAGCGGTTGAAGAAGTCCAGCAGTTCTCTGATGCTCTACCTTAACTTGCTAACAGATCAAACACTGAGCAACAAACCGAGCTATAGCCCTTTTCATATCATGCCACCAGAAATGAAGCTTCAAATCTCGATACATCTTAATACCGCTAGGATGGATAGAATACGAAGGCTGATGAGCTTCCTCAAGCAACCTCTAATGAACTTCACCCTTAGGGACACACAACTGGGAACCAAAACGAAGCGAACCATCGGCATGAATAACCATGTCCGTTCTGGACCCAGACTCAACCTCAGCTCGAAAACCCTGCAACTGCGCATCAGCAGCCTGAGCCTCTTTGATATGATCAACAAGAGAAGACTGAAGCTGGAGCGCAAGACAACACTAACCAGAACTCGGCAACAAAACCTCCAAATCCAACCTCCGCATCTGTTCAATGAGATCACTCTGCTGAGTAAGAAACATAGCTGCCGGTCTCCTGCTCAAAGCATCAGGCACCAAGTTTACTTTACCAGGATGGTATTACAAACTGATGTCATAATCGGCTATAAGCTCCAACCATCGCCTTTGCCTCATGTTTAATTCCTTCTGGGTGAAGACATACTTGAGAATTTTGTGGTCTGTAAAGATCTCCACTCGGTCCCCAAGTAAATAATGTCTCCACAGCTTCAAAGCATAGATCAGTACACTAGCGAGACCAAGAAAACTCTGCACTTCGGAAACCGACTTAGGAATAAGCCAATCCTTCACAACAACAATCTTAGAAGGATCTATAGAAACACCATCGCCCGAAATAATGTGCCCTAAGAAAGAAACCTTGTCGAGCCAAAACTCGCATTTGCTGAGTTTTCCATAGAGCTGTTTCTCTCTCAAAGTCTGCAGAACCACTCTAAGATGCTCAACATGATCTTCACGATTCCGAGAATAAACCAGAATATCATCAATGAAGACCACCACAAATCTATCCAAGAACTGAGAGAAAACCCGGTTCATAAGACTCATGAATACAGCTGGCGTATTAGTGACCCCGAACGGCATCACAAGATATTCATAGTGCCCGTATCTAGTCCTGAATATAGTCTTCAGTATATCCGTAGCCTTCACCATGACTTGATGATATCCCGAACGAAGATCCAACTTCGAGAAAATAGCAGCCCTACACAATTGGTCAAACAAATCATTAATCCTGGGCAAAGGATACCGATTCTTCACAATAACACTGTTCAGTTCCCGATAATCAATGCACAGACGACAACTACCATCCTTCTTGTTGACAAAAAGGACCGGAGCACCCCAAGGAGAAACAATTGGTCTGATGAAACCCAAATCAAGTAACTTCTGAATTTGCACCTTAAGCTCTGCTAGCTCAATCGGTGCCATCATGTAGGGACTCTTCGATATCGGCGCAGTACCAGGCTGAACATCAATACCGAACTCCACATTCCTATCAAGGGGTAAGCCAGACAACTCATCTGGAAAAACATCCAAGAAATTCCGAACTAGTAGAGGCGCGGCCTCACAGCCTGAGTGTAATTCCATCGCACAATCCACCTGTACCACTGCAGTCTTTGCTCAGCCAAGGGAAGACTCCCCGACATGGAACTCAAATTCTGCTCTATTTGGAATTCTGAAAACAACTTTCTTGGCACGAAAATCAATGATGGCATGGGCTTCACCCAACCAATCCATACCCAGAATAACGTCAGATCCTGAATTCCCAATTATAATCAGGTTGGCTTTAAAATCTGCGTCCCCAATAACAATGGGACATTGCCTGCACTCACGGGAACAAATGACAACACCACCACCTGTGAAGATGTTCCAAGTCTCAGATATGTTGCTGCAATCCAACTGATGGCAAACCGCAAATCGAGAGGAGACAAAAGAATAGGTTGCCCCAGAATCAATGAGAACATGGGCGGGAAAAGAGCAAACAAGGACGACACATAAGGAAACAAAGACAAGGAGAAAGAAAAGCAGATAATCGAGGGTGAGGGAAAACAACAATGCAGGAAGATACGGAAAGAAATAAAGCAAGACCAAAAGTAAACAAAGAAAGGAACAAAAATGGAAAGCAGCAAAACAACAAAAGCAAAATATACCTGCCACAACTCCTTCAGCTGTCTCAGCATCCACAACAGTCAAGTTGAAAGCCTGACCTCTCCTCGAAACAACAACCCTTAGACCGACAATCTGTCATTGATGAGGAAGCGGTGGCCTAACTGGACCACAAGCTAGAGCTGCCTGCTGGACAGGACCCCTGGCTGGAAGAGCCATAAGCTGCTGTGGGCAATCCCGCACTGAATGATCAGTAGCACCACACCTAAAGCATCGGCGAGAGACACGGAAACAGTTCTTATGCTCATGCCCAGAGACCTGTCAAAAGTCGCAAAAACCACCCCTCGAAAAACCAGCAGAAGGATACGGAGCTGCCCTGACAGGATGGGCAAGCATAGGCCTCCGAACAGGACCAACAGAAGGCCAAACAACAGCAGCAGGAACAGTCCGCTGAGAAGAAGTCGAACCACCACGAGCCTGCTCCTGAGCTCAAGCTGCCTCAAGAGCTTCAACATAAGTATGCAAACGGAGAGAGACAAGATGGCTCTTGATATCCTACTCAAGCCCATTCGTGAATCTACGAGCCCTATCCTCTTCGGTAGCCACAAGAACGGCAGCGAAGCGGCTAAGTCTAGTAAACTAAGTGGCGTACTCATCTATAGACCTGGAATCCTGTTGCAGGAAGTCTCATGTTACAACACTGTTTGAACAATTATGTAACAAATTCCAAAATAGAATAATGACTTGACCTATTTAAGGGCCAGGAACTGCTGCTCCATTTCAACATGAGTACTACTGGGGAAGAATTTCTCAAAAATCCCCGAGTGAAGGTAGCCCAAGGAATAGGCCTCTCAAGTCACTCAGACTCAGCCATCCACCAGATATGAGCTAGATCCACCAACTGGAAGGAAACCACATCCACCCTATCAGCCTTGGCAACACGAGCCGATGACAGCAAGCGCATAGTCCATATCAACCACTGTTCAGCCTCTAAAGGTCTCTCAGTGCTGAAAAAACAATCGGGATGCAGCCTCATGAAGTCCGTGACTGTACCTGGACGAGGCGGAAGAGCAGCCTGCACAGGCACAGCGAGAATCTGACCCTAAGAAGCTTCTAGAGCAGCCATCACTAGATCACTGTGGTTCTGCTGCTGATTAATCAGCCGCTTGAGCACAGTAGTGACAGCCTCAATCGGATCAGGCTGAGACTGAGAAGAACCCCTACGAGCCATAGTTTGCACAAAAATCAAAACAGTCAACATTCGGATCCGAGTTGGTAAAAATTTCATTTTGCATATATATATTTGTGTGTGGTTGATGAAATGTTGTGCAGATCCTAGTATGAGCCAAGCTTGTCTAATATATTAGGCAACTAATATATTAGCCAAACCTGGGCTCTGTACCACTAAAAGCCTTATCACGCCCCGCTTCCCAAAAAGAATATAGAACACGGATACGCGAGTCAACCCAGCGAATGATTTGCATCATCAATAAGCTGTTCAGAATCTTACAACAAATCTCAGAATAATCAGAGTCGGAAGCCAAAAGAATAATCCTCATACAGACATATATATCCCAAAACAAAACAAAATGCCAACAGAAATTATTTGAAAACCAATAATATGATAGTATCAAATAAACAGATCCGAACAGTTAATATCCTGGGTCACATTGCCCAAATACAAATAAAAACATTATACTCAATACATTATTCAAAAGCAACAAATAATAATAATAGCAAAAGAAGTCCAGCACTAATATTTCATTTCTCTAATACCATTAGGCAAACGACCATCCTGATCTACAAACAATAATTTGCAGGAGAAGGAAAAAGAAAACAAGTAACCGTCAATGCAAGTTACGGGCCGCTTGTAATGCAGGATACAAGTACAAGGAAAACTAACAAATCTAAATAATAGCAGAAACAGATATAGCGTGGTATACTAACATGTGTCAAGTGGCAAAAGTCAAATAGCATGCAGACAGATATAAAGATAGTGTCAAATAATGGTATCAAGTGATAGTGTCAGACAGATAACAGATAATCAGATAATCAGATGATCATATAGCATATTCAGATAACAGATTCAGATATCAGATACAGATATAGATACAGATGTCAGATACACATTCTTATAAGACTTGTATTAATTACTAACTAGGTAGATCTTCATGTGCCATTCTTTTATCACATGGTTGCTACATTCAAAACAGTTACATTTGTAGATTTCGTAGGGGATCATATAGGGCCGTATACTCAGGGTTCAGACAGACAGATATCAGATAACAGATTCAGACAGACAGATAGAACCTAGTGGTTCTCTTCTTCCCTACACCTTCCTATAGGAAGTAATGTAAACAGGGTACAGAATAACGGATAACAGATAATCATATGGGAAACACGGGCCCCCTTCTAAGTACACATTTCTATGCTTTCCTACTACTAGATCTTTCCCATAAACCCCAGCTTGATCATTTTATAATTATTATCAGACAGATGTGTATGTGCATGAAACAGAGTAAATCTAGCATGATATAACGACCCACAAGTTCAGAATAACCGATAAGCATGTACAGATGGTAAGATAGTCACATAACAGAACAAAATAGAGTACTTCCTAATTCAGGACAGCATGACAGTACAGTACTAAAATGGCGATTCCCGCTACCAAAAATATCAAAACCTAGATCCGTCAGAGAATCTGGAAAATAGACTTCCAACCGAATCCAGCAGATACATATAAATCATATAGTGTTTTAGAAAAAAATAACTAAAAACTGATTTGAAACTAGAAAATACGTTCAGCCAAAAATCTATAAATCGAATTCACAGTCTGGAAAACAGCATCAAAACACCTCAAATAAATCCAGAAAAAATCTGGGGCATTCCCCTATATGTCTAGTATCAGAATATAAAGTTTCATAATTTTCCAGTAAGATTAGTTCAGTCAACAAAAATCAGAAAATATCAAGAAACGATAGTTTGACAAATCTGGAATTCCTAACACTGCTGTACGAAAACTATAATATCTCGCAAACCGTGAAACGAAATCCTAATCCGCCAAGAGGATATGAAATAGACAAAATAAGCTAACTTTCGTATTTCATAAATATTTTGGAAACAGGAAAAGGAATTATGGTGAAAATACAAATCTTTTCAGAACAGCGAGCAAAATCCAGCAAGTATAGTTTTTATAAACAAGCATGAAAAGGTATATAAAACTCATCAATAAAATCCACCAAAATTCTGGGTAATCCCTAAATAGTTATAGAAATACTTTGCAAAATTTCAGATCAAAATAACATGCTTAGCACTTGTATCAAAATCATCAAGAAACGAAATCTGGAAATAAAATACACCTCTGTAGTGAAACAATCATATCTCACACATACGAAAACGAAATCAATCAAGGTCAGAAAGTTTGGAAAGAAGACAGATTTCTCTAAAAATCATTTTCAATGCTGAAGTTAAGATACTGACCTTAATATGGTCTAAAATACCAATCAAAACTGATCACTGACAAAATACAGATTTTTCTTTTAACAATAAATCAACATACAACATACGAAACTCGTTCCAAACACAACCAAACATGTTATAGAGTCTACTAAGTGTCCAAACATCATGAAATAGGGTATATTACATGTCCACAATAAGTATATCACATGGATCCAAACAAACACCCAAATTCTGATAATTATCTCACAAATATAATCACATCAAGAATGGTCAAAACCTAAGTTGTTTCATGTCAAAGACTAAGAATTTGGTGTCGATGAGGGTGTCGAATTTGGCCTGTGCAGACTGCAGATAACTTACTGACCAAAGACTAAGAATTTTTCTTCACTTCAACTTCAGGTAAAGATTACCGAATAAAAAATAATAATGAACAAAAAATCACAGTTACATAGAATAAAACTAGTCACAATAAAATACAAGTATGTTAAAGAATTCTTGCGAACAAATAATATAAATTAAAAAATTACCTGCTCAATGAAGCACTGCTAGACATGTTCAGTTTCTTAAAGAAAGCAAGGGTGTAGAAGGTAAACCTATCAACAAGAGAAACACCAATCTGCATTGAAATGATAAAGCTCATCGATGCCCTCATCGATGCCACCTCGGGCCATGAGCTCCTCAGCTTCATGGACGCCTTCTCCGGCTATAACCAGATCCAAATGTTCTCCTCGGACATTCCGAAGACCTCCTTCATTACCGACCAAGGCCTCTACTGTTATAGAGTTATGCCGTTCGGATTGAAGAATGCTGGAGCCACCTACCAGCGCCTCGTCAACAAAGTCTTCCAAAGCCAAATAGGCCGCAACATGGAAGTATACGTCGACGACATGCTCGTGAAGAGCATCCGAGGTACCGACCACGTGGCCGACCTCCAGGAGGCATTCGGCGTATTGAGAAGGCACAACATGAGGCTCAATCCGAACAAGTGTGCGTTCGGGGTCTCGTCGGGAAAGTTCCTCGGCTTCATGGTAAGCCAGCGAGGGATCGAAGCAAATCCTGAGAAAATCAAGGCCATACTGGACATGGCCCCGCCCCGGAACGTCAAGGAAGTGTAGAAGCTTACGGGTCGCCTCGCCGCTATTGGCCGATTCCTTTCGAAGTCTGGGGAAAAGTGCCTCCCCTTCTTCAAGGCGCTCAGGGGGGGTAAGGGTTTCGAATGGGGCCAACCACAACAGAAGTCGTTCGACCAACTGAAGGCCTACTTGGTGAACCCTCCCCTGCTCAGCAAACCCGTTCCGGGGGAAACCCTCTTCATCTACTTAGCTGCTTCCAAGCAGACCCTAAGTGCTGTTTTGGTGAGGGAAGAAGACTGGGCTCAGAGGCCCATCTACTATGTGTGCAAGGTGCTTCGGGACGCTGAGCTCCGTTATCCGAAGATAGAAAAGATGTTGGATCTTGTAGGCGAGACAATAAACACTAGAGGGGGGGTAAATAG
The DNA here is from genome assembly GCA_017893485.1 of Hemerocallis citrina. Taxonomy (NCBI): domain Eukaryota; kingdom Viridiplantae; phylum Streptophyta; class Magnoliopsida; order Asparagales; family Asphodelaceae; genus Hemerocallis; species Hemerocallis citrina. The sequence continues at coordinate 3,759,153 of CM030366.1, read as the reverse complement.
TGTTAATAAAAAACTGCGGAAATTTTCTCGGTGCAGTCGACTTGGTTATGAACCAGTCGACTGATATAACCAAAATAAAACAGAAACAATAACTCTGTGCAGTCGACTGATGAATAAGACAGACGACTGAAGGCACAATGAAACTACAACTACAAACGGCACTGATCAGTCGACTGATAGTGCAAGGAGTCGACTGTCCAGAAACTTTTTGCAGAACTTAAATAAACAAGAGTAAATGCAAAATCAAGACAATCAATCACAGAGTACACAAGATATATCCTGGTTCGGTCCTCCCGACCTACATCCAGTCCCCAAGCAACCCACTTGAGATTTCCACTATTCTTGAAAAAGATTACAAGAATACCCTACGGCGTTACGACAACAACCTTGTCTAACCCGTAGTCCTTTCTCTCAACCAGAGAAAGCCGACCCACTCTACTACCAAGAGTGAAACAAAAACCGACTCTACAACCTAGAGTCAAAAACACTCTCCAACCGAGAGCAAGAGAACAAGAAATACTTTACAGTCAACCTATAGCCTTGTTGGTGTATGTGTTGATGCACGTGGCTAATAAACAAGGTCGACTTCTATACTCAGTCCAGAGCGAATTCGTTGCTATACTGGACTGAATGTAGAGAACCAAAGAGTACGATCTTGAAAGCTTTATTTCTCAAAAAATCACTTAGAATTTTTCTCACAAAGAATGCTCGGATTTTCAAAAAGAATTCTGTAGATCTTTTCAGTGAGATCTGAACTCTACTTAAAGAGTTTGATCTCCTGGACGTTGGGAGACAGTTACTCCAATTGTCAACCAACGGATCTAAGCTTTTGAGTTTGAAAAATTCGATTTTGAAAAAACAGAAAACGGTCAAAAGCTCTCGAACAGTCGACTGGGTCGCCATATGAGTCGACTGATCAGAGTTTGAATAAATTTAAACAGTTTTGTACTATCAGTCGACTGGCAGATGCTTAAGTCGACTGGTACTCAAAAGTTAAATTTCTTCAAACTGTTTTGACTCTTTTTGGGGGGGGGTTTAAGAGACACACATTATGAAATTTTGAGTATGTGTGTGTGTGTGACAAGGCTTTACATCAGACTAAGACTCAACAAAAAATAAGATACAATGTTTTTACAAGACACTACAATTTTGACACAATTGAGCTAAAGGTCTTGAGTCTTGAGTCTTGTCTTGAGTGAAGTCTTGAATCTGTATCCTTTGAGCTTGTGCATTTGTTCAGCTGAAATAGTCTTTTGTAGTACAATCTGAAATGTTAGCTGTATAACATAGACACATGTTGCACTGTGTTGTGATCATCAAAATCAAGAATCAACATTCTCCCCCTTTTTGATGATGAAAACACAATAGCTGATAATAAAAGATAATATACAAGCATAGTGAAGACATGCTCCCCCTTTTAAAAACACAAAATTCATCGACTTAAAAAAAATGTAAACATGTATCAGTCGACTTATCAAAAATGGCAGGCGACTGATCAGGAAACCATACTTAGAAAAATCATAAGCAGAAAATAAGTACAGATGCAGTAGCAGCAGTCGACTGATATGCCGTTGGGCAGTCGACTGACCAGGGAGTTTTCCAATACCCAGAAATAGAACAAAATTAACAAATGAGAGGATATCAAAACATAAATAACACTGATATAACACTGATATCTCTCCCCCTTTGTTATCATCAAAAAACACAAAATAACAATCTTTTGCATTAAAAGAAAACTAAGATAAAGTCTTATACAGAAATAAGTGCATTAAGAAAGAAAATTACATAATAGAAAAGAAAATAAAAAGTCTTCAATCTTCTTCATCGGAGTCTTCATCGTCACCTTGAGAAGGAGGATGAAATTGAGAGTTGAAGAGATGAGTGAGGTTGTCAAGCTTAGAATCAATGTGGTCTAGTTTGGAATCTAGGTTATGAAGTTGGGTATCTACAATGGCTGAATGATTCATAAGATAGGAAACACAGTCATATAAAGTACGAGGATCATCGTAGTTGGCTTGAAGAGGTGGATCAGTAGAGGTAGAAGGTCTAGAGGGTCTAGAAGTAGAACCTAAAAGAGCTTGAGAAAGAGGAGGAGACCTAGGGGGTGATTTAGTAGGAGCATCAAGAAGTTTCATACGTGCCAAACTAGCACGATCGAAACACTCATAACGAGTAACAATATTGGTCTCGGAATCGAGATCAATACCAAAAGCTATAAAGACTCTAGTAAGAAGACCTCCAAAAGGTAGAAAGTGAGTGTGGTCTTGATTCAATTTAGAAAAGATGACTTGACCCCAATTAACAGCAATTTTACCAAAAATTGCATACACAACTTTTTGTAATTCTATAGAATATTGGTCATAACTACCCTTTTTGGGAAGGATGTTATAGGCTAATATTCTACCTACAAGCTTAGCAATTGGTTTAATATTTTTGTTTGTCATTGGAGGGCCATGATTGGGTAAGAAGATTTTAGATAAAATAGAAGCATCATCTAAAAGAATTTCATCAAGAGTGGATCCCCCATCATCAATACCCAATATTTGATTGATCCTAGTCGGTGTGAGTGTTATTTTGACATTCTTCACAGACGAACGGATTACAACATCCCCATCTGGTTTTTGTACAACTCTCATATTTGTGTAAAACAAATAGATGAGTTGGGGATAATAATTGGGTTGGTTTGATAAAGAAAGAAAATCATAAAGACTACTATTTTGGAACAAGGGAATAAGATTGAAACGAGCAAGGTCATTGAAATTAACAAATCTTCCAGGGAAGATTGTAATGGTACAAATAAGGTACCATTGATCAATGAGATCGGGACTCAAGAGAAATTGAGTGTAGTCTTGAGATGAAGAACTACCCTCATGAGATCTTTTAGATCTTTTAGGTGCCATGAAAAGAGAGGGGAAAGGATTTTACCAAAGAAATGGAAAGATTAGACCAGGGGCAAGCACCAGCAGCAATGTGAGAGTCGACCACTTTCTTCTTCAAAAACTAGGGTTTGGAATTTCGGGTAAAAAAAACTTGAGATCGGTAAGGGTGAGAAAACGGCTGGTAAAGGGGTTTTAACTGCGAATAATCGGCTGAGATCAAAGAGAGAAAAAAATCGAAGGTAGAGATTAGAGATCACGGGTGAAAAGAGAGGTGAATTTCATCTCAAAAGACGCGATGAATAGTCGCTGAAGACGATTGAGCTCGCGACAGTCGACTGGTAGGATATATCAGTCGACTGAGTCGAGAAGAAAATAATAGATTTATGTCTACTAATCAGTCGACTATTATAGGAACCAGGCGACTGGTCAGATAAAAAAAATAGATATGTTTAAGGATCAGTACAGTCGACTTACTCAAGAATACAGTCGACTTAATCAGAAACAATTTTCAGTAAATATCAATAAAATCACAAATTCCAAGTTCTCTCCTTAATTTAATGAAAGTATCTTCTTTAAGGGGCTTGGTAAATATATCTGCTACTTGTTTATCAGTAGAGATAAAGTCTAAAGATATATCTCCTTTTAAAACATGATCACGTAGAAAATGATGTCGAATATCAATATGTTTTGTACGTGAATGTTGAATCGGATTTTTAGATAAATTAATTGCACTTGTATTATCACACATAATTGAGGGTTTCTCAAATAAAATACCATAATCTGATAAAGTTTGTTTCATCCACAAAATTTGTGCACATGCCAAACTTGCAGCGATATACTCAGCTTATGTGGTTGATAGGGATACGGAGTTTTGCTTTTTACTGCACCAAGATACTAGGGAATGTCCCAAAAAGTGACATGTACCACTAGTACTCTTGCGATCAGTTTTGCTTCCAGCAAAATCGGCATCGCTATATGACAAAAGTTGAAAATTATCGGTGCGTGGATAAAATAAACCATATTCAGATGTGCCTTTAATATATCTTAAAATTCGTTTCACTGCTTTTAAATGAGACTCTTTAGGACTAGATTGATATCTAGCACATAAAAATACGCTGAACATAATATCTGGTCTACTTGCAGTAATATATAAGAGTGAACCAATCATACCTCGATAGAGTTTTTGATCAACACTCTTACCTAATAAATCTTTGTCAAGAGTAGTAGTAGTAGCCATAGGTGTGGATTTACTACTAGTACTATCCATGTTAAAACATTTGAGTAGTTCCTTTGCATATTTGCCTTGATTGATAAATATGCCATTTGAGGACTGTTTAATTTGAAGTCCAAGGAAATAATTGAGTTCACCCATGTGACTCATCTCAAATTCATTTTTCATGGTATTAGCAAATTCTTGACATAGATTATTATTAGTAGAACCAAAAATTATATCATCAACATATATTTGTATGATTAAGATATCATTCTTAACTCTTTTGATAAACAAAGTAGTGTCTACTTTACCTATTTCAAATCCTGTTTCTAAAAGAAAAGTTTTCAGATGATCATACCAAGCACGAGGTGCTTGTTTAAGACCGTATAAAGCCTTTTTCAATTTATAAACATGATCTGGAAATTGTTCATGTTCAAAACCTGGCGGTTGTTTAACATAAACATTTTCCTTAATAAACTCATTAAGAAAAGCACTTTTAACATCCATTTGATAAAGTATAAAATTCATGAAACAAGCAAAAGATAATAAAATACGAATAGATTCTAGTCTAGCAACAGGAGCATATGTTTCATCAAAATCTATACCTTCTTCTTGATTATACCCTTGAGCAACTAATCTAGCCTTGTTCCTTACAACTTGTCCTGATTCATCTAACTTATTTTTGAATACCCATTTGGTACCAATAATAGTCTGATCAGGAGGTCTAGGAACTAAATCCCATACATCATTCCTTATAAATTGGTTTAGTTCATCTTGCATGGCATTCATCCAATATTCATTCTCACAAGCTTCTTGTATATTTTTTGGTTCAAAATCAGACAAGAATGCTGTATGAGAGATCATATTAACTTGTGAACGTGTCTGAATACCATGGGAGATGTCACTAATTATTAAGTCATGATGATGATCTTTAAATTCAACAAATGACTTTGGTAAAGTTGAAGATATCACAATCGGATCAGTCGACTTGACTTGTTCTTCAGTCGACTGCTTTACTTCAGTCGACTGGTAGACCTTATCAGTCGACTTATCAGTCAGATTAGTTTGTTCTAAGAATTTAATCACATTATCTAAAGGTGATAAATCAGTTTCATCATCTTTATTTAAGGTTGATGAAGGTAAAGATTCATCGAATGTAACATGCATTGATTCTTCAATAGTCATTGTAGACTTATTGAAAATTCTATATGCTTTACTCCTATTTGAGTATCCTAAAAAGATACCCTCATTAGATCTAGGATCAAATTTGTCTAAATTATCTTTTGTGTTTAGAATAAAACACTTACAACCAAATGTATTAAAGTAAGAAACTTTAGGAATTTTATTAAAAAATAACTCATAACAAGTCTTCTTTAGCTTAGGTCTTAGAAGAATTCTATTTAAAACATAACAAGCTGTAGCAACAGCTTCAGCCCAAAAATGCTTTGGTAGATTGCTTTCAACAAGCATAGTACGTGCGCATTCTTGCAAAGTCCTATTTTTCCTTTCAACCACTCCATTTTGTGGTGAAGCTCTAGGAAATGCAAATGAATGTGTTATACCATTCTTGTTGCAATATTCTGTAAATATTTCATTTTCAAATTCTCCACCATGATCACTTCTAATAGTGACTATGGTTAGAGATCTTTGATTTTGAACACGTTTACAAAAATGTGCAAATTCCTCAAAAGCATCATTTTTATGTTTTAAAAAGAATGTCCAAGTGAATCTTGAAAAATCATCTACTAAAACAAACACATATCTACTTTTATTTAAAGAAGCAACTCTAGTAGGGCCAAATAAATCCATATGAATTAATTCGAGTGGCCTACTAGTAGAAATTACTTCTTTTGTTTTAAAAATGGATTTGATTTGTTTTTCTAGTTGACATGCATCACATAACTTATCCTTTTTAAAGGATAGTTTTGGCAGTCCTTTAACTAGGTTATATTTAGATAATTTTGAGAGATTTTTCATGTTCACATGTCCAAATCTTCTATGCCATAGCCAAGATTCATTGTTAGGGGCTATTAAACAAAAGTTATTTGAAAAATCAATTGCATTCAAACACAATTCATAAATATTATTTTTACGAAAACCTTGAAAAATAACATTTTGCATAGTAGAATCATAAATCAAGCATGCATCTTTTTCAAAAACTATTTTATATCCTTTATCACACAATTGACTAATGCTTAAAAGATTATGCTTTAAACCATTAACCAATAACACATTTTCTATAGTTGGGTTAGAAGTTTTACCGACCATGCCAATACCTATGACTTTGCCTTTGTTGTTATCTCCAAGGTGACGGTTCCTCCATCTATGCTTTGAATGGTGGATAGTAGGTTGGCATGTCCTGTCATGTGTTTTGAACATCCGCTGTCTAATATCCGGCGTTCTTTCTTGGGTACCTATAAAAAGTTTAAGGTAAATATGGTACCCTTTTTATTGGGTCCAAAACACATTAGTTTGGGGGAAACCAAACCCATGAAGAGTTTGATCTTCCTCCATAAGCAGGAATATAATAAGTAGAATTACACACATTTAACATATATGAGTTAATATAAGCAATTCTATCATTCTGATTTAGACTGACTGGAACCCATACTAACTTGTTCTGTCCAGTCGACTTAACAGTGTCCTTCAGTCGACTGTTAGTGTACATCAGTCGACTGGCTGATACACTAGGTCGACTTATAAAAGGTTTTGATCTCGTTGAATAAGATCCAATTCCTCTGGACAGACGACTGGTTGTATGGTTCAGTCGACTTAACCGAACGGTAGTTTTGCTTTTATCACTAAAATTAACAACCTTAGGCTTTGAAGAAATCTTACAACTTGTGTGTAACACTAGTAATAGATGCTGATTTATTAGTGTTTACAACAGGAGATTCTTTTACAGAAGAATTTTTAAAACCAAGTCCATATTTTTGACTAGATGTAACTTGATGATGAAGCATATCATTTAAATTCTCTTTGCCTTTGTTAAACTTAGATACGTTCTTTGAAATCTCTTCATAATTCTTTTTGAGAGTTTCAAGATCAGTATCTAAATTTGCAATGCGAGAATTTAAGGATTTTACTTCCTTATCATGGTTAAGATTTTCTTGATTAAGTGTTTGATTCACTTTCTCAAGATTCTTAACTCTAATCTTTTCTTTCATTAACTCTTGGAATATTTCATTAAAAGCATCAGAAGATCTTCGGAATCATAATCATTACTTACATGTTCTTGTGCAGCCATGAAACATACATTTGCCACTTCGTTATTTTCATCCGTTTCTTCTTCTGAAGATGAATCACTATCATCCCATGTAGCTTGATAAGCCTTCTTGTTTTTGGCAAATTTCTTCTTTGAATATTTGTCCTTCTTGAAGTTGAATGATTTTCCCTTGTTCTTTGCATTTTCTAAGGGACAATCCTTCTTCATGTGACCTATTTTATTGCACCTGAAACATGTAGGAGGGTCATTAGAATCTCTAACTTTAGAATGAAACTTACCATTCTTTAAGAACTTCTTGAATCTCCGAGTGAACATTGCTATCTCTTCTTTATCTTCTTCCTTATCTTCTGAGTCTGTCATGGCTTTAAAAGCCAATGATTTCTTCTTTGCTTGGTGTGATTCTGTATCCTTCTTTCGATCTTCAAGTTGGACCTCATATGCCATGAGATTGCCAACAAGATTCTCGAGAGAAAGTTGTGACAAGTCATTCGCTTCCTCTATTGCTGTGGTTTTCTTCTCCCATTCTGGAGTGAGTGCACGTAGGAATTTTCTAACCATCTCTACTTGAGTGTAAGTCTTTCCAAGTGCCACAAGAGAGTTTGTGATGTCTGTGAATCTGGTAATCATCTCGGACACAATTTCATTGTCCTTCATTCTGAACATCTCAAACCTGTGGACAAGAACAGAAATTTTAGACTCTTTTACTTTATTTATTCCTTCATGTGTTACCTCGAGTGTATGCCAAATTTGATGTGCGGTTGTAGCATTGGATATACGGTTGAATTCTTCCTTTGTGAGTGCACAAAATAAGGCATTCATTGCTTTGGCATTGTTCATAGTCTGATTCTTTTGATCATCATTCTATTGTGCATATGGAATGGTAGGGGCAGTGTATTCCGTCTCTGTTATTTGCCATATCTCATAGTTGATTGATTGGAGGTAGATTCTCATTCGGCACTTCCAATAATTGTAGTTCGTTCCATCAAATAGTGGTGGCCGTTGTGTAGATTGGCCTTCATGGTACTGATTTGTATTTGAAGTAGTTGCCATAGCCTGTAACCTTGCTCTGATACCAAGTGTTGGATCCTGTAGGCGAGACAACAAACACTAGAGGGGGGGTGAATAGTGTTAATAAAAAACTGCGGAAATTTTCTCGGTGCAGTCGACTTGGTTATGAACCAGTCGACTGATATAACCAAAATAAAACAGAAACAATAACTCTGTGCAGTCGACTGATGAATAAGACAGACGACTGAAGGCACAATGAAACTACAACTACAAACGGCACTGATCAGTCGACTGATAGTGCAAGGAGTCGACTGTCCAGAAACTTTTTGCAGAACTTAAATAAACAAGAGTAAATGCAAAATCAAGACAATCAATCACAGAGTACACAAGATATATCCTGGTTCGGTCCTCCCGACCTACATCCAGTCCCCAAGCAACCCACTTGAGATTTCCACTATTCTTAAAAAAGATTACAAGAATACCCTACGGCGTTACGACAACAACCTTGTCTAACCCGTAGTCATTTCTCTCAACCAGAGAAAGCCGACCCACTCTACTACCAAGAGTGAAACAAAAACTGACTCTACAACCTAGAGTCAAAAACACTCTCCAACCGAGAGCAAGAGAACAAGAAATACTTTACAGTCAACCTATAGCCTTGTTGGTGTATGTGTTGATGCACGTGGCTAATAAACAAGGTCGACTTCTATACTCAGTCCAGAGCGAATTCGTTGCTATACTGGACTGAGTGTAGAGAACCAGAGAGTATGATCTTGAAAGCTATATTTCTCAAAAATATCACTTAGAATTTTTCTCACAAAGAATGCTCGGATTTTCAAAAAGAATTCTGTAGATCTTTTCAGTGAGATCTGAACTCTACTTAAAGAGTTTGATCTCCTGGACGTTGGGAGACAGTTACTCCAACTGTCAACCAACGGATCTAAGCTTTTGAGTTTGAAAAATTCGATTTTGAAAAACAGAAAACGGTCAAAAGCTCTCGAACAGTCGACTGGGTTGCCATATGAGTCGACTGATCAGAGTTTGAATAAATTTAAACAGTTTTGTACTATCAGTCGACTGGCAGATGCTTAAGTCGACTGGTACTCAAAAGTTAAATTTCTTCAAACTGTTTTGACTCTTTTTGGGGGTTTTTTAAGAGACACACATTATGAAATTTTGAGTATGTGTGTGTGTGTGACAAGGCTTTACATCAGACTAAGACTCAACAAAAAATAAGATACAATGTTTTTACAAGACACTACAATTTTGACACAATTGAGCTAAAGGTCTTGAGTCTTGAGTCTTGTCTTGAGTGAAGTCTTGAATCTGTATCCTTTGAGCTTGTGCATTTGTTCAGCTGAAATAGTCTTTTGTAGTACAACCTGAAATGTTAGCTGTATAACATAGACACATGTTGCACTGTGTTGTGATCATCAAAATCAAGAATCAACAAAAGATGGCCTATGCCCTGATCATGGCGGCAAGGAAGCTCCGCCCATACTTTCAGTCCCATTCGGTTGTGGTCCTCACTGACCAACCGCTGAAGCAAATCCTCCACAAGCCGGAAACCTCAGGCCGGCTTATGAAGTAGTCCATCGAGCTGAGCCAACACGACATCTCCTACCAGTCCCGGACTGCGATCAAAGCTTAGGCCCTCGCCGACTTCATCGTTGAATCCACCATTCCCGAGGTCAGCCATGTCCCGAACGGACCCCCCATTTGGACGGTTTTCGTGGACGGTTCCTCCTGCAACGAGGGAAGCAGCGCCGGTATCATCCTGAACGGCCCTGATGACTTCGTCCTCCAGTATGCCCTCCGCATGAATTTCAAGGCCTCAAACAATGAGGCGGAGTATGAGGCACTAATCACGGGCCTCGGACTTGCCCGAAGTGCCGGGGCACAGCGCCTCCGAATCCATAGTGACTCTCAGCTGGTTGTGAACCAAGTCTTGGGCGAGTACGAGGCGCGAGACGAACGGATGGCGAAGTACCTCACCAAGGTCCGAACCCTCATGAGCCGGTTCGAAGAGGCACTCATCCAACGAGTCCCTCGAGAAGAGAATTCGCAAGCCGACGCCCTCTCCAAGTTGGCCTCATCCTCCCTCCAAGGTCTCGAGCAGACCATCTTGATCGAGGTCCTCATGAAACCGAGCATAGAAGACGAGGCCCTCGACTCAGTAGAGTCATTGCCGGTCCTACTGCAAGATAATTGGATGAAACCCTTAGTGGAATTCCTAAGGGACGGACTCCTCCCCGAGGACCCGAAGGAAGCGTGCCGAGTAAGAACCAGGGCCGAGCGGTACGTCCTGATCGAGGGAATCTTGTACAAGCGCTCCTTCTCGCAGATTGACGGCCGACCGTACCTAAGGTGCCTTTCCCCGGAACAGGCCGACTACGCCTTACAGGAGCTCCACGAAGGCATCGGCGGAGCACATTTAGGGTCTAGGTCTCTGGCTCGGAAAGCCTTGAATTACGGATACTTCTGGCCGACTCTCCTCCAAGACGCCGAGCGACACGTTCGGCAATGTGGCTCTTGTCAGAGACATTCCAACATTCGTCGCCTCCCCCAAGCCAACCTCGCCTCCCTATCAAGTCCTATCCCCTTCGCAATGTGGGGGATGGATTTACTAGGGCCTTTTTCTCCAGCTCCGGGCCAGTTCAAGTTCTTGGTCGTAGCCATCGATTACTTCTCGAAGTGGATTGAGGCCGAGCCCCTTGCCATTATCACCGAAAACAAAGTGCTTCAATTCTTCTGGAAGAGCATCATCTGCCGATTCAGCATCCCCAGTGTCCTCGTAACAGACAACGGAACTCAGTTTACTGGGGCCGCGTTCCGAGCTTTATGTGAAGACCTTGCCATCCAACAGCGCTTCTCCTCCGTCTCCCACCCACAGTCGAATGGCCAGGCGGAGAACGCTAACCGGCAGATCCTCTCTGGTATCAAGAAGAGATTGGACAAATGTTCCAAAGGCTTATGGGTCGACCAACTCCCCAACGTGCTGTGGAACTACCGCACCAAAAAATGGACCCCCACAGGAGAGTCCCCGTTCAACCTCACCTATGGGTCCGAGGCAGTGATACCTCTCGAAGTCGGGATACCTTCTCCTCGCTTCGCAGCCTACAACGAGGAACAAAACACCAGAGACCTCCGGGCGAACCTAGACCTGGTGGACGAACTGAGAGAAAGGGCGTCGATCCGACCCACCGATCTCAAGGAGGGGGACTTAGTCCTCAGAAAACTAGCCATCTCCTTCCCCAGTCAGAAGAGCAAACTAGCCCCGAATTGGGAAGGACCTTACAAGATCACAAGGGTAGTTCGGCCCAGAGCTTATCGTCTGGAAGACCTCGAGGGCAGGGAAATTCCGAGGACCTGGAATGCCGACCACCTTTTAAAATACCAAGAAAGCGCCCCGGCGCCTCTCTGAGTATCACAGGGTGTCGAACCATTCCTCTCCTCTAACTTGTAATTCATTTCTTAAGCTGTCATATGTAAAAACGGCTCGCCGTCAAATATCAATAAAGAATGCTTTTTCGTATTTATAAAGTTGCTTGTGTCTCTCCGCCTTTATTCTTTATTCAACCAATGGTTCGGAGTCCAATACCTGGCTCGACTCTACTTCGCAAGCTTGCTCTTAAGCGAGCCAGATGTAGTTCGCCGCTCGGAATTGCTCCCACAACCGTTGAACTCTAACGATGGTTCCGGAGTCCAACACTTGGCTCGATTCTACTCCGCAAGCTCGCTCCTCAGCGGGCTAGGAGTGGGTCGCCATTCGGAATTGCTCCCACAACCGTTGAACTCTAACGATGGTTCTGGAGTCCAACACTTGGCTCGATTCTACTCCGCAAGCTCGCTCCTCAGCGAGCTAGGAGTGGGTCGCCATTCGGAATTGCTCCTACAACCGTTGAACTCTAACGATGGTTCCGGAGTCCAACACTTGGTTCGATTCCACTCCGCAAGCTCGCTCCTCAGCGGGCTAGGAGTGGGTCGCCATTCGGAATTGCTCCCACGACCGTCGAACTCTCACGAGGTTCGGCAAGCCACCATTGGGTAAGACTCGACTTGCCTCGCAACTTCGCGATAAGAGGAGACAGAAGCACCGCTCGGCACCTCCAGCCGAACGCTCTTGTCGCCGAACCACGAACGAACGAGAGGTATGCTCGGAGCGCACCACGTCGCTCGAACTTAGACCTCCGGTCGGCTGACCGAGCAAGTGCCCATCCGAGCGTCAAAACGGAGAAAACTAACTTTCTTCTCAACTTTCGTGTAAGATCTCTATCAGACGGCCCAGATCTTGCCAGCGACGCTAAACGACAAGATAGCATTTTCTTGGGAACTGGGTCCATCTCGAGATTCGTGCCATCATCCAACGGCCCGATTGCGCTATGGCGCCGAATAGCAGACGAGAGAGGGGTCGGCCCGGCGACCCAGACACGACGAACACAGTCACAAACACAACAACTACACGAGGCTACGAAGGACGTGCTAGTTCAAGAAAGAAATGTTATTAATAATCGGGACACAGTACAAAGTGACTCTTCCATACAACAAGGTCACAATGCCTTAAAAAACAATAGTTACAATGTCGACCCACTACACTTGGTATTTAAATGAAAAATCATCACCGTCCCGTTCAGTCGTCATTTTTGGCAGCCTCGACCGCCAGTTCCTCTTCTTCCTTCCGAAGTTCCGCCTCTACAGACTGCAAGTGACGGATCTCGGAGAGCAGATCGTCCTTCTCGGCTATTATTTTCGATAAATTGTGCCGAACGCACTAGACCCGAAGGGCGTTGCTAAAGGCGGTCGGCGAACCTTCGTCCTCTCCTGTAGGGGCCATCTCGGCGATCCTGCTCTCTAAACGCTGGATCTCAGCATATCGCTGACCTAGGGTGTGCTGAAGGTGGCCCCGCTCGCTTTCGGCTCAGCGCAATCCCAGCTCGACTTCATAGAGTCGCTCTCGGCACCCCGCCGAGCACAACCTCGTCACCCCCGAGCCAGCCTTGGTACGAGCGTTGTTATCTGAGCGATTGGGGTCGGCGTCTCGAGCTACCACCACGAGCTAAAAAGAGGAAGAGACGAACAACAAAATTTCAAACATTGCCGAAGTCCAACACTACAAGAATTTTCAAAAGAAACTATCAAACTTTTATTCCAATGAAGTAACTCTACATACAACAAGACTGACGCTACAACAAGAGTTTTATAATATAAGACAACTTGTTTAGTGCCTCTTCGGAAGGTGCACGCTTCGGTTCAAGGAAACGCGGGGGCGGCGACGCCTAACCTCCGAGCTCGATTCCAAACCAGCAAAGCGAGATCCCCCTTCGCCACTAACCCCAACTGTGGGGCCGACCGAGGCACTGCTAGACGAGACGGCTACACTACTCTGAGCATCAGCAGGACTCCGCCTAGCCGCAGGCAAACGAGTCGCAAGTTCGTAGAAGGTAATCCCTCTCTCGCTCTCTTCGCGAGTACACGACGTACTACAAATGTTGGCCCTCTCAGGCAGAGGCTTGAGCGACGCGACCTCTTCCTCCAACTCGATAATCCTATCCTTCAGAGCATCATCCTTCGCCAACATCTTCAAACGAAGAGGTCTTGACGAGCCCGAGACATTGGCGCTATTGGTCGCGAGCCGTCGATAATGGGTGACCTCGATCTCCCTGACTATCGTAATCCTCCTAAGCTTGTCGACCTCGGCCAATAACTTTTTGCGCTCGGATGACACCTTTTCCAACTCGGAAGCTAGCTTCTCTTCGTCCGCCGAACGTTCTTTCTCCGCTAACTCCAAGTGTCGAATCTCGGCCAAGAGCTCGTTATTCTTCTGCTCGACGACGGAAAGCTCTCTACGAAGCCGCTCAGTTTCACCTTCGGGACAAGGAGCTTGGGGTTGCTTCCGCAGTTGCTTCAACTCGCGACAATACCCTCTCGCAGCTACCTTTATCTCCTCCAGCTTCAAGAACATATAAAACCGCTTCTCTCGGCTAAGTGAAAGCTCTCGCTTCGTTTTGGTCAGCTCCTTACGAAGGTACGAAACCTCCGTGATCGGACCAAACTTCACCTGAAAAGCAGAGATAAATCCGATGCCCAACACTTGGAGAATTTTAAGCCTAATCAAACACAAAATTCGGAGACTAACACTTGGAGAATTTTTGGCTAAACAAAGAGTGTTTTCATTCAAAACTCAAAAAAGCATTACAAGAGCGGTGGCCAGTCCGCAGTTTGGCTTACAAAAAAACAACAAAAGACTAAAAGACGCAACCAAGTCAGGGATCGAACTTTTTGTCGTTCGGGTCTGTCGACCCCTCGGCCTTGTCCTCGCCCTCGACCTCGTCCTCGTCCCCGCTCTCGCTCTCCTCCTCAGAGTTGTCCTCCTCCTCACCCTCGGCCTCAGTCTCGCCCGGGCATTTGACACCATCGGTCTATCCCTCGGGGCCGAGCATCGCCGGGGGAAGCTCCTCCTCCCTCTCCACAGGGTCGTAGAAGTGGTAGGGGGACGTGTCGAACCCCGGGTTCCGAGCAGCGATATGAAGCAAGGCTCGGCCGTAGGCGTCCTCCATGTTCTTGAACATGTGCGGCTCGGCCTCGTCCTGGACAGCCCTCTTCGCTTTCGCCACCTTAGACTGGTGCCTGACCATGATCTTCTTGGTCTTCTTCCGAGCCCTCTCCGCCTCCGACCGAGCATTGGCCAACTCCTCCTTCAGCTCGGCATTCTCCTTCTCCGAGGCCTCGAGCTTGGCTGCCGCGTCCTTTGACCGCTGAACGGCATCGGCCAGCTGCGCCTCCAACCCCGCCACTTCGGCTCCGCGCTTCGCCGAGAGGAGCTGCTCAGCATCGAGCAGCTTCGCAGCTTTTACGCTCTTCGACCTCTCCCGGTCATACTGCGCCGTCAGCTCTTGTTCTTTGCTCGCAAACTCTTCGAGCAAAAAGTTGAAGTGGCAGAGGGTCTGAAAAGAGAACAAACCGTTAGGATCCGAACCTAGAAACTTAGAAAATTTCATAAAGATGCTTCAATAAGAAAGTGTTCGACCCACTCACCGACATGGTCTCCCGACCAATCTGCATTGTGGCGTCCCCGACTTGCCCGGACTTAAGGGCCACTCGGTCCTTTGGGGTCGGCAGGTGCTTCACCGCCTGCATACAAATGTTGCCGTCGCCCAAAAAACCGTCGACTTTCATCACTTGCCAGTCGGGGACGAAGATCTGCTTGTGCCCCTCAGTTAGGATCTTCTCCGCATCGGCAGTGAGGGGCAGAACTTGGAGGGATAACACCTTGCTCACGTCGAATGCGCTGCTCGACGAGCCGGGAGTATCTCCCTTAGCCATTGGTGTCGGTGCATCCGAAACAGGAGGGTCGGAGGCCGTGACCTTCTTCTACACGAGATCGGCCTCCGGAACGATGACCTTCTGCAGGTCAGCGGTCTTCGGGACCGAAGATATCTTCGGCGCTCGGCCACCCTAAGGCCCTGTCGAGGGTCTCTTCTTTCTCGTCTCCTGCTCCTTTGCCTTGGCCTTCGCCATCAACGCCCTATAGTCCATCTTAGAAGACTCTGCACAAGCCGAATGAAAAAACTTAGATAAATTTTTCAAGAACTTCAAGCAAAAAGTAAAAATACCAGAAGCGTACTAGGGTCGATCGGACTGAGACCTCCCCGAAACAAAGCTTCCTCGGTAATGCCTTTCCAACTTATCGTCGGCTAGGCGAGGAGTTTATTAAGGACTTCCACCTCCTCGTTGCTCAGTACCGGCTCCTTCTTCGCTCGCTTGGGCAGGCCTTCCCTCGACCAAGCTATCGGAATTGCCCAGGGTGCGGGAGCTCGGACAATGAAATACTTCTCCTTCCAATGCTTGATCGAGTCCGGGTTCTCGATCAACTTCACGCCCATCCGCGGCGAAAGGTAGAACCTCTGCTCGTTCCTGTTCGGCTGGCAAGGGCGGTAGAGGCTCCGAAGGAGAAACATGTTTGGCTCGGCGCCGATCTCTTGACATCGAAGAACAAATGCCAAGACGTGCCTCCAAGTGTTCGGCATCAGTTGGGCGGGGCACAGACCGTACCAATTAAGAACCTGGACGATGAATGGATGAAGCGAAAAACGGAGCCCGATGGCCAAGGAGTCGAGGGGAAATACGCACGCGTCAGCCGAAGATGACGTGCAGGCTCGGAATCCCGGTCCGGGGAGAAGTAACCCATACTCGGTAGGGATCTGAAATCCGGTCCAGATCCGATGCAGATCAGCCTCCGTGAGAGACGAAATGGTGTGGTCCACCTCGGACAACTCTCTCGGCTCGTTCTCCTCCACCGACTTGGCTGTGCCCTGGGTAACCTTCTCCAACATCTCTTTGGAGTAGCTCCGGATACCCCCCACACTCGACAGAACGATAGGCTGCCGACCGAACTCCCCTGCCGTCTTCGGCTGCTCAATTATCGTGACCACTCCTTTGCCCTTCTGAGACTTCGCCACAACCTCCTAGAGTGGCTCGGCGACTTCGCCACTCTTGCTCGGCCGAACAACGGTCTGCTCGGTCGACTCTGTCACCTCCTTTCCTTTACCCGCTCGGCCGACGACTTGGTCCGAGGCGGGGGTCTCATCCGAAGAAGTAATCTTAACCATTTTTCTAAAAAGAAAGGAGAGAAACTGACCTTAAAGTGACTGTTACGGTCGGAAAAGTTGGCCGGAGCAAAGGAACGCCTTGCCGCGACAGCTAGCAGCACCACCCAGAAGCTAAAAACTTCGATGGTGAAAAGTAAAAACTTGAGAGAGAAAGTGAAAGTGAATAATGAGATCTGGGGTGGGGGAGTGAAGATTTATAGTAAAAAGAAAAGTCTCTTGGGCTTCCTCACGTAAGGGCGCGACTTTTGGGCCACTCTTGAAACGTCACGAAGGCCCAAAACGACCTTGTCTTTTCACCAAGTCAAGTAGCTCGGCACAACAGGATCTAAATCCAAACAACGTGCGATCCGAACCCAACAGCAAAAGGACCGGTCGGCTAACCGAGCAAATGCCCATCCGAGCGTCAAAACGGAGAAAATTCACTTTCTCCTCAACTTTCGTGTAAGATCTCGATCAGACGGCCCAGATCTTGCCAGCGACGCTAAACGACAAGATAGCGTTTTCTTGGGAACTGGGTCCGTCTCGAGATTCGTGCCACCATCCAACAGTCCAGATCGCGCCACATCGCCCGACGCAGCACTTCGGACCCAGACGCTCCACAAGAAGCCAGAGGAAATTTGGGTTTAAAGTTTTAAGGCACCGCCCTCGGCGAGCCCCCCGGGCCCCAGGTCTCGGTCGGTTCCCCTCTCACCCGTGAGCAACTCGAAGCCTACGGCCTCGGAGCCGAAACCACGAATCGCTCAAGGGTTGGAGAGAAACCACCGTCTCGCAGGGCCCAGTCAAAAAGCAGATTGGCACACCTCCCATCTCTAACTCCTTCGGGCTGACAACCATCAGAAGCCGTCAGCCCGGAAGGAAGACAGAGATCGGAAGAGACCAATCATTCCGAAGCAGCTCGTCCCTCGGCTCCGGACTTCGGTCGTCACCTCTTCTGCCCTAATCTCCTCCGACCCTGACATCCACATCGGGACCGTCAGAATCGGGAGAAGATCAAGGCGGAAGAATGACCACCCATCCTTCCGAAGCACCTTGTCCCCCGGGTCCGGACCTCGGTCGTCAACTCTTCTGCCCTTATCTCCCCTGACCCTGACACCTACGTCGAGGCCGTCAGAATCAGGAGAAGATAACGGCGGAAGGATGACCACCCATCCTTCCGAAGCACCTTGTACCCCGGGTCCGGACTCCGATCATCACCCCTTCTACCCTGATCTCCTCTGACCCTGACATCCGCATCGGGACCATCAGAATCGGGAGAAGATCACGGCAGAAGAGTGACCACCCATCCGACGACCTCAGGGTTAGGATTTTTCAAAAGAAGATAGGCATCCGCCTTGACTCTGGTCGTCACCTCTTCTGCTCTGATCTCCCTCGACCCTAACATCCGCATCGGGGCTGTCAAAATCAGGAGGAAACCATGGCCGAAGAGCAACCACCCAATGCAGACACCTCCGATAGCTAAAACTCAACATTGTTGTGACTGAAACTACAAGGGGAGTGGGGTATTTATAACCTCCCCTCCAAGAACCAGCCATTATGACCCTCGGGAGCTGAAACACCACACATTAATTGGAGGGCGCCATTCTTAATGACCCCGGGAGGTTGGAACGCTGCACAAATCCTGGGACTCCGATACAACTCTACTAGCCACTAAAACAGTTAAACTACTCCTCAAAGGCTGATCACACTCAGTCTTTAGGAGTGGGGGGCTCGTGATATGGCTAAAAATGGAGTTAAATCGGAACCGTCCAGATTTGGCACGAATCTTGAAGCTCAGGGGTAAAATGGTAATTTCACATACAAACGGGTCCGAAACGGGTACTGGATCTCCTTCTCACAGATCCAATAACCCACGAACGGATCAACTCCAACTGGGTACGGGTCCCGACCCGAGACAGACCCAGACCAGCAAGAGGAAATCAGGGTCACTGATTTGACCAAATCAACAGGTCTGACTTGCAGTTACCCTCTCACCGGGAATCAGGGGTCAGTTTCCTAAACAAACTGTAAGGATTTTACTCCTGACAGTTACACGGGAAATCAGGTCCCTAATCACTCCCATGGCGACTATAAATACCTCCCACCTACCACTGTGACCAGGTAATCACTCTTTTTCCAGCTTAAGCTCTTTCTTAATCATCACTGGTTACTGACAAGAGCGTCGGAGGGTGCGTCGCCGGAATCAACCCCTGTGTATCGTACTTCCTTGCAGGTTAGCGGCAGGAATCAACAGGAGTGGATCCGCTATTCAGGTTTTTCCACGAACTCACAAATCTCATCTGTTTACCCCCACACCAGAATCAGCGGTAACAAAACCATAGTCATGTAATACTTATATTCTTCTCAACGCTACTCTATTACTTATTGATTAAACCTGATTGTATTGGTATAGATTTATAATATGAATCAAACTTGTTCAGAAGTTCTAAGAGCAGTCGACTGCCATGCAGAACCTGAGATTATCAAGTTTGCGTATTATAAAACTGAATCTGTTATATGAGCATAGAGACGACCCGTATCTCGTGCCGATAACTTGTAACACAGGAATCTTTAGGGGTTCTTGGTTTAATCAACTTGAAGGATCTAGATCTGATACCAATTTCTAGAACTTCGTGTGTTTCTTCGTTTCCATTGTTCCTATGTTTTCTTTAAGTGCAACTTAGTAGATACCATGCTAAATACTTAAGGAAAGAAACAAATTGGAGTAGAGAAAAAGGAATAATCACAGATTGAGTAATTACATACTATAACTATAATTAATTGCATGACAAGTGTGGTTGAGTTTGGAGTTATGAATAAACAATTGCACTAGAGAAAGTGGGGATGTTTAATTTTACTTTATCTGAAATTGTTTATACCTTTCTATGTTGATGATCACATAATAAGAATTCTTGATGGTTGAGTCTATAGTTATTAGTATCCCCTTGTTCATAAATTCACTCTTTGCTTGAGGACAAGCAAAAGCTAAGTTTGGGGGTATTTGATGAACCAAATATTATTCACTTTTAGGAGCAATAATCTTAAGGCAATTAGACATTTAAATGCTCTATATGTGGTATTTATGCTTCTTTTCTCTTTTTCCATAGGAAACAACCAAAAGCAGCAAAACGAAGTAGATTCCAGACTAACACAGACTGAGAGGATGACATACAGAAAACAGCAGAGATCAGTCGACTGACTCTTCAACTAGGCGACTGGGCAGAGAGTTTGACAAGGCTCGGCACAGTCGACTGCTCTCCAAGCCAGTCGACTGGTACGCGGCGAGTCAGAAGATAAGAACAGATGCATCCTCATCCAAATCCGAATCACAATTAAGTTATCCAAACCCCGCGAATAACAACTTCTCAAACAATCAAAGCAAGAAGCACGTGGTGAGCAGATAAGGAAGGAAAGAAGAAAAAGAGAAAGAAATAAACGGTTGATGAAGATAAGGAAAGAAATAACAATATAAGAGGACTTCTCTGCAAAAAGTACAAACCCTAATTCTCTTCTCTTGTTCTATAAATACCAGTCAAGACAGAAGCATAAGGGGCTCTTCCACATTCTTGAATCACCTAATTGCAGAGTTCCAGAGTCATCAACAAGAAGCACTTTATCAGCATCAAAGAAGAAGAAAGGAGATCAAGTACTAAAGAAAAGAACGGCCGGTCGAGTGTGTGACAGCCAGCCGACCATCTAGCCGAACTACATCAGTTTATTCCTTCTCTTTCTTATTCTTTTATGTTAACCATGTATTCAACCTTGTTGATTAATAAAAGTACTATTATGTGGAACTAATGTCATAGTTGGGAAGATTGAAGCCATAGTTATGTAATGCTATATTCTTTTGAAATCTTCTATTTTACTTATTGATTGAATCTGATTGAATTGATATAGACTTATGATAATCAAACTGGTTCTCGAAGCTCTGAGAGCAGTCGACTGAGGTGAGAGCCAGTCGACTGACGTACAGAACTTGAGAATATCAAGTTTGCATTACCATCTATCTGAATCCGTTATATGAGCATATTGAGACGACCCGTATCTCATGTTCATAACTTGTAACAAGGGAATCTTTAGGGGTTCTTGGTTCAACCAACTTAAGGGATCTAGATCTGATACCAATTTCTAGAACCTTGAGTGTTTGTTCGTTTCCACTGATCTTATGTTTTCTTTAAGTACAACTTAGTAGATACCATGCTAAACACTTGATGAAAGAAACGAATTAGAGTAGATACCATGCCTGATTCTTGGCTTAGGGAAACATTACTTTAAGGAGTAGATACCATACCCTTGAAGAGAACAAATATGAGTAATAAGAGAAGTTCAGAAGGTAACTTAGCATTACTGACTATTGGTGGAGATCTAAACCCAACTACTTCATAAATACTTGTGATTCAACACTTCTTAATTCAGTTTTGATCTTTTCATTTCTTTTAGACCTTTAGAACAACTCTTTATGATTCTTATTCTTTTTATTGGTTGGTAAGTTAAAGTCTACAATCTCTGTGGGATCGACCCTTGCTATTGCTACGCTTTTCCAAACGATTCGTGCACTTGCGAGGTTTATAATTTGTGTCTAGTTTATCTGTTTATTTAGGTAGCTAGATTGCACAACAAGCTTTTGGTGCCGTTGCCGGGGATTGTCTAGTATTTTAACTTATAGATCAGTAGAAAGTTTTTATTTTTATTTTTTCTTTCTTTTAATTTTATTAACAAATATTTTTCTTTTAG
The DNA here is from genome assembly GCA_017893485.1 of Hemerocallis citrina. NCBI lineage: Eukaryota > Viridiplantae > Streptophyta > Magnoliopsida > Asparagales > Asphodelaceae > Hemerocallis > Hemerocallis citrina. Next base: position 3,737,508 of record CM030366.1, on the reverse strand, counting down.
GTTACAGGATTTTTGGTGGATGCACGGAAGGAGATCACTTCGTCCAGAGCTACTACCTATTGACGCAGAAACAGAACGCACTTTGCACAGACTAGGTAAGCTGTTTGCAGCACACCAGTCGACTGTCACTATGAATCAGTCGACTGCACAGAGACCCAGTTCACATACAACAATGGCTGAGGAAATGCCAAATCGAGTGCCAATGCAGGACAAGTTCACACCTAAGAATATCGAGCAACCTTCCTGCATTGCGTATCAACCTAATGTCACAGGGAACATGCATCTATCTCCTCAGTTACTTAGTATGGTTCCCCACTTTAGTGGCAAACCTGATGAAGAGCCGCACCTCCATCTGCAAGACTTCTTTGATCTTTGCAGGACACAAAGCGTTCAAGGGCTCACCCCTGAACAAATCAGGTTAATATTGTTTCCTTTTTCCTTAAAACTTAACGCTAAACTATGGTATAATTCTTTGGAACCAGGATCAATAAACTTATGGGAGCAATTGGCGACAAAATTCTTAAAAGAATTCTTTCCAGCCCAAAAGACCAAACAGCTGAAAAGGGAGATTCAACTCTTCCAACAAAAGGATGGAGATTTATTTTTCGAAGCATGGAAGGATTTCAAGAACAAACTTCTAAAGTGTCCTACACACAACATGCCTAAAGATGATCAGGTACAAGCTTTTTATGAAGGTTTAAATGATACTAACAAGGCAATTGTGGATTCAGCTTGCAACGGGATCTTAATGAGGAAAAGAGGTGAAGAGGACATAGAACTATTTGAAGAACTCAGCGAGAATTCACAACACTTCTCAACAAGGAGGGGCCCTTCGAAAAAACAGGGAGTTTACGAAATTTCTAATAGCAATAACCTTCAATTAGAAATGGTAAACATGAATAAGAAAATTGATATGCTTGTTAATGCAATGTCGATGATGGATAGAGTTAAAAATCAAACAAATGAAATTTGTGCAATTTGTTCTCATGTAGATCATACCACTGATACATGTCCCATGTCTTCTTTCACAGATCAGGAGCATGCAAACTATGTTGGTCGAGGAGTGTTTCCACCAAAGAACAATCCATTCTCAAATACATACAACCCAGGATGGAGGAACCATCCAAACTTCTCCTGGAGCAATAATCAGAATAATCAAGGGACTCAATTCACACAAGGACATGCACGGAACTTCCAAATGGGAAGTGGGATTGATAGGCCAGTTCAAGAACAGAAGAAGTTGGATTTTGAATCCACTGTTCTTCAATTGCTCCAACAACAACATCAAACAACCAACCAACAAGGGCAAGCAATTCAGAAGTTGGAAACACAGATTGGCCAAATTGCTAAAGAATTAAGCGAACGAAAGGCAGGGGAACTTCCATCACAAACTATACCAAACACTGGAGGCCAAGAACAGCTCAAATCAGTAACAACTCTCAGAAATGGTAAGATAATTGACAACAAAGTTGGAACACACACAGAAGAAGAAGAAGAAACACAACCATCAAAAATTGTGGGTTCCAACAAGGTAAGTGAAAAAGAAGGAACAATTCTGCCACCATTCCCTCAAAGGTTAGTCAAGCAAAAGAAAGAACAACATTTATTTGACATCTTTGAAACTCTCAGGAAGGTAGAAATTAATATCCCCCTACTTGATGCTATTAAACAAATTCCTTCTTATGCTTAATTTTTGAAAGAATGTTGCACTCAAAAAAGAACATTTCAGGTTAGGGAGGATGTGGCTTTGACAGAAGAAGTGAGCGCTGTCTTATTAAGAAAATTACCTCCCAAACTAAAAGACCCAGGTAGTTTTACCATTCCTTGCAGGATTGGTGAGCACTTCTTTGAGAAAGCACTACTAGACTTGGGGGCAAGCATCAATCTTCTCCCATACACCGTCTATGAAAAGCTAGGATTGGGGGAACTCCAACCAACATCCATCACATTGCAGTTGGCGCTCGCAGTATCAAAAGACCTAGAGGTATTTTGGAAGATGTCCTAGTTCAGGTAAACGATTTCATTTTGCCTGCTGATTTTGTTGTGTTAGACATGGAGGACTCTTCAATGCCATCTTCTCTACCAATCATCTTAGGTAGGCCCTTTATGAGTACAGCTGATATAAAAATTTGTGTTAAAAAGGGTACGATAAGCATGAAAATAAATGGAGAGAAGGTTGAATTTAAAATGTTCGATACACTGAAATTACCACATGATGATCATGAATGCTATAATGTTGATGTGGTTCAGGAGATTGTTGATCAAACATTTCAGGTACATAGCGTTGAACCATTACAAGCCACAATTACACAATCTCTAACTTTATCTGATAATGAACAGGAATACGATGACTGGGGGATTGCAGAGGCAGTACATCACCTTGAAACTCCAGAGTCATACTCAGGTAGGTTTGCACCTGTGTTTGAAAAATTAGTGACTAATGACATTCTTGTTTCTGCAGATAAGTCGACTGGTGAACAGAATGAGTCGACTGATCTGGCCACAACCAGGAACCAGTCGACTGTACCGAGACTCCCAGACATAGAACTTAAGCAGTTGCCCGACCATTTGAAGCATGCATATTTGGGCAAGAACCAGACGCTACCAGTGATAATTGCTGCAAACTTGAGTGCACAGGAAGAAGATAAGCTGCTAAGGGTATTACGAGAGCACAAAAATGCAATAGGATGGACCATTGCAGATATCAAAGGAATAAGTCCATCCAAATGCATGCATAAAATACTCCTTGAAAACAATGCGAAACCTAGCAGGGAGGCACAGAGAAGGCTGAACCCACACATGAAGGAAGTAGTAAGAGCAGAGATTTTGAAGCTACTAGATGTTGGTATCATTTACCCTATCTCAGATAGCAAATGGGTAAGTCCTATACATGTAGTGCCTAAGAAAAGTGGAGTCACGGTGGTGACAAATGGAGAAAATGAACTTATCCCGACAAGAGTGAGCACAGGATGGAGGGTTTGCATTGATTACAGAAAATTGAATAACGAAACCAGGAAAGATCACTTCCCTCTTCCTTTTATTGATCAAATGTTAGAAAGATTAGCAGGATATAGTCATTATTGTTTTTTAGATGGTTATAGTGGCTATAATCAAATTGCTATTGCTCCAGAAGATCAAGAAAAAACTACTTTTACATGTCCTTTTAGTACTTTTGCATACAGGAGGATGCCCTTTGGATTGTGCAATGCACCAGCTACATTTCAAAGATGCATGATGAGTATATTTTCAGACATGGTGGAAAGGTTCATCGAGGTATTTATGGATGACTTTAGTGTTTTTGGATCTTGTTTTGATGAATGCCTTAACCATTTGCAGCTTGTGCTTAAAAGATGTGAAGAATGCAATTTAGTGCTGAATTGGGAAAAGTGCCATTTCATGGTACAACAAGGTATTGTGTTGGGACATGTGGTGTCAAAAAGAGGCATAGAGGTAGACAAAGCAAAAATCGACATCATATCAAAACTACCCCCTCCCACTACAGTTAAGGGTGTTAGGAGTTTTCTTGGACATGCAGGGTTCTATAGAAGATTTATAAAAGATTTCTCAAAAATCTCCAAACCCCTTTGTGATTTGTTGGCTAAGGATGTTGAGTTTGTATGAACAGAAGAATGCACAAATGCTTTTAATACATTGAAAAATCTTCTCATTTCTGCACCTATTGTCATGGCACCAGATTGAGCCATCTTTTCGAGCTCATGTGTGATGCAAGTGATTATGCTTTAGGGGCTGTGTTAGGTCAAAGAATCAATAAGAAACCCCATATTATTTACTATGCTTCTCGAACTTTAAACGATGCACAGCTAAATTATTCTACTACTGAAAAAGAAATGTTAGCTGTTATTTTTGCTGTAGAGAAGTTTAGATCATATTTAATTGGTTCTAAAGTTATTGTTTTCACTGACCATGCTGCTTTGAGATATTTGTTTGCTAAAAAGGATGCTAAGCCTAGGTTAATCAGATGGGTGCTGTTGCTTCAAGAATTCGATCTTGAGATTAGAGATAAAAAAGGTAGCGACAATGTTGTTGCAGATCACATGTCCAGGCTACTGCAGGAGGAAGAAAAAATTGTGCCGCCACTTAATGAAAATTTCCCAGATGAACATCTGTTTGAAATAAACATATCATCGGGACAGTCGACTGGTAACAGGACCGGTCGACTGGTATCCCACTGCTCAAATTTTCCATGGTTTGCAGACATTGTAAATTATCTCACTGCTCATGTTTTCCCTCCAGGTATGACAAGTCAAGAAAGACAGAGACTGGTGGCTATGTGCAAACACTATTATTGGGATGATCCTTATTTGTTCAAATTCTGCCCTGATCAAATTATAAGAAGATGTGTGGCAGAAGAAGAGCAAATAAGTATTCTACAACATTGCCACCAATATGCATGTGGAGGACATTTTGGACCAAAAAGAACAGCACTCAAGGTATTACAATCTGGATTTTATTGGCCTAAAGTATTCAAAGATGCTTTTTCTTTTTGCAGGTCTTGTGACAAATGCCAAAGGACAGGCAACATCTCTTCTCGAAATCAAATGCCGCTGCACAACATACAAGTAATCGAGCTTTTTGATGTTTGGGGAATCGACTTCATGGGTCCCTTTCCTAACTCATTTGGTTATTTATATATTCTTGTTGGTGTGGATTATGTGTCTAAATGGGTCGAGGCTGTCCCCTCAAAAACTAATGATCACAAAGTTGTTGTCAAGTTTTTGCAGGAGAACATTTTCACTAGGTTTGGTACACCACGGGCGATAATTAGTGATGGAGGGAGCCACTTCAATAACTTTCCATTTGCTTCTTTGATGAAGAAATATGGTATCACACATAGAGTGGGCACCCCATATCACCCTCAAACTAGTGGGCAGGTGGAGATCAGCAATAGAGAAATCAAGAGCATTTTGGAAAAGACAGTCAACACAAGGAGGAAGGATTGGTCGCTGCGCTTGAACGATGCATTATGGGCCTACAGAACCGCATACAAAACACCCATCGGCATGTCACCATACCGGTTGGTCTTTGGAAAAGCCTGTCATCTACCAGTAGAGTTGGAACACAGAGCCTATTGAGCCATCAAAAGGATCAATTTTGATATGAAACAAGCAGGTGACAAAAGAAGGTTGCAACTTAATGAGCTTGAAGAGTTGAGGCACGACGCCTATGAAAATGCAAAATTGTACAAGGAAAGGACCAAGTTGTACCATGATACACAGTTAGCAAGAAAGGAGTTTTATGAAGGACAGAAGGTATTGCTATACAATTCACGATTGAGACTCTTTCCAGGCAAGCTTATGTCAAGATGGTATGGGCCATACATTGTTACAAAAGTCTTTCCACATGGCGCGTTGGAGGTTCATAGCAAAGAGAAGAATCAAACATTTAAGGTGAATGGGCATAGGGCGAAGCCTTACATGGAGATGAGTCTAGCGCCGCACGAGGAAGATGTGAATCTTCAAACCATTCAATACATTGCATGACCTCATCAAGTCTAGCTGAAGACATAAAACACAGCGCTTATTGGGAGGCAACCCAACTTTCAGGGGAGTATTTACACTTTCCCTCTATTTTCTTTTATTTATTCATCTTTTATTTTCATCTTTTATTTTCAGTCTCTCCTTACTAGATGGTGACACATGTCTATTTTTACATTTTCTTTCGAACATTGAGGACAATGTTCCATCTAAGTTTGGGGGTATTAGGGTTATTTAATTTTTGAGTCTTTTGAAATTTTTTAGGATAAACAATTTCTTATAAAGTAAGAAGAAGGATACTTATTTACTTTAGGATTGTTGAGTTTCATAAATTCCTTACAAAATTATATGAGTCATGCGATTATACATAATACACAAATGTGATACTTTTTCTGGTGATCATTCCCTTTAGATCTAGTCCTAAATTGAGTTTAAGTAAATAGAGTGATAAAAAAAAAATAAAAAAAAAAATTTTGAATAAAGTCAATCTACTCCAATGTTTTGAGTGCTTAGTAACTAGGGGTATTCATCACCAATGTTTACCTTTACGTCAAACGGCAACTTGAAATATGAGTATGCACAGCACTTTAAAGTTTGTGACTTGCTGAGTAACCGGGTGGATTCATCACAAATGTTTTGCATTCGCGTAAAAAGGCAAGCGACAACTTTAGAGAAGAGACTATCAAAAAAAAAAAAAAAAACTCTAGTTTGCTACTCGGTTTGTAGTAGAGAAAAAGGGATAATCACAGATTGAATAATTACATACTATAACTATAATTAATTGCATGACAAGTGTGGTTGAGTTTGGAGTTATGAATAAACAATTGCACTAGAGAAAGTGGGGATGTTTAATTTTACTTTATCTGAAATTGTTTATACCTTTCTATGTTGATGATCACATAATAAGAATTCTTGATGGTTGAGTCTATAGTTATTAGTATCCCCTTGTTCATAAATTCACTCTTTGCTTGAGGACAAGCAAAAGCTAAGTTTGGGGGTATTTGATGAACCAAATATTATTCACTTTTAGGAGCAATAATCTTAAGGCAATTAGACATTTAAATGCTCTATATGTGGTATTTATGCTTCTTTTCTCTTTTTCCATAGGAAACAACCAAAAGCAGCAAAACGAAGCAGATTCCAGACTAACACAGACTGAGAGGATGACATACAGAAAACAGCAGAGATCAGTCGACTGACTCTTCAACTAGGCGACTGGGCAGAGAGTTTGACAAGGCTCGGCACAGTCGACTGCTCCCCAAGCCAGTCGACTGGTACGCGGCGAGTCAGAAGATAAGAACAGATGCATCCTCATCCAAATCCGAATCACAATTAAGTTATCCAAACCCCGCGAATAACAACTTCTCAAACAATCAAAGCAAGAAGCACGTGGTGAGCAGATAAGGAAGGAAAGAAGAAAAAGAGAAAGAAATAAACGGTTGATGAAGATAAGGAAAGAAATAACAATATAAGAGGACTTCTCTGCAAAAAGTACAAACCCTAATTCTCTTCTCTTGTTCTATAAATACCAGTCAAGACAGAAGCATAAGGGGCTCTTCCACATTCTTGAATCACCTAATTGCAGAGTTCCAGAGTCATCAACAAGAAGCACTTTATCAGCATCAAAGAAGAAGAAAGGAGATCAAGTACTAAAGAAAAGAACGGCCGGTCGACTGTGTGACAGCCAGCCGACCATCTAGCCGAACTACATCAGTTTATTCCTTCTCTTTCTTATTCTTTTATGTTAACAATGTATTCAACCTTGTTGATTAATAAAAGTACTATTATGTGGAACTAATGTCATAGTTGGGAAGATTGAAGCCGTAGTTATGTAATGCTATATTCTTTTGAAATCTTCTATTTTACTTATTGATTGAATCTGATTGAATTGATATAGACTTATGATAATCAAACTGGTTCTCGAAGCTCTGAGAACAGTCGACTGAGGTGAGAGCCAGTCGACTGACGTACAGAACTTGAGAATATCAAGTTTGCATTACCATCTATCTGAATCCATTATATGAGCATATTGAGACGACCCGTATCTCGTGTTCATAACTTGTAACAAGGGAATTTTTAGGGGTTCTTGGTTCAACCAACTTAAGAGATCTAGATCTGATACCAATTTCTAGAACCTTGAGTGTTTGTTCGTTTCCACTGATCTTATGTTTTCTTTAAGTACAACTTAGTAGATACCATGCTAAACACTTGATGAAAGAAACGAATTAGAGTAGATACCATGCCTGATTCTTGGCTTAGGGAAACATTACTTTAAGGAGTAGATACCATACCCTTGAAGAGAACAAATATGAGTAATAAGAGAAGTTCAGAAGGTAACTTAGCATTACTGACTATTGGTGGAGATCTAAACCCAACTACTTCATAAATACTTGTGATTCAACACTTCTTAATTCAGTTTTGATCTTTTCATTTCTTTTAGACCTTTAGAACAACTCTTTATGATTCTTATTCTTTTTATTGGTTGGTAAGTTAAAGTCTACAATCTCTGTGGGATCGACCCTTGCTATTGCTACGCTTTTCCAAACGATTCGTGCACTTGCGAGGTTTATAATTTGTGTCTAGTTTATCTGTTTATTTAGGTAGCTAGATTGCACAACAAGCCACCTGCTTATGATTGCATAAGGGCCACAGGTGCCACCTTGTGGACAAGCTTTATTCTTCTAACTCCTCTCTTTGGAGCTGGAATTATGCATCCTCTTTCGTTTGTTGCTTTTATATGTTCTCCAGACTGAACTACATGCACTTAGTACCTTGTTCTCAGTTAAATTCAAATGCAAATTATCAGCTAAATTCAAATGCAAATTCAGTTCATATTGATTACATAGCTTTTTGTGAGAATGATAAATGCAGGTTTGCTAAATTCAGATTTATCTTTTCAACATTTGTATACAGGTTTGCGCAGAAGCTATACTTGATTGCCTCGTGTCCTATTTAATGAGGAGCTCATCTATATAAAATAGAAATTACGCTAAAGTTCTAAAAATGCCTGAAGCTTAATTCTGATGGGAACACGAGTTCCCAATCATTATTGTAAATAGTTTTTTGTTCTGTGCTAAGGAGCTATATTTTTGGTGTTAAACAAAGTGAATTTTATTTTGTAATTTGACATGATTGTAATACTTCATTAATTTTTAATATGATTGAAGTTTAATTTTATTTAATTTTGTTTCATAAACACATTTATTTATTTTATTGTGTATTTAGTTTATAATTCGATTAATATTATAAAAGAAAATATTAAATTATCATAAGCATAATTAATAAGAAAAAATTGTGTATAGAGCGATGAGTATATATTTAAATATGTGGATGCGAAAATCATCACTATAACCTATAACAATGGAGTTTCAACCGTCGGTATAGGAAAGCAAGAGGTGTCGTTAAAACCTATACCGACAGATATGAAACCGTAGGTATAACACTAAGGTTTTGTCCAACGGGTGAAAAAACCGTCGCTATAAGCTATAGTGACGGCATTGTGCCGTGGGTATAGCTAATTAAAAACTACGGAAAAATATGTACGTTGGTATAGGTTTTACGGGTTATACCTACAATTTTCCGCCTTTTACCCACGAATTTTTGCTGTCACTATATGTCAAATTCCTTGTAGTGATTAGATCTAGATTTCCGATTGATTTCCGATTGCCTAATAAGATTCCGGTGATTAGGGATATAATTGAGTTATTAATTCCCTGATTTTTCGGGATTTGACTACTGGCCATGTATGCCTGATTAACTTTTTCTTAGTGGACTGAGTTTAAGTGACGAGCCTAAGAGCATTCCGACTCGTTCCATACCCCCCCCCCCCCCATTTTTCCAAAAAAAAACCCCAACCATTCTCCAAAAGATGTGGTCCCCACCTCAAAAAAATGGCGAACATAAATTGGAGCCGCATATATGCAGCTCCAATTTCGATCCACAATTTTTTTTGCATAAAAACCCCTCCTTCAATTATGGCAAAATGTTTCTTTTGCAAAAAAATCCTTCTTTAATTATGACAAAATGTTTCTTTTGCAAAAAACCCCTCCTTTAATTATGGAATAGATTAATATATATTTATTGGGTTGATTTGTTTTTTTTTAATTTCTTTTATATTTTTTATTTATAGACAATAATTATACTATTGTTAATTTTTTAACGAGATCTTTAATATTAATTAATATAAGACCAGTGTTGGATATCTTACAGGGTTTGTTTTAAGTGTAGAATTTAATCATATGAAACAATAATTATACTAAAAAGAAATACGAATTCATAAATATTCATCGAAAATTACAAAACATAATACGGAACGAAGAGCGAATACAAACATTTCTTAGTAAATATATTATCTATTTGTAATTAATTGTATTATAACTCTTTAATTATTTGTATTATCCTTTTGCATTCAAAATATTATTTTTGTGCAAAAAAATTTTACAAAAAAAAAATTTGAAACCCTAAAATAGGGTACCATTGGAAAACTCAATATGAAACCCCGAATTAAAATGACATATTCTAAAAAATAATAGAACCCAAAATAGGGATGGAGATGGGGTCCGTTGGGAATGCTCTAAGAGCAACTCCAACCGGGTTTCATTTCTTCAAAATGAAGGCCTGGGTTGCTCCAACCGGGCTTCAAAGGAAGCTTCAACATGAAGGAGCTTCAAATCTGTCTCCAAATTTGGAGGCTTTTTTGAGCTCCTTCAAATCACTATTCACAATTTAAATTTCTCATTTTACCCTTTTTTACCTTAATATCTTTTTAAGAATTCCTTCCATATTCTTTAATTAAAATGTGTAGCTATATATTTCGTGAATATATCTTATAAAATATTAAGCCAAATTTTATTATTTTGGTATTGTTGGAAATGTCTCGACGATACCTTTAAAATGAGACCAATTTTGAATATTTTTTTACTTTTTGAAAAAAATAATTGATACAATATTTATAGTCAAGATTATTTAGTTATTTTGTATTAGCTTAACATATTTTCGAAAAACTACCCACTCATACAATATGATCATTAATTGGAAATAGATAAACGACGAATACATAGAATCATTAATTAGAAATACAAACGATGGACATTGAAATACATAGAACTGAATGATAAATAAAACATTAAAATTATAACATTAATAATCCCAAACTTTTAATCCATTTCATTACCGTGTCTTGCCCACAAATGCTCTATTAGTGATAACTAATGATTCATAATCTAGGCAAAGTGATAACTAAATAAAATTACTCATTTTATTAGGAAATTTATAAGTCATTAATAATCGCTTAAAATAAAATAAATCTAATAATCTTATAATTAAAAATATTTATCCGGATATTAAAGTAGTTTTACATCTCTACTATTTTAATGGGAGAGTTGGGGTTTGTAACAAACAAACCCTAATTTGTAACTATATAAACAAGTATAAAGTCATAAATAACCACTGAGCTAAACCAAAGAACCGAAGAAACCCTATTTTGAAATTCCTGGGGCGGCGGCAGCTAGCCTTCTTCGCCGCCGCCCCAACCTGAGTACCCCCCCTACCTTTCCTCCCCTTCCTTCAAGTTTTGCTCCCCAACTGAAACCCCCTTCCACCGTCGCGACCAAGCCTCTGACCACCATCGTCGTCCCCAGGCCTTCAACGGGCGATCCTCCCTTCGTGCTCCCCTCCCGTATGCGTCGGCGCCTCGTCCACCTTCGACACTGGGGGGTGAAGACCCAGATCTCAACTCTCAGATCTGGGCAATGCCGCCATCTTCCTCTCTTCCTTCCCCATCTTCGTCAAGCTCGAGTGGATCTCCTACTTGCCCTCGTGGTCAATGGTGCTGGCCCTCATCTGCTAAGCGGCAGCAGCGGCGGCCGTCCTTGCTGGGGTGGAGATCAATCACCGGAGGAGTCAATGAAAATGTATCTCGAGTTTGTATGGTTTGTTGCCCTCATCTTTGTCAGATTTATATGATTAGGAGATATTACTATGAATATTAAATATAAGCTGCGGTAAAAACAGGCTGTAGCTAGTGAATTTTTTTGTTTGAGGAGGAGGAGGAGGAAGAGGGGGTGTCGAGGGGGATTAGGTTGGGATTGGGGGATTTTGTGTTTTATAGTGTGTTGGTGGGGAGGGCGGCGATATATTGTTTTGCACGATTGTGAAACTTGGGCCCACAAATGGGGTCCCTCCATGATGTACGTTCTCTTGTCTCAACTCTCGGGGGTTTCTCGAGGGTTGCTCTTCGCGCTTGCCACCATGTCCACACTCTTGGGGCCAATTACAGCTGTGTTTTGGTTTTTTGAGGGTTGGTAGTGTGTGTGAAGAAGTCGGGGTGTGCTTGGCTGTGCCGTGGTGTGAGACGGCAGAGTATTTTGTGGTTTGGGGGGTTGGTGGAGCTATCTGGGTTAGGTATGTCTAGTTGTGATGTTTGCAGTATTGGTCGGTTATGGGGCTAGGGCCCGAAGACGGGGTCCCCCAGTGAGACCGCTTATTACATACTAGTATTTTACCACCATGAGACCGATTGTGGAGCTTGGGCCTAAGAAGGGGTCCCTCCGTGATGGGCGCTCACTTGTCGCAGCTTCCGGGGTGTTGGTCTCAACTGTCGCAGAGCGTTGGGATGTGAAGAAGGAGGTGGAGGAAAATTTGATTCATTGTGAAGATTGAGGTATATAGTTGTGGGGCTAGGGCCCGAAGACGGGGTCCCTCCATGATCGTTACTGCACAGGGTGGGGCTTGGGCCTGCAGAAGGGATCTCCCCATGAGGTGCACAGAGGGGAGATGTTTGTCTTCTTGGTCGGCAGTAGAGGAGTCACACACTGAACTCGACATTCCTTATCCACTGCCAAAGACTTGCAACAACACCGCCACTACGCTCTCATCATTGACCCTGAAATCTACAACATCCACCGCCCGCAGGGGCGAGAGGTGAAGGTGATTCTTCAAATTGGTTGTGATTTGGTTGGGTTTTACGTGAGAGAGAGAGTGAGAGAGTGAAGACGTAGCTTCTCACTACTCTATGCAGGTATCTGTTTGTGTTTGTGAGAAATCATCTGAGAGAGTATAAGTTCTTCATTGCTCTCTTAGACTGTGTCCGTGATTAGGGTTAGTGAGAGTTTTTTGCGACGACTCTCCTTTTGGGTGCGACTCCGATTGGGCCATATTTGAAGTGGCGTTGATGAGGTAGAAGGAGGGGAGCGGTAAATTTTCAAATCCCACAGGATTCGCTTCAGGTGGGTGGGCGCGTGCCGTGGAGGTGGGTGCTCGAAGCTTGCTTCACGGACATACAATTAGTTGGTCCTCGTAGGTTAGAGTGAGAGCTGATTATATGTACTGGTCATGTCGCTTCATATTTTTTCCTGTCTGTAGGTTGTAACTTGCTCCAGTATGCTGGGGTTGTTTTGTTAATTTCTTATTAATGAAACAGGGTGGCCTTATTCCACCTTTTCCCTAAAAAAAAAACTATATAAACAAGTATAATACACGTTCAAACTATATACAACAGATATAAATGTGCTCCGCACGTATAGCCTAAATCAAAACATTGAAATATAAACTATTTTTTTTCTTATTCGATATATATTCATTTAATTTGATGACTTCACTTTTTTTAACTTGCATCGCACGTACATTATACTAGTTTTATTAGAATTACAATTAATGTATAGTTTAATTTAAAAAATTGAACAAAATTTGAAAAAACCAATTTTGAGGAAAGATAGTTGGAGTTGATGAGCCTTCTAAAAAAAAATATTCTAAGAATATTTTCTTTTGAAGGCCTTCAAAAATGAAGGAAGCATTGGAGATGCTCTGAGAAGGCCAATGAAGCTGTGATTCCGGCCCCGTAACATTCGTACAATATTTGCACAAGGCAACCCTATCTAGTTTTGCTTAAAAATTCGAAGTCAAGCATGTTCTTCGTCTTCTCTCCTCGCCATTGAATCCTAGACTCACTAACGTTCTAGTAATGGCTTTGGCCCAACTCGTCTCCTTCCTCCTCTCCGCTCTCCTTGACAAAGTCACCTCCGCCCTCTCCGACGTCGCATTCTCCTCCCTCTCCTCCCTCTTCTCCTCCCCCAACCTCCCAAAACTCAACCGCACCCTCCACCGCATCGACGCCCTCCTCTCCGATGCTGACCTCACCTGCTTCTCCGACCCTTCCTCCTCCCGCCTCCTCCTCTCCCACCTCCGCTCCCTCTCCCTCGACTCCCACGACCTCCTCGACCTCGTCCACACCCAAACCTCCTCTTCAACAAGAAAGCGCAAACAATGCAACCTCCTCGATTCTCTCTCCCTCCGCCTCTCCATCTCCCGCTCCATATCTGACCTCCTCTCCCGCTATGACCACATCGCCGACGACTACAACAAACTCCACATACGACGCCGCCTCCAATTTCAAGAAGACGGAGACAGTTCAGGGTCCAGAATCATCCACGGTCTGGAAGTTGCCGTTCTCGACTTCGATGAGGAGATGTTGAAAATCAAACAAAAAATTCTTTCTGCCGCCGCAGAAAGTATGAGTGTTTTGTGTCTGGTGTGCATTTACGGTGTTGGTGGTGTCGGCAAGACTGCCCTCGCGCAGATTGTGTATGATGACGTGGTGGTGGTTGGTAGTTTTGCGATGAGGGTTTAGGTTGGTGTTTCGCGTGATTCTGATGTGAAGACTGTTTTGAAAGGGATTGTGGAGTCAGTTACGGGGGAGGGTGCAGTGATTTGGGGAGTTTGGAGTTGCTGCAGCGGAAAGTTCATCAGCTGGTGAGTTGGAGGAAGTTCTTGCTAGTTCTTGATGGAGTGTGGAACGAGAGGCAGAGCTTTTGGGAGGCGTTGAGAGGGACATTGATGGGTGGAGGAGAGGGGTGTCGGGTTTTGGTGACAACAAGGAGTGAACTGGTTGCAAGGAACATGAGGCATTCGTTTCTTGTCACTGGTTTGGGTGAGGAAGATTGCTGGTTGTTGTTTAGGAGCTATGCGTTTAAGCCGGGGGGTTGGGATCAGTACCCTGATTTAGCGGAGATCGGTAGGGATATTGTGAGGAAATGTGAGGGGTCACCTTTGGCTGCAAAGTCGATGGATAGGCTTTTGTATTTGAATAACGACGAAGAGGAATTGAGAAGCATGTTGAGTGATATGCCTGATTTGGAGGTGGACAATGATGTGGTGTTGGAGACGTTGATGGTGAGTTACGATCACTTGCCTTTGTGTTTGAAGCAGTGCTTTACTTTTTGTGCTATATTTCCTAGTGGGTATCAGTTTGATAGAGATGAGTTGGTGAGGATATGGATTGCGGTTGGATTTGTTGAGCCTAAGGGGAGCTGGTCGTTGGAGAATATTGCGGGTAGGTACTTCGATCATCTGTTGTGGAGGTCATTTTTTCAGGTTGCTGATAGTTCTTCATCAAGGAAACCAAGTAGGAAATATATAATGCCTGGTGTAATTCACGAGCTAGCGCAATCTGTCTCTAGCAATGAATGCTTCAGAATTGAGAATGATCAAGATAATAGTGATGCACGGTATGCATTATTAACGATCTATCAAGTGGTAGATAGTTTGCACAAGATAAACAAATCTGAAAAACTAAGAGCACTTATGATTTTTGCCGAAAATGGCATTCCCTCCAAGATGGTCCCTAATGATTTGTTTCTAAAGTTGAGGTATTTGTGTGTTTTGGACTTAAGCAACAATGAGGTCGTGGTTCTTCCGGATTCAATTGGTGATTTGGTTCACCTGAGGTACATAAATCTTCAAAGTACCAAAATAGAGAGGTTACCTGAATCAGTGAGCAATCATTGTAATCTTCAGACATTAGAACTTGGTGATTGTGATAAACATAAAGAGTTACCTAAAGGCACAAGCAACTTAATCAACCTTCGGCATCTTGGCTTGCATCTTGACTGGGATAAGTATAGAAATCTGCGTACTTGTTTAATTTCTGTTACCGCTGATTCTGGTGTGGGGGTAAACAGATGAGATTTGTGAGTTCGTGGAAAAACCTGAATAGCGGATCCAAGCCTGCTGATTCCCGCCGCTCACCTGCAAGGAAGTGCGATACACCGGGGTTGATTCTGGCGACGCACCCTCTGACGCTCTTGTCTGTAACCAGTGATGATTAAGAAAGAGCTTAAGCTGGAAAAGGAGTGATTACCTGGTCTCAATGGTAGGTAGGAGGTATTTATAGTCGCCATGGGAGTCTGATTAGGGACCTGATTTCCTGTGACACCGTTAGGAGTAAAATCCTCATAATTAGTTTAGGAAACTGATCCCTGATTCCCGGTGAGAGGATAACTACAAATCAGGCTCGTTGATTTAGTCAAATCAGTGACCCTGATCTCCTCTTGCTGGTCTGGGTTTGTCTTGGGTCAGGACCCGTACCCAGCTGGAGTGGATCCGTTTCGCGGGTTATTGGATCTGTGAAGGGGAGATCCAGTGCCCACTTAGGGTCCATCTATATGCGAAATTACCGTTTTACCCGTGAGCTTCAAGATTCGTTCCCAATCTGGACGGTTTTGATTTAACCCCATTTTCAGCCATATCACGAGCCCCCCACTCCTAAAGACTGAGTGTGATCAGCCTTTGAGGAGTAGTTTAACTGTTTCAATGGCAGTGGAGTTGTATCGGAGTCCGAATGGAGGGTTTTGAATCTCGAAGGGGGTAGTGAGGTGATTTTTGAAATTGTAAGCTATTCCGAAGCCTTGTTGAATATTCGACGGTTTTTATCTATTTTTTCGGATTAATTATTTAATTTTGCGATGTGTTAACCAGTCGTTCGGGGGTCTTAACAGTACATTCTAGACAATAAGTGTTCGTTCAGGGACTCAAAAATATTCTCCTGAATTTATAATTATTTTCTAGAATTTTTAGTTAATTTTCCCGAATTTTTAGCAAATTTTTTGCAATTTTTAAATAAATAAAACGATTAAATAAATAAAAACAAATTTTTAATACCTATTTATGGCGTGGCTTGATCTGGGCCCTTGATCTCGTGCGAGCGCGAATATCTGAAAGATCTGGCGGTTGTAGTCGTTCAGCAGCCATTTTCTCACTTTTGGAGCTCGGATGGGCACTTGCTCGGTTGGCCGACCGGGGGTATGAGGGTTCGGCTGTCCGAGCGACGCGACGCAATCCGAGCCGTTGGATGGTGGCGCGAATCTTGAGACGGGCTCCGTTCCCAAGAAAGCGCTATCTTGTCGCCTAGCGCACGTGGCACGATCTGGACCGTCCATCATCAGAAGCGCGAATTTCTGGAAGATCCAACGGTCGTGGTCGCTTGGCAGCTTTTTTCTCTGTTTTGGTGCTCGGTTGGCCGACCGGAGGTGTAAGGGTTCGGCTGTCCGAGCGACGTGGCGTATTATGAGCAGTTGGATGGTGGCGTGAATCTTGAGACGGGCTTCGTTCCCAAGAAAACATTATCTTGTCGTCTAGAGCACGTGGCACGATCTGGACCGTCCATCATCAGAAGCGCAAATTTCTGGAAGATCCAACGGTCGTGGTCGCTCGGCGGCTTTTTTCTCTGTTTTGGAGCTCGGATGGGCACTTGCTCGGTTGGCCGACCGGAGGTCTAAGGGTTCGGCCGTTCGTGCGACGTGGCGCAATCTGAGCCGTTGGATGATGGCACGAATCTCAAGACAGGACCAGTTTCCAAGAAAATGCTATCTTGTCGTTTAGCGACGGTGGCAAGATCTGGGCCGTCTGATCGAGATCTTACACGAACGTTGAGGAGAAAGTGAATTTTCTCCATTTTGGGGCTCGAATGGGCACTTGCTCGGTTGGCCGACCGGAGGTCTAAGGGTTTGGCTGTTCGAGCGACGTGGCGCGATCTGAGCCGTTGAATGCTGGCACGAATCTCGAGACGGGCCCAGTTCCCAAGAAAACACTATCTTGTTGTTTAGCGACGCTGGCGAGATCTGGGCCGTCTGATCGAGATCTTACACGAATGTTGAGGAGAAAGTGAATTTTCTCTGTTTTGGGGCTCGGATGGGCACTTGCTCGGTTAGCCGACTGGAGGTCTAAGGGTTCGGCAATCCGAGCGTGGTGGTGCGATCTGGGCCATTGAATGACGGAGCGAATCTCGGGACGGTTCAGTTCCCAAGGGCATTAACGGCGCCCTAGGATTTGTGCGGCGTTCCACCTTCCCGGGGGGCATTAAGAGTGGTGTCCTCTAATTAATGCGTGGCGTTTCAGCTCCCTAGGCGTGACCGCTGGGCTCCCGTCGCTTGGCCTCCCGAGGGTCATAATGGCTGGTCTTTGGGGGGAGGTTATAAATACCCCACTCCCCTTGTAATTTCACTCACAGCAATGTTGATTTTTAGCCATCGGAGGTGTCTGCCTTGAGCGGATGCCTGTTTTTTGAAGAAATTTTAACCCTGAGAGCGTCGGAGGGGTGGTCACTCTTCCGCCGTGATCTTCTCCTGATTCTGACGGCCCCAGTGCGGATGTCAGGGTCAGGGGGGATCAGGGCAGAAGTGTTGACGACCGGAGTCCGGACCCGGGGGACAAGGTGCTTCGGAAGGATGGGTGGTCATCCTTCTGCCATGGTCTTCTCCTGATTCTGACGGCCCCGATGTGGGTGTCAGGGTCAGGGAGATCAGGGCAGAAGAGGTGACGATCGGAGTCCATACCCGAGGGACAAGGTACTTCGGAAGGATGGGTGGTCATTCTTCCGCCATGATCTTCTCCTGATTCTGACGGCCCCGATGTGGGTGTCAGGGTCAGGGGAGATCAGGACAGAAGAGGTGACTACCGAAGTCTGGACCCGAGGGACAAGTTGCTTCGGAAGGATGGGTCTCCTCCGATCTCTGTCTTCCTTCCGGGCTGACGGCTTCTGATGGTTGTCAGCCCGAAGGAGCTAGAGATGGGAGGTGTGCCGATCTGCTTTCTGACCGGGCCCCACGCGATGGTGGTTTTTCTCCAACCCTTGAACGGTTCGTGGTTTCGGCTTCCGAGGTCGTAAGCCTCGAGTTGCTCACGGGGGAGAGGGGAATCAACCGAGTCCTGGGGCCCGGGGGGCTCGCCGAGGGCGGTGCCGTAAAACTTTTAATCCAAATTTTCTCTCGCTTCCTGGGACAGATGCGGGGTGTCCTGGTCCGAAGTGCTTCATCCAGGCGATGTGGCGCGATCTGACTCGTTGGATGGTGGCGCGAATCTCGAGACAGGCCCAGTTCCCAAGAAAACGTTATCTTGTCGTTTAGCGATGCTGGCAAGATCTGGGCCGTCTGATCGAGATCTTACACGAATGTTGAGGAGAAAGTGTATTTTCTCCGTTTTGGGGCTCGGATGGGCACTTGCTCGGTTAGCCGACCGGGCCCTTTGATGTTGAGGTCGGATCGCACGTCGCTCGGATTTTGATCCCGTGTGTGCCGAGCTACTTTACTTGTATCAAAACGTTTTGTCTTTTTGCCAACAGTTGCTGCTCGGCCGCAAAGTCGTTTTGGGCTTTCGTAACGTTTCAATAGCAGGCCAAGAGTCGCGCCCTTACGTTAGGAAGCCCACGAGACTTTTTCTTTTACTATAAATCTTCACTCCCTCACCCCAAACCTCATTATTCACTTTTACTTTCTCTTTCAAGTTTTTACTTTTCACCATCGAAGTTTTTAGCTCCTGGGTGGTGCTGCTAGCTGTCGCGGCAAGGCATTTCTCTGCTCCGGTGAACTTTTCCAACCGTAACAGTCACTTCAAGGTCAGTCTCTCTCCTTTCTCTTTAGAAAAAAAATGGTTAAGATTACTTCTTCGGATGAGACCCCCGCCTCGGACCAAGTCGTTAGCCGAGCGGGTAAAGGAAAGGAGGTGGTAGAGCCGACCGAGCAGACCGTTGTTCGGCCGAGCAAGTGGTGAGGTCGCCGAGCCACCCCTGGAGGTTGTGGCGAAGTCCCAGAAGGGTAAAAGAGTGGTCACGATGATAGAGCAGCCGAAGACGGCAGGGGAGTTTGGTCGGCAACCAATCGTTCTGTCGAGCGTGGGGGGTGTTCGGAGCTATTCCGAAGAGATGCTGGAGAAGGTGACCCAGGGCACCGCCAAGTCGGTGGAGGAGAACGAGCCGAGAGAGTTGTCCGAGGTGGACCATATCATTTCGGTTCTCACAGAGGCTGATTTGCATCGGATCCGGACTGGGTCCCAGATCCCTGCCGAGTCTGGGCTGCTTCTCCCGGGGCCTGGTTTTCGAGCCTGCACGTCGTCTTCGGCTGACGCGTGCATTTTTCCGGTCGACTCCATGGCCGCCGGGCTTCGCTTTCCTCTGCATCCTTTCATTGTCGAGGTTCTTAATTGGTACGGTTTGTGCCCTGCCCAGCTGATGCCGAACACTTAGAGGCACGTCTTGGCGTTTGTTCTTCAGTGTCAAGAGATCGGCGCCGAGCCAAGCATGTTTCTCCTTCGGAGCCTCTACCGTCCTTGCCAGCCGAACAGGAACGAGCAGACGTTCTACCTTTCGCCGCGGACAGGCGTGAAGTTGATCGAGAACCCGGACTCGATCAAGCATTGGAATGAGAAGTATTTCATTGTCCGAGCTTCCGCACCCTGGGCAATTCCGATAGCTTGGTCGAGGGAAGGCCTGCCCAAGCGAGCGAAGAAGGAGCCGGTGCTGAGTGATGAGGAGACGGAAGTCCTCAAGAAACTCCTCGGCCTGCCGACGCTAAGTTGGAAAGACATTACTGAGGAGGCTTTGTTCCGAGGGGGTCTCAGTCCGATCGACCCCAGTACGCTTCTGGTATTTTTACTTTCTGCTTGAAGTTCTTGAAAATTCTTCTGAGTTTTTTCATTCGGTTTGTGCAGAATCCTCCAAAATGGACTATAGGGCGTTGATGGCGAAGGCCAAGGCGGATAGGGAGCGGGAGGCGAAGAAGAAGAAGTGACCCTCGACAGAACCTCAGGGTGTGTAACGACCCAAAAAATAGCATATGGCTATTTTGCATCGAAATCTGTGCGCAATTGAGAATTGCACGCGAGTATGTATTTTCTGATAACAATTATTTTAATTGAGAAATATAAGATATATCGTCTATTTTATTTTATTATTATTTTCAAAATTAAATTATTTTATACGGATTATTACAAAGTAGTTTTAATGTATTTTGTATTGTTTGGAATTATTAAGAGTAGAGAGTTGGGCTTTATTTGAAATGTATTAAGGCTAAGGGGCTTATACGAAACATTCCCCTAGATATTTACCTATATATTATTAATTATTCCCCTTTTTACAAAAAAACCCCCTCCTCTCTCCTACCTTCTCTTCTTCTCCCTTCTCCTTCTCCCCGTTCCATTCCCCTTCCCGAACCCAAAGTAGACCCCCGGCCTCCTCTCCCTTCCTCCTCCCGTTCGCGCCAGCCGAAGGGAAACCCCCGACCCCCATTCCCTTCTCCTTCTCCCATCTCCTTCTCTCTTTCCGTTCGTTCCCAAACCGACCCAAAAGCCTCCTCCTCCCTTCCTCCCGTTCGTCCACGCCGACCGACCGAAAAGAAGCCCCGACCACCATCTCCTTTCCTCCTTCGTTCTTCCTCTTCTTCCCGATCGGAAAAGACCCCCCCCCCCCATCGAACCCATTCGGCAAAGATTCCCCTACCTCAAATCCCCTCCGATTCTCCGTCGTTTCCAAATTAAAATGAGGGGTAGACTAAGTGGGGGATTCTCTACATGGTGGTAGCGTCGGATTTTCGATTGGATTTCGGAAGGTATAAACCCTAACTATTTTATTGTATAAAATTTAGTTTGGTTAAATTTTATTGAGTAGGGATGTTAGGGTAGAGAGATTAGAGATGTTGGAAATTGTAGATATGAGAAATTAGTGGATTGTTGGAGAGATTGTAAGTTATTAGTAAATTAGGGTTTTGGGTTTGTAAAAGAGAATTATATGGATATGAATTAATTCTCGTATAGTAATAGAAATTGTAGTTGGACTATTAGATTATTTGGGGGTGATTTTAGTAATTAATTGGGAATGAAAATACCGTAAGCATTAGATTATCACGTGCGTCGCACGTGTATATCCCAAGCATTCAGTAAACGCTTGTGTGATATTTGGGGATAGTGCTATTAGCTTTTATGATTGGTTTGAATGATTGAGTTTTAATTGCTTGAAATTTGGTGATAGGATATATTCGCGACTTCGGATGCGGGGTGGCATGGCGACGCTTCGAATCTTCGCGAAATGTGGTGAGTTAGTATATTAATATATTTTGTGGGTTAAAGAATATGTGAGTATTGATTTATTATGTACTTTTGAGAAATAAATGAGTATTAATTTATCTATGTAATTGTGATTTAAGGAATATGTGTGAGTTAGTTATTTATATATTTTTGTGGTTTGAAGAATATGTGAGTTATATTATTTATATATTTTCGTGGTTTAAAGATAATGGTGAGTTATATTATTTATATATTTTTGTGGTTTAAAGATATATGTGAGTATGATTTATTTATGTATTGATGCTTAAAGATGTTTGAATAACGTATATGTATATGGGGATATCAAAATATGGTGAGTATAAATTTATCTACGTATTTTGTGGTTAAGAATATGTGAATATTAATTCATTTATGTATTTTGTGGTTTAAAGAAATAAGTAAGTATCGATTTATTTTACATATTTTTGTGATTGTAAAAATATGGTGAATTTAACTATTCTTGAGTATATAAAAACCTATATAATGGATGAGTTATATTTAGATGATGATATCAAAATATGGGTGTATGGGTTATATACGTATTTTGATGTTTTCAAGAAGTTCGAATAAACTAAAGTATTGATATAAATTTATGGATCAAAAGGATCCTATAAAGAGCATGAATGGTAGAACTTGAGAAAATAACATAAAGATGAGTGTTGTCTATGTCAAAAAAAAAAAAAAAACCCATTCATGCTATGTGACATTCTAGTTGACTTATCATGCTTGAGTTAGTAAGTAGGACTACCATGCTTGAGTTGTATTAGATCATGCTTGAGTTGGTGTGCTATGTCAAAAAGAGAACTACCATGCTTAAAGATTTGTTGTAGTTAATGATTCTAAGAGAAGAACCCATGCTAAGATGAGTAGTTGTCCTAAGGTTCAAAGAAACCATGCTTAAGTGAGTATAGAAATGGTTTTAGCTAAGAGTCTCAAAAAGAACCCATTTTAGTTGTTAGTAGTAGTGAGTAAAAAGAACCCATCCTATGGATTTGGATTGTTGGAGAGAAAGAACCCACACTTGTGCTATAGTAAGAATCCAGGCTTGAATTGTTGTAGAAAGAAACCCATGGTTAAGTTGTAGTAGAATATCATGTTTGAGTCGATTTTAGAAAGAAGCTCATGTTTGAGTTGATTATAGTAGATAGGCCATGATGAGTTGATTTTAGAAGGATACCATGCTTAAGTTAATTATAGTAGATTCTTCTGTTGCTTCTAATTATAGAAGATCAAGTTTGCTAGTAAGCAGAGTTGGTTGCTTCTAGGTTTGATTACCTGTATGGTTGTTTGTATGTGGTTTTGCGCGTACGTGGCTCGACTGGCCCGTAGGTAGCTGTGGGTCTCATACGCAGCTTATTTGGCTCGTATGTGTGTTGTTGTCTCATACGCGGCTCGACTGGCCCGTATGTAGATGTTGGTCTCATACGGAACTTATTTGGCTCGTATGCATGTTGTTGTCTCATACGCGGCTCGACTGGCTCGTATGTAGCTGTTGGTCTCAAACGTAGCTGTTTAGCTCGTATGTGTTTTTGGTTACTCGTATGTAGCTTCTTAGCTAATACGCAGTTTGTTGTGCTCGTCTAGGGTGATATCATTGCCCTAGGGCTATCGACCATCAAGACGTGTGTTTTAGCTTACTCCTAAGGGACTGTGGACGAGTTACTTCGCGGGTGCCGTCAGATCTTAACCGTTGGTTGATTGCGGACCGGAGTGTGACGAAATCCAAGTTCAGGTAGTAGCATGCGAATGCATTCGTATTGCCGGGGTCTTGGATCGATAGGCCATGAACCAGATCCTGAGGGATTCTGGTGAGTTTAGGTTGAGCAGCCTAATAGAGTTATCTTGCGAAGTCTAATTTAAGACCTAGCATGTTGTGTAATGTTGTCATTCCTAGGATTGTTCAGGGTTAGGAACATCATTAAGGTAGTGACTTATAAAGATCATTTTACATCGACCCTTTGCCGAAAAGAGAGGAGTTGGTTGTAGGTAGCGCCTTACGACCAACTTGTCCCTCGAAGCAGGCCTTAGGTGGTGATATTGGGTTGTAACTTCCCGTCAAAGGGATACGTACGGTGCCGTCCCACGAGTTGGGAGCACGGGTTGCGTATCTCGCACTGTTAATTCCTGAAGTGCCATGATAAGGCGGGCAGAGCTAGGGGGATGGACCCCGAAACTTCGTCGGGTCCTTGGCCAGGGAGAGCGAACAGGCCATAGATCACGGTCTATGAGTTAGGGGTGACACAGGATAGGCTTTATGCTATACTGTGCTCGGGAGACCCTGTGTTCGTCTGGTTTTTGAGTGAGGTCCGGTGTACCGGGTAGTAGTGGCAAACATAGACACCATGAGCGTACTGCATTGGTGGGACTTGACCACGTTTGCAACCTCATCAGTCATGTACTATCTGTCAGGAACAGGTTGTGTACAATTAGAAATTCATAACGCGGGTTCAAATCCCTATATATGGAGAAACGGCTTGAGATGGGCGCATGTAGTATGGGCTGCATGTTGCTTCGGAGACTTGCTGGCATTAGAATAAGAGCATCATCGCATTAGTAATCTTGCATTAGAATAAGAGCATCGTTGTATTGGTAATTTTGCATTAGAGTTTAAGTCATAAGGTACATAGGCACGAATTATATGTACACGTGTCTTTTCCATTCGAGATGAATTGCGAATCTGATAGTGAAGTAAATTAATAACCAAGCTATGGGCTTGGGATGTGATTGTGATATTACCCAAGTTGGGCTTGGGATGTGCGTGATTATTACCCAAGCTATCGGCTTAGCGTGTGATATGTTATTGCCAAAACTATGTTGGGATATGGGGTACGTTGTGATAAAATGCAAGTAAATGGTAAGGTGAAATGAGATGTCAGGTTGGACATGAATGAATGTGGTAGTATGAGGATGAAGGCATATGTTTATGATGTGATGCGGGATATAAGGAAATAAAATCAATATTGTTTTATGAGATTGGTTATTCAAATGGTTACTAAATATAAGTAGGTATGAGCGGGTATAGATATACATACAGGTGATGACTCTTAGAGTATTGATGTAAAATCTCATTTATGATGTTTACATATTCAGATGTCAAGTAAAATTTGTTTATCTTGGTAATTGTGAGTTCGTTATGTTTTACCTGTAAGTTTAATTTATTTACTTATTTTAATAAATTATACTCACACCAGAAATGGCTAACCCCTTAGTGTTTTGGGGTTAGGGAGTCCCTGGGCTACCCTAGGTCCCTACTGTTACAGGTCCTCAGCAGTGCAGAGGTGAGGTGTAGATACAGGTTCCGTGGAGTGGAGATCCAGTTATAATTTGTTGTTATGTTTTAATTGTAAATAGTAAAGATTTATGCTTTAAATTGTATTTTGGATGTATAAGTATGAGGATGATGAGGAAGAGCATAGTGTGAGGCAGCAGGATATGGTTTCGACCCGTACCCATTTCGTTGTGGAGTGCCGGGCGTCGTGGTAGGTTTTTACAGGTTATTTTCTAAAAACTTACTACGTTTTCAAAAGGATTTATGCTTTTTAATTGATATTTGTTAAACCGTTATGAGTTTGGCCCCCAGAGCATATATATATATTGCCTGTGTGATGATGCTCATTTTGGCCTGGGGAGCCCATATTATTATTGCCTGTGATGTAAGCTACGGAATTTAGAGCAAAATTCCATAAGCTTTTCTGTGTTTTGGGCAAAAAATACAAGGGGGACTCTGCCCAAATTTTCTTTGAAACATAACTATTTTAGTTTATGTTTAAAGTGATATAGAAATTGGAAGAATTGATTTTGGAGTCAAAAAAGAAAAGAAAAGGGGCAGGCAGTACAGTTTGGTATTACAAACTGATATTTGTAATTACTGCGTAGTAACTCTGTGTTGAAGAAAAGTTTTTAAATTTTCCAGTTTTTCTGTGTCTCGAGACTAATTGAAGGAAAGATCTTGGCATGTGTCACGGTTTCCCAGTTACGGGGAGACCGGGGCGCTACAGGGCGGCCGAGCGCCGAAGATACCTTCGAACCTGAAGACCGCCGACCTGCAGGGGGTCGTTGTTCCGGTTGCCGATCCCGAGCAGGAGAAGGTCGCTGCCTCCGATCCTCCTGTCTCGGATGCGCCGATTCCAGCGGCGAAGGCAGATGCTCCCGGCTCGTTGAGCGGAGCGTTTAATGTGAGCAAGGTGTTATCCCTCCAAGTTCTACCCCTCACTGCCGAAGCGGAGAAGATTCTGACCAAAGGGCACAAACAGATCTTCGTCTCCGACTGGCAAGTGATGAAAGTCGACGGTTTTTTGGGCGACGGCAACATTTGTATGCAGGCAGTGAAGCACCTGCCGACCCCAAAGGACCGAGCGGCCCTTAAGTCCAGGGATGTCGGGGACGCCACAATGCAGATTGCTCGGAACACAATGTCGGTAAGTGGACCGAACACTTTCTTCTTGAAGCATTTTTCCGAAATTTTCTAAGTCTCTAGGTCCGGATCTTAACGGTTTGTTCTCTTTTCAGACCCTCTGCCACTTCAACTTCTTGCTCGAAGAGTTCGTGAGCAAAGAACAAGAGCTGACGGCGCAGTACGACCGGGAGAGGTCGGAGCGCGCAAAAGCAGTGAAGCTGCTCGATGCTGAGCAACTCCTCTCGGCAAAATGCGGAGCCGAAGTGGCAGGGTTGGAGGCACAGCTGGCCGACGCCATTCAGCGGTCGAAGGACGAGGCAGCCAAGCTCGAGGCCTCAGAGAAGGAGAATGCCGAGCTGAAGGAGGAGCTGGCCAAGGTTCGGTCGGAAGCGGAGAAGGCTCGGAAGAAGACCGAGAAGATCATGGCCAAGCACCGGTCGAAGGTGGCGAAGGCGAAGAAGGCTGTCCAGGACGAGGCCGAGCAGCACATGTTTAAGAACATGGAGGACGCGTATGGTCGAGCCTTGCTTCATATCGCCGCTCGGAACCCGGGGTTCGACACATCTTCCTACCACTTCTATGACCCCATGGAGGGGGAGGAGGAGCTTCCCCCGGCGATGCTCAGCCCCGAGGGACAGGCCGACGGTGTTGAAGGCACGGCCGAGACGGAGGCCGAGGGTGAGGGGGAGGACGACTCTGAGGAGGAGAGCGAGGGCGAGGACGAGGATGAGGTCGAGGGCGTGGACAAGGCCGCGGGGTCGACAGACCCGAGCGACAAAAAGGTCGACCCCTGACTTGGTTGCGTCTTTGGTCTCTTTTTTTTTGTAAGGCCTGACCGCGGACTGGCCACCGCTTTTGTAACGCTTTTTGAGTTTTGAATGAAAATGCTTTTTGTTTGGCCAAAAATTCTCCAAGTGTTAGTCTCCGAATTTTGTGTTTGATTAGTCGTTTAATTTCTCCACGTGTTGGGCGTCGGATTTATCTCTGCTTTTTAGGTGAAGTTTGGTCCGATCACGGAGGTTTCGTACCTTCGTAAGGAGCTGACCAAAACGAAGCAAGAGCTTTCCCATAACCGAGAGAGGCAGTTTTATATGTTCTTGAAGCTGGAGGAGATAAAGGTAGCTGCGAGGGGGTATTGCCGCGAGTTGAAGCAACTACGGAAGCAACCCCAAGCTCCTTGTCCCGAAGGTGGACTGAACGGCTTCGTAGGGAGCTTTCCGTCGTCGAGCAAAAGAATAACGAGCTCTTGGCCGAGATCCGTCACTTGGGGTTAACGGAGAAAGAACACTTGGCGGAAGAAGAGAGGCTAGCTTCCGAGTTGGAGAAGGTGTCATCCGAGCGCCAAAAGTTGTTGGTCGAGGTCGACAAACTTAGGAGGATTACGATAGACAGGGGGATCGAGGTCACCAATTATCGACGACTCACGACCGATAGCGCCAATGTCTCGGGCTCTTCAAGACCCCCTCGTTTGAAGATGTCGACGAAGGATGATGCCCTGAGAGATAGGATTATCGAGTTGGAGGAAGAGGTCGCGTCGCTCAAGTCTCTGCCTGAGAGGGCCAACGTTCGTAGTACGTCGTGTACTCGTGAAGAGAGCGATAGAGGGATTACCTTCTACGAACTTACGACTCGTTTGCCTGCGGCGAGGCGGAGTCCTGCTGACGCTCAGAGTAGTGTAGCTGTCTCGTCTAGCGGTGCCTCGGTCGGCGCTACAGTTGGAGTTAGCAGCGAAGGGGGGATCTCGCTTCGCTGGTTTGGAATCGAGATCGGAGGTTAGGCGTCGCCGCCCCCGCGTTTCCTTGAACCGAAGCGTACCCCTTCCGAAGAGGCACTAAACAAAGTTGTCTTATGTTCCTTTAAGCTATTGTAAAACTCTGTTGTAGCGTCGGTCTTGTTGTATGTAGAGTCACTATATTTGAATAAAATTCTGAAAGTTTGTTTTGAAAATTCTTTGAAGTGTTGGACTTTGGCAATGTTTGAAATTTTGTTGTTCGTCTCTTCCTCTTTTCAGCTCGTGGTGGTAGCTTAAGACGCCGACCCCAATCGCTCGGATGACAACGCTCGAACCAAGGCTGGCTCGGGGGTGACGAGGTTGCGCTCGGAGAGGTACCGAGAGCGGCTCTATGAAGTCGAGCTGGGATTGCGCCGAGCCGAAAGCGAGCAGGGCCACCTTCAGCTCATCCTAGGTCAGCGAGACGTCGAGATCCGGCGTATGGAGAGCAAGATCGCCGAGATGACCCCTACATGAGAGGACGAAGATTCGCCGACCGCCTTTAGCAACGCCCTTCGGATCCAGTGCGTTCGGCACAATTTGTCGAAAATAATAGCCGAAAGGGACGATCTGCTCTCTGAGATCCGCCACTTGCAGACTGTAGAGGCGGAGCTTCGAACGGAGGAAGGGGAACTGTCGGCCGAGGTTGCCAAACTGACGACCGAACGGGACGTTGATGATTTTTCCTATAAAAACCAGGTGTAGTTGGTCGGCATTGTAACTTTTGTTCTTTAAGGCCTTGTAACCTTGTTGTACGGAAGAGTCGCTTTGTACTGTGTCCCAATTATTAATAACATTTCTTTCTCGAACTAGGACGTCCTTTGTAGCTCTACATAGTTGTTTTGTTTGTGACTGTGTTCATCGCGCCGAGGTCTCCGAGCCGGCCCCTCTCTCGTTCGCGGTTCGGTGCCGTAGCGCGATCTGAGCCGTTGGAATTCGGCACGAATCTCGAGGCGACTCAGTTCCCAAGGAAACACTATCTTGTCGTTTAGCGACGCTGACAAGATCTGGGCCGTTGGATTTTGGCACGAATCTCGAGACGGCTTAGTTCCCAATAAAATGCTATCTTGTCGTTTAGCGACGATGGCAAGATCTGGGCCGTCCGATCGAGATCTTACACGAATGTTGAGGGAAAAGCGAATTTTCTCCGTTTTTGGGCTCGGATGGGCACTTGCTCGGTTAGCCGACCGGAGGTCTAGGAGCTCAGTTGTTCGAGCGACGTGGCGCGCTCCGAGCCTGCCTCTTGTTCGTTCGCGATTCGGCGACAAGAGCATTCGGCCGGTGGTGCCGAGCAGCGCTTCGGTCTCCCCCTTCTTGCGAAGTTGAGAGATGAGTCGAGCCTTACCCCATGGTGGGCTAGCCGATCATCGTGAGAGTTCAACGGTCGTGGGAGCAGTTCCGAATGGCGACCCACTCCTAGCCCGCTGAGAAGCGAGCTTGCGGAGTGGAATCGAACCAAGTGTTGGACTCCGCAACCATCGTTAGAGTTCAACGGTCGTGGGAGCAATTCCGAATGGCGATCCACTCCTAGCCCACTGAGAAGCGAGCTTGCGGAGTAGAATCGAACCAAGTGTTGGACTCCGGAACCATCGTTAGAGTTCAACGGTCGTGGGAGCAATTCTGAATGGCGACCCACTCTTAGCCCGCTGAGAAGCGAGCTTGCGGAGTAGAATCGAACCAAGTGTTGGACTCCGGAACCAACGTTAGAGTTCAACGGTCATGGGAGCAATTCCGAATGGCGACCCACTCCTAGCCCGCTGAGAAGCGAGTTTGCGGAGTAGAGTCAAACCAAGTGTTGGACTCCATAACCATTGTTAGAGTTCAACGATTGTGGGAGCAATTCCGAACGGCGAACTACTTTTGGCTTGCTTAAGAGCGAGCTTGTAAAGTAGAGTCGAGCCGGGTATTGGACTCCGAACCATTGATTGAATAAAGAATAAATGCGGAGGGACACAAGCAATTTTATAAATACGAAAAAGCATTCTTTATTGATAATTGACGGCGAGCCGTTTTTACATATGACAACTTATGAGAGGAATTACAAGTTAGAGGAGAGGAATGGTTCGACACCCTGTGATACTCAGAGAGGTGCCGGGGCGCTTTCTTGGTATTTTAAAAGGTGGTCGGCATTCCAGGTCCTCGGAATTTCCCTGCCCTCGAGGTCTTCCAGACGATAAGCTCTGGGCCGAACTACCCTTGTGATCTTGTAAGGTCCTTCCCAATTAGGGGCTAGTTTGCTCTTCTGACTGGGGAAGGAGATGGCTAGTTTTCTGAGGACTAAGTCCCCCTCCTTGAGATCGGTGGGTCGGACTCTCTTGTTGTACGCCAATTCGAGCCTCCTCCGGTAGTTCTGTTGGCGGATCGATGCCCTTTCTCTCAGTTCGTCCACCAGGTCTAGGTTCGCCCGGAGGTCTCTGGCGTTTTGTTCCTCGTTGTAGGCTGCGAGGCGAGGAGAAGGTATCCCGACTTTGAGAGGTATCACTGCCTCGGAGCCATAGGTGAGGTTGAACGGGGACTCTCCTGTGGGGGTCCGTTTGTTGGTGCGGTAGTTCCACAGCACGTTGGGGAGTTGGTCGACCCATAAGCCTTTGGAACATTTGTCCAATCTCTTCTTGATACCAGAGAGGATCTGCCGGTTAGCGTTCTCCACCTAGCCATTCGACTGTGGGTGGGAGACGGAGGAGAAGCGCTGTTGGATGGCAAGGTCTTCACATAGAGCTCGGAACGCGGCCCCAGTAAACTGAGTTCCGTTGTCTGTTACGAGGACACGGGGGATGCCGAATCGGCAGATGACGCTCTTCCAGAAGAATTGAAGCACCTTGTTCTCGGTGATAGTGGCAAGGGGCTCGGCCTCAATCCACTTCGAGAAATAGTCAATGGCCACGACCAAGAACTTGAACTGGCCCGGAGCTGGAGGGAATGGCCCTAGTAAATCCATCCCTTGCATTGCGAAGGGGATAGGACTTGATAGGGAGGCGAGGTTGGCTTGGGGGAGGCGACAAATGTTGGAATGTCTCTGACAAGAGCCACATTGCCGAACGTGTCGCTCGGCGTCTTGGAGGAGAGTCGGCCAGAAGTATCCGTAATTCAGAGCTTTCCGAGCCAAAGACCTAGACCCTGAATGGGCTCCGCTGATGCCTTCGTGGAGCTCCTGTAAGGCGTAGTCGGCCTGTTCCGGGGAAAGGCACCTCAGGTACGGTCGGCCGTCAATCTGCGAGAAGGAGCGCTTGTATAAGATCCCCTCGATCCGGACGTACTGCTCGGCCCTGGTTCTTACTCGGCGTGCTTCCTTGGGGTCCTCGGGGAGGAGTCCGTTCCTTAAGAATTCCACTAACGGCTTCATCCAATTATCTTGTAGTAGGACCGGCAATGACTCCACTGAGTCGAGGGTCTCGTCTTCTATGCTCGGTTTCGAGAGGACCTCGATCAAGACGGTCTGCTCGAGACCTTGGAGGGAGGATGAGGCCAATTTGGAGAGGGGGTCGACCTGTGAATTCTCTTCTCGAGGGACTCGTCGAATGAGTGCCTCTTCGAACCGGGCCATGAGGGTTCGGACTTTAGCGAGGTACTTCGCCATCCGTTCGTCTCGTGATGCGTAATCGCCCAAGACTTGGTTCACAACCAGCTGAGAATCACTATGGATTCGGAGGCGCTGCGCCTCGGCACTTCGGGCAAGTCCGAGGCCCGCGATTAGTGCCTCATACTCTGCTTCGTTGTTTGAGGCCTTGAAATTCATGCGGAGGGCATACTGGAGGACGAAGTCATCTGGACCCGTCAGGATGATACCAGCGCCGCTTCCCTCGTTGCAAGATGAACCATCCACAAAAACCATCCAAATAGGGGGTCTGTTCGGGACATGGCTGACCTCGGGAATGGTGGTCTCGACAATGAAGTCCGCGAGGGCTTGAGCTTTGATTGCAGTCCGGGGCTGGTAGGAGATGTCGTGTTGGCTCAACTCGATGGACCATTTCATAAGCCGGTCTGAGGTTCCCGGCCTTCAGCGGTTGGTCGGTGAGGACCACAACTGAGTGGGACTGAAAGTATGGGCGGAGCTTCCTTGCCGCCATAACCAGGGCATAGGCCATCTTTTCTACCTTTGGGTAGCGAAGTTCGGCGTCCCGAAGCACCTTGCTCACATAGTAAATGGGCCTCTAGGCCCGGTCTTCTTCCCTCACCAAAACAGCACTTAGGGTCTGCTCGGAAGCAGCTAAGTAGATGAAAAGGGTTTCCCCTGGAACGGGCTTGCTGAGAAGGGGAGGATTGACCAAGTAGGCTTTCAGCTGTTCGAATGACTCCTGTTGCAATTCGCCCCACTCGAAACCCTTGGCCCCCCTGAGAGCCTTGAAGAAAGGGAGGCACTTTTCCCCAGACTTCGAAAGGAATCGCCCAATAGCGGCGAGGCGACCCGTAAGCTTCTGCACTTCCTTGATGTTCCGGGGCGGGGCCATGTCCAGTATGGCTTTAATTTTTTCAGGATTTGCTTCGATCCCTCGCTGGCTGACCATGAAGCCGAGGTATTTTCCTGACGAGACCCCGAACGCACACTTGTTTGTATTAAGCCTCATGTTGTGCCTTCTCAATACGCCAAATGCCTCCTGTAGGTCGGCCACGTGGTCGGTACCTCGGACGCTCTTCACGAGCATGTCGTCGATGTATACTTCCATGTTGCGGCCTATCTGGCTTTGGAAGACTTTATTGACGAGGCGCTGGTAGGTGGCTCCAGCATTCTTCAATCCGAACGGCATAACTCTATAACAGTAGAGGCCCTGGTCGGTAATGAAGGAAGTCTTCGGAATGTCCGGGGGAAACATTCAGATCTGGTTATAGCTGGAGAAGGCGTCCATGAAGCTGAGGAGCTCATGGCCCGAGGTGGCATCAATGAGGGTGTCGATATTCGGGAGAGGGAACGGATCCTTCGGACATGCCTTATTCAAGTCTGTGAAGTCGATGCATATCCTCCAAAAACCATTGGACTTCTTAACCATGACGACATTGGAGAGCCACTCGGGGTAGTTCACCTCCTGTATGAACCGAGCTTTTAGGAGCTTGTCAACCTCCTCCTTGATGGCTTGTTGTCGCTCGAGAGCGAATTTACGCCTCTTCTGCTGAACCGGTTTGCACCCCGGTTCGACGCTGAGGCGGTGCACTAGAAGCTCCTCGGAAATCCCGGGCATATCCGCGGCGGACCAAGCAAATAGGTCGCGGTTCTCCCGGATGCACTGCACCAAGTCGGAACATAGGGCAGTCGGCAAGGACTTGCTGATGAGGAACTTTCGACTCGGGTCCTCGTCCGAGAAGAGCACTTCTTCCAATTCGTCCGCCGGCTCGGACGTGGGTCGGACGTTCGGCTCGGGGATCTCTAAAGTCTCGAGGGAGAGCATCGGACCCCCAGTGGAAGTCATATAGCACTTCCGAGCCGTCTCTTGGCTGCCCCTGACTTCTCCCACTCCCGCCCGGGTGGGGAACTTCATCTTGAGGTGGTACGCCGAAGGAACGACTTCCAGGGCAGCTAGGCCAGGTCGGCCCAAGATGACATTGTATGTAGCCGGGACATCGACGACCATAAAGTCCATCGGCTCTGTCCGGGTGGTAGGGGTCTTCCCAGCAGTTACGTCCAGGGTGATAACCCCTTCGACAGTTACTGGTACCCCTGTGAACCCGTGGAGCGTGTAGCCGGCCGGTTTGAGGCGATCCCGGGATAGTTGCAGCCCTCGGAAGGCCGAGAGGAAGAGGATGTTCACGGAGCTCCTGTTGTCTACCAGGATCCTCTGCACTTTGAAGTTCGCCATGCGGAGGTCGATAACAAGTGCGTCGCAGTGGGGAGTCCAGACCCCTTCGAGGTCTTCATCAGAGAAAGTTACTGGGACGCCGAGGCCTTTGGGGGGAGGGGCGCTGTGAACTGAGTTGACCTCTCGGACGAAGGCCTTCCGAGAGGAGTTGGAAGAGCCCCCCATTGGGCCCCCGTGGATAAGGTGCAGAACACGTTCCTCCTCGAACTCAAGAGTTTCATCCCGTCGCTCGGAGCGCTTGTTAGCCCCCCGAGGCGGAGGAGTGGTGCGACTCCCCGATCATTGGCCTTCACAAACTTAGCCAACTGCCTCCTCTGGATGAGGACCTCTATTTCGTTCTTCAGCGCCCGGCAATCGTTGGTGTCGTGTCCATGATCCCGGTGGTAACAACACCACTTCTCCTTGTTCCTCCTCTTGGCCGGGGTGTTCATCCTCGGAGCGGGATGTATAACTCCCTCCTTCTCGACTTCCATCAGGATGGTGGAGATGTTGGTAGTGAGAGGGGTAAATTTCTCGAACCTGGGAGGAGGACGGCGCTGACCGCTATTATCCTTCTGTAGCTTCTTGGCCCCTTCCTCTTCCGCTGTCTTTCTCTTCGACCCGGAAGCGGATCCTCCGAAGTCCGGGAAGCACTCGGCTTCCTCAGCCCGAATATACTTCTCGCATCTAAGGAGAAGGTCGGCGAAGTTGTGCAGGGGCATTTTGGCGAGGGACGACCGAAGGTTAGAGTTGAGGACGTTGGACTGGAATGCGACGGTCGCCACAGACTGGTCGAGGGAGGCGATGGACCGGACCTCCGCAGTAAATCTCCTCACATAGTCCCTTAACTTCTCTCCCCTCTCCTGTCGGAGGTGGAGTAGAGAGGCTGGTCTTCTCAGTTCGTCTGCTGCTCACAAAGTGTGTTATGAAGAGCGTTTCGAACTGCTCAAAGGAGAAGATGGAAGAGGGAGCGAGCCGGGAGTACCCTTCTCGTGCTGAACCCTTGAGAGTGGCGGGAAAGGTTTTGCAAAGCATGGCGTCGGAAGCTTGGTGGATTAGCATCAAGGTCTTGAAGCTCTCGACATGATCAACTGCGGAGGCTTGAAACCCCTCGGGATGGGAGCCTCCATGATAGTCCGAGAGAAGGGGGGTCTGCTGGGGCGGATGGTTCTTCTTCTCGACTCCTCTTCTCTGTCCATTCGACCGATGCGCCTCTCCATCTCGTGGAGACGACGGTAGAGGGCATCGTCCCTCCGGTGGTAGTCAAATGACCCCCTGGACTTGTCTTAGTAGGAAGGGGAGCGGGGACTACGACGTCGATAGTCCTGGAATCGGCGAGGACTATGAGGGTGTCGCTGGTGACTAGAAGCCGGGGGAGGACTTATGGATCGGTGGCGAGGACTTGGGACCCGTGGGGGTGTTGGAACCCTTTGGGCATTATTGTTGTTGTGGCGAAGGTTGAGGGCTTGCAACATCGTTGCCTGGAATTGTTGGAACTCGGCACGAGTGATGGGTGCCTCATCGTTCCTCGGATGATGCCCAGCAGGGGAATGTGGCCTCCTCCTACGATGCTCAGGAGATTCCCCCCGTCCTCTTCGGTCCGGAGACCTCCTGCCATCTCGGCGATGAGGAGATCGCTCGCCTTGATGTTGGCGGGAGACTCCCTCTCGGGCCCGCTTCTCATCTAGGCGGTTGCGAAGGTCCTCATCCTTCTGCCGATTTAGAACGGTGTTGCGGAGGTCGGAAGCTCGCGGATTATGGGAGGCTATAGAATTCGAGGAGGCATTGTGTACTGAGACATGGTCTGGGTGGAGAGGTTGCTTCTGCCTCCGCTGGTTCTGACCAGTGGGGCCATTAGGGGATTGTTGATTCAGGAGAGGGGGCTGGCCCTGTTGGAAATGGTCTTGGACCGGGGGAGGAAGTTGTTCGGGCTGCGGAGCAGGAAGTACGGGGACTTCCTCTTGTTGATCGGTGGGGTTGGGTCCACGGTTAGACCCCCTGGACCTGACCTTTCTGGGAGGCATGGCTGGAGAAGAGCTAGTCGACGGGAAGAGGAGAGGCTGCTATTCGTATGGTTTCCCACACGTGCCAATCTGTTATCGCTGATTTTGGTGTGGGGGTAAACAGATGAGATTTGTGAGTTCGTGGAAAAACCTGAATAGCGGATCCAAGCCTGCTGATTCCCGCCGCTCACCTGCAAGGAAGTGCGATACACCGGGGTTGATTCCGGCGATGCACCCTTCGACGCTCTTGTCAGTAACCATTGATGATTAAGAAAGAGCTTAAGCTGGAAAAAGAGTGATTACCTGGTCTCAGTGGTAGGTAGGAGGTATTTATAGTCGCCATGGAAGTCTGATTAGGGACCTGATTTCCTGTGACACCGTTAGGAGTAAAATTCTCATAATTATTTTAGGAAACTGATCCCTGATTCCCGGTGAGAGGATAACTGCAAATCAGGCCCGTTGATTTAGTCAAATCAGTGACCCTGGTCTCCTCTTGCTGGTCTGGGTTTGTCTTGGGTCGGGACCTGTACCCAGCTGGAGTGGATCCGTTTTGCGGGTTATTGGATCTGTGAAGGGGAGATCCAGTGCCCGCTTAGGATCCATCTATATGCGAAATTACCGTTTTACCCCTGAGCTTCATGATTCGTTCCCAATCTGGACGGTTCCGATTTAACCCCATTTATAGCCATATCAATTTCTATGCCGCCTGGAATTGGGAAATTAACTTCTCTACGAACATTGTCAAGGTTTAGTGTTTCATCAGTGAGTGGTAGTGGTATCCAAGAATTGAAAGACCTGAATCTTCATGGAGAGCTCTGCATCTTAAACTTGGAAAACATAAATGATGCGAAGTATGTGAAGGAAGCCAATTTAAAGAGTAAGCGATACGTAGACACTATGATGTTAAGGTGGAGCGATGGCAGCAAAGGAGGTTTGCAAGAGGAAGTGATTGCACAACTCCATCCTCACACCAAGCTGAAAGTTTTCTGTGTAGAAAACTATAATGGCAAAAGGTTTCCAGATTGGATGCATGACCCATCTTTCGTAAATCTAGAGACATTGAGACTCTCTGACTGTAGAAAATGTGAGGACCTTCTAATGCTAGGGAAGCTTCCTACACTCAAGAATCTCTTTATAGAAGGACTGCACGAAGTGAAGAGGATGGATCCCACTAATTTGAGCATTACTGGTGGTCAGGGATTTTCATTGCTCAATATGCTCCCTTTGTAAGATACGCCTAATCTGGAGAAATGGTTTGAAGTTGCAGAAGTTCATATGACCTGTCTCACAAAGCTTCTCATTTCACATTGTCCCAAATTAAGTGAATTACCTAGCCTTCCAATTTCACTTCAAGAAATTGAAATTAGAAACTGCAAACAACTTTCTGCTCTTCCTATGCTCCCTTCCTTTCGGGATTTAGTAGTAGCAGGAGTCAAAGGGGAAATGATTAGATCCATTCGGCTCCTAAACTCTCTCAAATCACTTACCATTTCCCAACTTGCACAGCTTAAATCATTACCTAAAAACTATCTCCAATACTTAACACTATTAAAGCACTTGAAGATTGAAGGATGCAATAAACTTGTATCAGTGGCGGACAATGGAGGTTTACGAGATCTTTCCTCTCTTGAGACTCTGGAGGTATCATCATGTCCTCAGCTCATATATCTTGCTGAGGATGGGCTCCCTTCCACTCTTAAAGAATTCCGGATTCGGTTCTGTGACAGAATAAAATATCTTCCAAGAGGGCTTCATCTGGTATCTTCCTTCAAGTTTATGGAAGTTCATAGTGTTCCAATGCTCGCTTCGCTGCCAGATGAAGGTTTACCTTCTCAGCTTAGTTCTCTGATAATTGATGGATGCCCCATGCTGCAACAACGCCGCAGGCGTTATGGTGCTGACTGGTTCAAAATACAGAACATTCCATATTTGGAAATTGGTAGCTCATAATAAACCAACAAGGATATTGTTAGGCAGAATGTCAACACAGGTAAGGGTCAAGTTTTAATATGTCAACTAACAAATCAACTATGCAAAAACCAACTAACAAGGATTTGTTAGTTGACATTCCTAATTTGAACCTTATCAGGTTGTGTACTGCATAGTTGATTTGTTGTAGTTGGTGATAATTTGTTAGTTTCATTACTGTTTCTTTTACAACTATTAAAACTACGTTTTCGTCGCACCAGAGCATCCTCCCGCGCCTGTGGTTGAAATCGTCTTGGATTTGGGCGATGGCGAGTTGCACCCCCCCTTCCGATGTACGCTATCTTACACGATTGTGGAGCTCGGGCCCGAAGATGTGCGCGTTTGAGTGTCCTACGATGTCGCCGGTGCAGTCTTCACAGCGCCTACTATCAGGCTATTGAGCTTCCCCCAGCTTAGACCACGGACTCGTGACAGCGTCGTCTCTTCCCTCGAATTGGGTGTATGAGTCGAGATAAGTCTGTGTGCTGAGAAATCGCCGGAGAGAACTAGAGCGTGAGAGAGGTGAAGGTATCCTCTCCACGGCTCTCTTCTGGAGCGTGGTGTTTGGTGGGGTGAGCGAGATAGTTGTTTGGTGAGAAATCGCCTAAGAAAGCGCTATCGTGTGAGAGGTGAAGGTATCCTCTTCACGCCTATCTCTTTGGTAGCGTTTGTGGGAGCTATTGGCGCGCTTGTAGGATGAGTGGTGGAGATGGTAAGAGGGTGCGATAAATGTGCATGTGCCGTGGGGTCAGAACTCGATCTGCGGGGCTTGGGCCCAAAGATGGGGTCCCCCCAGCGAGGTGAAGGCAGTGATCGGCAGGTGATAAAATCCTGCCAGACTTGTTTTAGGTGGGTGTGTATGTGTCGTGGAGGCACTGTACAAAGCTAAACTGACGTATTTACAATTTTGCTGGACCGAGATTATTTGTTGGCCCACCCTCCAGAGTTGTTGGAGGGATTTGTTGTTTGTATGCGTTATGTTGCTTCATGTATGTTTTATTTTCTGTATGTAGTTTGTATTTTGGCCCAGTAATCTGGGTTTGTTTCGTTAAACTCTTATTAATGAAACAGGGTGGTCAGATTCCACCTTTTCCCTAAAAAAATATTAAAACTACATTATGAGTGATTTTACCAAATAATGCGTCCATGTGAAGCTCAAATGTGCAAAAAAAATTTCTTTTAACAACTATAGGAAGAATTTACCAATGGATTCCTATGTGGGGTCTTTATATATTTAATATCTTGTATATCTTATATCAAATATTAGCTTGAAATTTCTTTTTGGTTCCATAATTTTAGTGTTTTAGATGGCCAAAGCAAATTGGTTTGCACTCTGTTTTAGTGTTTTAGATGGCATGTATTGGATGTTTGGATATATAAGAGACAAATCAAGTTGTGAGAAGGGAGTAGAACAAGAAAGGTTGTCTTCAATGGAGGCTTGCAGAAACAATCTGAGAGTTGATTAAGGTCTCTCTTCAACGGTTCACCAGGACTTGTGGCTTTGTGTTCATTCGAGTATATTTTAGATAGGGGACGGCTTGCAGCTGAATAAGCTGAAGAGATAGGTGAACAGAGATCAATGTATTTTTAAGAAGAGTATAAGAGAAACGATATATGATGGAAGGAAATAAGAAATGGCAGGTTTGATTTGGTTTACTTTTTTAAGATGAGAGAAGAAAGGATAAAGGAAAAGTGATATTGTCTTTAATCAACTTTTTTCCCCTTCACCCCTCAATTTACGGCTGTAATCAGTGGGTTATACTGATGGTTATATTACAGCGGTGATCAGGTTTAGCATAGGCTGTTCAGTTCTTTTCATTTTCCCCTACATCTAGGTCAATATAAACAGCACCAAGGCTTCACTGGAACTCAAATATCGATAGAGAGAGGGAACTGGGGTCTAAAGAAAAGCCTCTTTCCAATGGCAATAGTGAAAGGAACTATGGTCAAGAAGTTGGGAGACGACTGCTTGTACCGCTATTTTTTGTAACTAATATAAATATGGGGTGTGAGTGGGTGTACTATGTGCAGCCACGGCCTAGATGGAAAACGGAGAGCTCAGGCTACGGCCTAGTTCAAAAACAAGGTGCAACATTCATCTCTACTATTTTAATTTTAATTAGGCAGTTGGGGGTAGTTGGGGCTTGTAATAACTTTGTAACTAAACAAATTCGTACATTGCCCGTGCGTAACTAATATAACGGATATCTAAGGTTCGAAGGCATACAATGTCAGAATTTTTACATTAAAAAAATATTTATTAAGACATGTATTGCACGTGTAAATTACTAGTATCAAAATAAATAACGAGACCACCCTAATAGTTATGTGATTTGGAAAGTCTAGTAGAAAACGAGATAATGATCATTGGGAAACTGTATGATTTGGAAGGTCTAAATCACGTACAGGAAGAAACTGTAACACAATTTATTTTAAAGTATTGTATCTGTTTTAGAAATCTGCCTGTCTGTGTATACTTTAATACAGACGAGTATGCATGTCTCAGAATCTTAATTTTTTTTGTGTAAGTGTACAACTTACAAGATTACCCGTAGCAGGTCCAATGCATTCTGTTTCCTGCATGAGGTGAATTATTAATTTTTTATTTGAAACAGTGTAGGTATAGCCCTCTGTGTAGATGTCATTTAAAGGCTTTAATGGGCAAGATGTCTTTATATATCTTGGTACTCCCTGCGTGTATCGACTGTATAGTGGTGTGTGTTTCATGTAGAATGCTTTCCTTCAGGTGTATCCCTTTAGGCACACACAACCCCTCTCCTACCCAGAGTATTCTGTCATTCACATGGAATTTTGATAGTTTGCCTACAAGAACTTATGCCTTCATCTTCTGTATTTCTAGGTCAAAATTCTTACCTTCGATGATCTGTTCTCTAAAAGAAGGTTGGAGTCTCAATTGTGCTAATGTTACTCCCAGATTATGCACTATTACCTCGATTTCTGCTCGCTCCAAATCTTCCACCAGTTCTTTTCTTGTGTTGTGATTAAACTAGACAAACTGCTCTTCAAACTAAGGGCACCTGCTACTACATTCACCTTCACAGGGTGGTACTTTATTTTAAGGCGAATGTCTTCAAGTACTTCTAACCACCTTCTCTACCTCAGATTCAAATCTTTATTCTGGTAAATGTATTTCAAGCTATTGTGATTGGTATACATGTTGACTTTCTCTCTGTACACATAATGTCTCCATAGCTTTAGAGCAAATATCACTTTGGCTAGTTCCAGATCGTGAGTTGGGTAATTCTTCTAATGTCGTCATAGCTGTCTACACCCATAAGCTATCACCCTTTCCTCTTGCATCATGATACAACCCAATCCCCTGAGTGAGGCGTAACTGTAAATGTCGTAGTCCTTGCATGCCTGTGGTAGTACCAGTACTGGTGTTGCCAGCTTCTTCACCTCTTGGAAGCTTTCCTCATACTTGACGGTCCAAATGAGACTCACATTCTTCTTAGTCAGACCTGTTAATGGTATAACTATCTATGCATATCCATGGATAAACTGTCGATAGTCAACTGTCAATCCCAAGAAACTCCTGATTTTCTTCATAGTTGTGGGTCGAGGCAACTCTTTCACCGTCTCAATCTTCAGCTGATCAATGACTACTCCCTTCTTATAAAGGACATGACCTCGAAATGCAACTTCAGTCTTCTAGAATTCACACTTGGATAGTTTTGCATACAATATTTGCTCTTGCAGCTTCTTCAACACTCTGCTAAGTGTTTGACATGATCCTTTTCCGTCTTTTACTACACAAAAATATCGTTGATGAATACCATGACAAATGAGTCAATATACAGATGCAGTGTTCTGTTCATCATGTTCATAAAGATTGCCAGTGCATTAGTCACTCTGAATGACATGACCAAAAATTCGTAGTGTCCATGTCATGTTTTGAAAGCCGTCTTATGTATAAATCCCTCCTTGACCCGAACCTAATGATCGCCTGACCGTAAATCGATCTACTCCCATAAGTCAATTAACAAGTCGTCGATCCGAGGTATCTGGTACTTGTTTTGAACCGTAACTTTGTTCAACTCGTGGTAATCGATTCACATCCTTATCGACCCATCATTCTTCTTCAATAGCAACACCGGTGCTCCCCATGTAACACCCTGCAAAAATAAAATAACATTCTTTATTATTATTATTATTATTATTATTATTATTATTATTATTATTATTGCCTACAAATTAGCACGTGCAACCGACGTGCATTACAATGTGTTAGAGCACTGGTATTGATATGGCTAAAAATAGGATTAAATCGGGACCGTTCACATCGGACACGAATCTTAAAGCTCAGGGGTTGAACGGTAATTTCACCTACAAACGGGTCTGAAATGGGAACTGGGTCTTTCTTCATGACCCAATAACCCACGAACGGATCCACCTCAACTGGGTACGGGTCCCAACCAGAAATGAACCTGGTCCAGCATGATAGAATTAGGGTTCCTAATTAGTCATAATCAACATCCCTGATTCACATCTATCCTTTCACTGGAAATCAGGGATTACATTCCTAATCTGATCCCAACGGCGACTATAAATACCCCCCCATCCACTACCATTAAGAGGTAATCAATCTTTTGCCAATTTATGCTATTTCATAATCATTCCTGATTACTGACTTGAGCGTCGGAGGGTGCGTCGCCGGGATCAACCCCGGTGTCTCGCACTTTTTGCAGGTTCGCAGCAGTGCCAAGAGACCAAGTCAACACATTGGTGAAGGTCAACAGGTCAACAGGTTTGCTTAATCATTTCCTCCAAGAATCCACAAATACTATCTGTTTGTCCCTACACCAGATTTAGCGGTAACAGGAATTATTATCTATTTATCATAATTATATTTATTTCATTAATATTGATGGAGGAGAATTGTTTGTGGGTTATTAATATTAATTAATTAGTATTAATAATAAGAGAATATTATTTGGGCCTATAAAACCCAACCCAACAGAAATGGAAGCACAAATCCTAATCCTTGGGTTAGGATTTGGCCGACCATATATGAAAAGGGTGAGAGAGAGCCCCTCCCTCACTTTTGGTTGCATTTCCTTTGGAGTTTCTCTAGGGTTTTGGAGGAGAACGACTTTTTGAGGTTATTGATCAAAAATCCGATATTAGAAGATCTGGGCGTTCTTCTCTTCTCTTGTTTATTAATGTTGTTACTTCAATGTTTGTCGCACGCTAGTTGTTATCATGTAAAGAAT
The DNA here is from genome assembly GCA_017893485.1 of Hemerocallis citrina. Lineage (NCBI taxonomy): Eukaryota > Viridiplantae > Streptophyta > Magnoliopsida > Asparagales > Asphodelaceae > Hemerocallis > Hemerocallis citrina. The sequence continues at coordinate 3,694,727 of CM030366.1, read as the reverse complement.
ATATTAGGATTTTTCTAAATACTTGTTTTAATAATCACTAGTAGAAAATGCTACAGTCGCAATAGAAATTTCCCTTGCAGAAGAGTACAATTCCATGGTTAGTGTACATTTGTAAGGGATTTTTCTTCATTCCCTTGTAATTGTGCTGTTGCGAAATCTCTCCTGGTTAATGTACACATTCGCAACGGAATTTTAACAATCCCTTGCGAATATTAGCCACAATAGAATATCTGCAATGGAAGTTGTACCTTGCTATCTCCATATACAAGAGAATATTTACAACAAATTCGTCTCTTGCAAGTATGTTTTAAAAGGGATTTTTCCGTTGCTAATGAACTATTGCTACAGAGATCTGCAAGATACTGATTCTCTTGCAATTGCTATATCGCGAATGCAATTGCACACATTTTTTCTTCATTACTGATTATATTTAAATGGCTTAACCAAATTTACAAATTAAAATAATGTATTTTGACAATGAAGAACATATAATTATTTCACATATTGATTCACACAATTATATAAAGAAAACACAATAATACAAAATAAATTTGAATATTATATAATTCAGAACATTCTCATTACAAAAAATTTTGTTTGTTTCATAGTGCCAAAACAACAATACATTCTAGAAGAAAAGATAAGTTGTGAAACTCCAAGAAACAAAATTAAAGGTTTTCAAAATAACTTTTAACCCGCTACTGCTTCCATGTATCCCCAACTTCACTTTTCACGTAAGGTCTTCTACATGTTCCTCATTACCCACTGTCTCATAGTCATCGCCACTACATATAGACTACATGAAAAAGAAACAATACAAAATTAGAACTCGTTATTCAATATATATAGATAATAATATATTATCCAATTGAGGCAATTAAATATATAGCTACCTCTTGTCGTATTTGACTATTGGATGAGTCGACAGTAGTATATTCCAACCTTTGTTTCAAGGCTTCCATTTTATCAGGATGCAGCTCACAAAAGAAGTCCATAAGAACTTGATTTTATATTGCCAATTTGTCACACTTTTTGAACAAAGATTTAACAGTTGATTCTTCTTGTATCCTTTTATCTATTCTTGATTCCGATGAGAGAGAACCAGCATCATCTTCCTTTCTATTTCTCAGAATTTTTGTTCCTTTAAGTCTACTGCGGTTCTTCTTTGGACTGCCAAACACACTGTAGACGCACCTATCTTGAACTTCTTGGGGCAGCTTTGATGGATCTGGATTTTCAAAACCTTGTAACTTGAGTGCAGCTTGTTTGACAGAAAAAGTCAAAGCATCCTAAAATAAGAAAATGAATAATTGATATACATGCCACAATAAGAATCATCACAAAAATATTGAAGAAAGCAAATCTTACCACCATAATGAGGTTCTTGTTCTTCTTTGTTTCATTCTTGTATTCTTTGTTAAATGTTCCATATGATATCTTCGCAATTTGGTCGACAGTCAACTTATCGACTTTTAATTTTTTCTTCTGAAAAAAAATACTTAATTTGAAGGTTATAATTTTGTAGATATAATTGGAAGGAAGAGAAAATGAGAATTTTAATGTTTCTCTTACCAGCTTATACTCCGTCTGCGCATACGAACTTGATCCCAAGTGATGATCAAAATCATTTGATAGTCGATTTCTGCTGCACTGCAATGATTTTTTCTGCGAAAGTTTACAAAATATGTAATGCACAGAAATACAATAATGCTCAGAAATAAGGCTGATAGAAGTTGGTTAGTCCCCTTGCAAATGCATAGTCTAAGCAAGAACTTGAATAAGAAAAGGAAGAAAAGCACGTCAATGCACATGCAAATAAATATAGCTGTAATAAAGAAAAAATTGTTCAGACCAATTTCACACACTCATTTTGATTCTCAACTGATCAATCTTTTTTCCTCTCTTTATTGTGACATGCAGAGTCTCCAATTCCGTTGAATGTGGTGTTGTCAATTAGCCACTCTGCGTTCGTGAAGGGAGATCATACCAACTTTGAGATTGAGGAATCATTTGGTGTGGAGGCAACGCAACTCTATCCGGATGTCAAATATACCACTGTGGATGATTACCTAAACAGGTTTTTGTGAGTATGAAAGGATGACTGTTCTTGCTTGCTATGTGCCTGTGACACTTTCGACAGTTGGAATAATTCAAGTAGTTTAATCCTTGATATTGTAATAAAGGTGTTGGCCGTTCGGGTATGGATATTATGTTGAGTGAGATCTATGAATATTAGAAGGTTTGTAGTATATATATCTATGTTTTCTACTCTCAGTTGTGATTACCGAGTCATTCATCACAAACCATGCAGTATTGCAGTGTTGTTGTTCTGTTCTCCTGAACTGCTCTATTTGTGGCACTTGCTATGCATATATAGATGAAACATTGTCTACAAAGCATTAAAGCTCAACTATTTATCAAAAAAAAAATTGAAATAATTTTATACTGTTGCACTTAATGAGCAACATAGCACCCAATCTTTAGAGCATTTTGAATGCAATTAGAGTTAGGAGTTGAGAACTGATTGAGCCTGATTATCATCACTACTTTTTTGAAAGCTTTGTAGCTCAATATAACAATTTCTCAACTCAAAAAACTCTCAAATTGTTCAAATTGTTCCAGAGAAGTACTTCAGCTCTTCAAATGTATGGTGATGAGAAAATAAGATACAAAGAAAACTGCAAAGGAGAGAGAAAATATGTTGCAATAGAATCTGCCAAATAATCCAGCGAATCGGTAAGAGATGCCAGAAAAAATGAGTATGCAATCATCATATAGTCGCCATAGCAAGTCCACCTACAATTAACACAAAAGGGAACACCATGTCCGCTGATACTGTACCCCTCATATCAGTCTTGATAGACTTAATTTCTGCTTTAAATTTAGCGTTCTCTTAAGAGCATTCCCATCCCAACCCAACCCCATCCTCATCACCATTTTGGGTTCCATTTTGGTATATTTATTAAAATATGTCATTTTGGTTTGGGGTTTCATATTGTGTACTTCAACCAATCCTCATTTTTGGGTTCCAAATTTTTTTTTGCCCACAACAATATTTTTGAATGCAAGAAGATAATACAAATGATTGAAAAGTTATAATACAGTTATCTCAAAATAATATTATCCGGTACCAGGAAGCATTTTCAATCAAAATGAGGTTGATTAAGGATTATAGAGCATTAACGCTCCATAAAATATTTGAAAATAGTTTATGGCAATCTATAAGTGGCATCACCCCTCTCCTATTTGAAAATAGTTAAATCAGAGAAGCTAGGAAACTTTTGAGTCCATATACACTTAGCTTCAGTGGATTCTTTAACTTTGGAATATTTAAAAATTGCAATCTTTCTGTTTGAAGCATCAAACTCTTCTATAGTTGCCTCTACCGCAAATCTGCATTATTTATACTTGCTGTGATTAATGAAGAAGAAATGTTAATAGTTATGGAAAACCTCCAATGTCAACTGGAATGGATTCATAACATACAAAAACTCTGCAGTTTATGTATTAATGAATTAATCTGATTACTTTCTTCCTCTTATAAATCTCTGGATCAATTGGAAAGGTGTGTATTTAATATAAATCTCTGGGATTTTTTTCTTGTGTATACCATTAAACAGTAGAGCCTTCTAAATATGCATTTCAAATATTTGCATATGAAGCTATAGGCAAATATTTCTTTGCCTAAATATCAAGGCCATTAGCCAAAACAAATGATAGAAATAATGGAAGTATACCTGTGAGGCCACTGACTCTCAATAATATTAACATGCTGAAAACTGGATTGTATCTGCCCGATAAAATCTCATTTATTGCAATGCCTGGGAGAAACTCATCATCACTGTCATGAGAATAGATAATTAAAACACCTGATTAATTAATTGTCTATCTTTCAGACTTGCATAGAGAAATAGACGAAGGTGTAACCTCTATACTATTTCAGACTTGAGTTACAAAGAAAGAAATTCACATCTACATAGTGGAGTAAAGAATACTAACTAGAGAAACAGGTTTGCATACTCATGCTGTGTTCATACCGTTTTCACGTTAATTGGAATTTGTCTCAACGTTCATTTTTAACTCATTTTATTCACATTATGATTTGACACAGGAAGTTATAAATGAGGATGGTGAGAAACTACCGGAACTAGAAGTCAACAAAATATGTCTTCTTACAAGCTAGCCTAGCCTCAACTCAATCCAACCCTTTAGGACGTTTGATCTCTCAAATAACGTCATCTTCAAAAGTTCAATCACCCTTAAAACCATATTAATCCCTACAAGAGGTTGCTCTTGTCAGACTCCCAAACTTGTATCGAACTCCTCATCGGCATGCATTAGTGGTCCTCACTCAAGTTGAATCACATCATTATAAAATTTTGTAGTAGATATTACATTGTAGGTGTAGTGGATATTACAATGTAGTGGATATTGCATTATCAATTCTTTGAAGTTATTCGTTATCCTTTACGACACCTACAATGTAATATCCACTACAAACTAGAGTTCACATATCACAAATGCATCGAATCCAATGCATGACAGTTGTATGCACAAATGCAACAAATGTGATCTAAAATAAAGGGTTAGATAAAACAATACAGTTCTAAACTAACTGAACACTGTAATAGTGTAATCAAGCACACAAAAATCTAGACATTTGAAGACCAAATCAAACCATGAAAAAGATTCTTTCGATTCATACCACGAATCTTTGAAGATTCGGTGTGGAGATACTAGGTTGAAGAATTTCGAAGACTCCATACTTGGAATCTGGTTGGTTTGAAGAAGGAATTGGGGTTTTTGGTGTTGGGGTACTGCGCTGTACTTTAATTTGCGACGAGGAGTAGGGGCGACGAAGAGCGGATAGGGGCGATGAAGAGCGGCGACGAAGTGCGGCGAGGAGCGGCGACGAGGAGGCGGATTAAGAAAGTTGCGATTTTTTGGTGGGATGCGGGCGTGGGGGAAGGGGGGAATTAGGGTTTATGTTTTGGGGGAAGGTCGTGGGGTTTTTTTTCTTTTTTTTTCAGTTTTCGATTTTGGCCCGGGAAAGAAGGTTGGGTTTATTGGTTTTTTTTTTCTTTTTACCCGCTCAGTATTTGAAAAATGAGAATAATTTTTTAACATAAAATTGTTGGGTGGCAAAATTATCTATGTAATGCACGTGTTTATATCTAATTTATTTTAAAAAATAAATATTTCATTACTACTTTGGTAATGGAGTATTGTTTGTTGCAATTGTTCCCTTGTAATTGTCAACACTTGCAACGGTTGAATAAAATCTCTTGCGGATGTCACAATATTTGCAATGAATGGGTTTGTTGTGAGTAATTTGTTGTTGATAGTAACAACTACAATGAATTTTTGGTGCTTGCAAATAATCCATTATTATTGCAAGGTTTTCTACTAGTGAATAGAGATGATATGTATAGATAGATGCATGGTAAATATTGTTTGTATGTTCTTAATGAGTATTGAATGATTAAAATAGACAAGAAGATCTAGTGCATTTGTTTCGTTCATAAAAATATTTATATGTTGTTAATTAATTCATATCATGCTAATAACTCATCTTTCGATTCTAAATTCCATGCCATGGGTTATTGTAGACTTGTGTATTTGATATTGATAGAAAACATGAAGATTTAGTGATTATTGAATCCATAAGATATTGATTTTTAGTTGATTAAATCTTGTTGATTAAATCTCAGTTTTTGGAGTGTATACTTGCTATTTTTTTAACGGTTTCAATTGCTAAGAAAGATTAGGGTTTGGTCGGGTTTGGGGTGGATTGGAGCTCGGGTCTAGTTGTATTTGGATTTGGGTCTGGATCCAAGTAGGGGCTCGAGCTGAATCAGGTTGATTGCGGGTCAGGTTACCGTTGGGCCGGGTCTGGATGTGCTTACATTTTGGGTCCAGAGATAAAGAGGTCGGGTGCAGTGAGGGGCTGGGATTTTGGACTAAATGACTAAATGATTTACAAGTTTATATTGTGCAAGATTTACAAGTTGTGTAATGACTAAATGATAGACTCAAGAGATGTGAGTTAATCTGGCTTATGTTGTGTTTTGACCTAGAAATCCGGAAAGTTAATTACTCATATTATTTAGGATTACATTGAATGTTAGGGTTGTCGTAGAAAACCCTAAAGTGTGACATGGTGTGATGTTCTTGTTGGTGGGTTTCTAGAGGCTAAGGAAGACCCAAGGTGTCAGCAAGGTTGTGAATCATAGAATGTGGGAAAGTATTTCTAGTATGGTTGAGTTCGAGCTGGTAGGGTAACGCTAGCTCTAGGCGGTATATACTTTGAATATAAGGACAGACACTAGAACGAAGTTATGACAAAGCAAGAGCAAACGTGATAAGATGGCTCCAGGATGATCCACGGAGTGAGATAGTTCCCTGTATTCTGGAACGAGTGATGAAATAGGTCCTAGAATGATCTGCAGGGTGAGGTTGATCTTCAATATTTTGTGACAAGAGTGACGCTCATGGGATGTTTGTGTGATGAGGGCTCCAGGATGACATGCGGAGAAAGATATTCTCTAAAATCTTAGGGTAGGCTCCAGAATGATCTACAGATAGAGATTGATCTCCAATATTCCGGGGCAAGAGTCAATACTCACAAGATGTCTAAATCTTGAATTTATCACAGATATAAGTTCTGCATAGTAAGGGATTAAACCCTGAATTGAGGAGAAACGTTAGAAGCTTTCATTCGGAACCTATGTTGTATGGACGACATAGAATTCCAAACAAGCATGAATTAGAAAAGAGCATTGCATGCATCTCTGTTTGTGCATTAGATTTCTAGGATCATGGCATACACATTTACACTTAGAATATATTTACTTTCCACATTATTTTTATTTTGCATAAAATCTTTGGGTTGTTGAGAATTAGAAGATCGCTATTATTTTTAGCTTTGGGTCATTTGCATTCAACCGATGTTCCAACAGTTTGGAAGATTTATCAGGATTCGTGTTCAATGAGTGGTATGGACTCGAGTTTGCAAAATTCATGTTTAGTAGGTGGTATGTACTAGAGTTTGTTGTAGCCTATAGTGGAAGACTGAAGCTTGAGTTTTGGAATAAGTTGTAATTTATTGTGTAGAATTTGCTGATATTTGTAATGAACGATGTTGTATTTATGTTTTAAAAAATTTCCCTATAATTTGTACTATGTTTGTACTAAATTGAAGTAAAGATTCTGGATGAGTCACATATTTTCTGTATATGGAATTCGGGGCGTTACAGATTGGTATCAGAGCTGACTTCAATTAGTAGTGGTAAACATAGTAAGGGAAATAAACCTATGAGGACATAAGATGAGTGTGAATTAGTTTTTAAGTCATGAATGTTATAGTTATTAAACTTGCATTTATGATACCTTATTCATATATATTGATGTGTTATTGTAGGCAGTGTTGTTTCCTCGACTAAATTGGTCTATTTTCGTCAGTTCAGCAATGGTAGGATCCAAAAAAGGGAAAGGCAGGACCTAAGAGGGAGTTAACAGGGCCAATAACAACACTAAATGCGTTCATAACGGCAGGTGTGGGCCGAAACGCTGTGGCAGGACCAACTGCTCCAACTTCCGATCTAATCAAGCTAGTGGAGTCATTCAAGTGAATGAAGTCACCAGTGTTTGAAGGACAAGCTGATCCTAATGTGGTAGACGACTGGGTCCGATATATGGAAATTGTATTTGAAGTGTTGGAGACCCCGGAAGCTAGTAAGGTGAAGTTAGCCGCTATTTAGTTGGAGAAAGATGAAAGTGTTTGGTGGCAATCGGTGAAGAGAACTTTTGGCAATGGACCAATGACTTAGGAAGCATTCTTGGAAGAGTTCAGAATCACTACCATACGGATATCCAAGAGAAAAATGCTATGAAATTTATGAACTTGCAGAAAGGGAGTATGTCAGTGTGAGTATGAGACCATGTTTGCCCAACTACCGAGGTACGCACCAGAGTTGATTGTGGTCAAATCCAGGAAGGCCAGGAAGTTTGAACATGGTCTGAGGCCGAGCTTGAGGTCTTGCATGATACCCTTGGGAATTAGAAAGTTTGATAAACTGGTTCGTAGAGTAGCTATGACCGAGTCAGACATGAAGCAATTCTAGCAAGCTGTGAAGAAGAAAGAAGGGTGGAACAAAGGTAAAAGGCATGCAGCGGCAACCCACTATAAGAAGAAATTTCTTAAGAAGAAGGGTAAGTTCAATGGGCCAAAGAACGGAGTAGCCACGGCTCAGGGGATGGGATGTTACAACTGTAGAGTGATGGGTCGTTACAAGTCCGAATGTCCCAATCAGCAGAAATCTAGGACTTACTACAACTGTTGGAAGGAAGGGCATATCAGGCCGAACTGTTTGCAATTGAAGCAAGGAGGAGAAAGTGGTGATCAATCTGGGAAAGGTAGAAGCCATACTGGCATGGGCGAATATTCACGCTGATAGAAGAATAAGCAGAGAATTCAGACGATGTCATCACCGGGATGGAACAACTTGACTAAATGTTTAAGCTATTTAATAATGTCGTGTAAGAGAATAATGTTACGTATTGAACGATGTTATTCTTTATGTAACAGGATATCTATTGATAAATGGAATAAAGGCCAAAGTTTTATTTGATACTGGATCTTCTCATACTTTTGTATCTCCCCACTTTGCAAAAAAGTTAGGTGTTGAACCTAAGAGTTTTTTCTGACAGGGTATTGGCAGTGGTCATGCCTTCAGGAGACACCCTGACCACCGAATGATATTACGCTGGCTGTGATATTGAAATTGGAGAAAGAAATTTGGGAATAGACCTTATAAAGCTGGAAGACTTGGGGGTTGACGTGATCATTGGTATAGATTGGATGGCAATCTATAATGCAGCCATCAAGTGTAGAAGTAAGATTAAAGGGGTGAAAGCACCGGGAGGATCGGTAGTGACGTTCCAAGGAAAGAAGGAATACAAGGGAGTAGTTGTAGTTCTACCGAAGAGGAAGATTCCTGAAGAAGTCAAGGAGATTCTAATGGTCCGAGACTTTCCGACAGTGTTGTTCGTCGACCTACCGGGCTTACCACCTCATCGAGATGTCGAGTTCAGCATCAACATATAGTTGGGAAGTGCCCCAATATCCAAAGTGCCTTACAGGATGGCACCTGTAGAGCAAGGCGAGGTCTAGAAGAAGATTGAAGACCTACTACAGAAAGGATTCATTAGGCTTAGCACTTCGTCATGGGGAGTACTAGTATTGCTAGTAAAGAACAAGGACGAGTCGATGAGGATGTGCATCGATTACCATGAGCTGGACAAGGTGACAATTCAGAACAGTACTTGATTTCTTGAATCAACAATTTGTTTGATCGGCTTTAGGGAGCAGTAGTTTTCTCCAAGATCTACCTACGGTCCGGTTGTCACCTACATTCCGGTTAAGGAGGAAGATGTACACAAGATGGCTTTCATGACTCGGCATGGGCACTATGAGTTTTTACTCATGCCATTTGGAGTAACTAATGGGCTGGCAATATTCATGGACATGATGAATCGAATTCTGTGACCGTTCATTGACTGATTTGTCATGGTATTCGTCGATGATATTCTTGTGTACTCAAAGATTGTAGAGGATCATGCCAAACACTTAGTAGAGGTGTTGAAGAAGTTCAAGAGTAGAGATTGTACACAAAGTTATCCAAGTGCAAATTCTAAAAGTCCAAAGTTGCATTTATGGGTCACATTTTTTCTAAGGAGAGAGTAGCCACTGATCCGCAAAAGATAGAGGCAATGAAACGATGGCCTCGACCCACGATTGTGAAGAGAACCAGAAGTTTTTTGGGATTGACGGGATACTATCGGCGGATTATCCAAGGTATGCGCAGATGGCTGTACCATTAATGAGACTGACTAAGAAGAATGTGAGTTTTACTTGGACTGATAAGTGTGAGGCAAGTTTCCATGAGTTGAAGGAGAAACTGACTATGGCACAGTCGTAGTCAGGCAAAGACTAGGATATTTGCAGTGATGCCTCGCTCAGGGGATTGGGTTGAATCTTGATGTAAGAGGGAAATGTTATAGCTTATGAATCCAGGCAGCTACGACCGAATGAGAAGAACTACCGAACTCATGATCTGGAACAAGCGGCAATGACATTTTCTCTGAAGCTGTGGAGGCATTATGCATATGGAGAGAAGGTCAACATCTACACTGACCACAAGAATTTGAAGTACATTTACCAGCAAAAAGATCCAAATCTACGACAGAAGCGATGGTTAGAGGTTGGTTAGAAGTATTAGAAGGCATTCGTCCTGAAATCAGTTACCACTCTGGTAAGGCGAATGCAGTGGCCGATGCTTTCAGCCGGAAGAGCAGTTTGTCCAGCTTAATCACGATACATAAAAAACTGGCGAAAGACTTAGAACGAGCAAGATTTGAAATCCTATTGCAGGGGCTGGGAGCGACGTTAGCCCAGTTGAGACTTCAACCTATGTTGATCATCGAAGGCCAGAAACTTGATCCAGATATACAGAAGAAGATGGAATAGGTTCTGGCTGGCAAGTTATCAGAATTTTGGGTGCAGGCAAAGTACTCTGGTTAGGATAGAGGTTGTGTATGCTTGAAAGGACTGACTTGAAGGAGAGCATTATGGAGGAAGCGCACACCACCTTGCTGTCAGTACATCCTGGGAGTGCCAAGATGTACAAGGGCATCAAGCAGCACTTTTGGTAGTCAGGCACTAAGAGGAATGTAGCAGACTTCGTAGTTAAATATATCACTTGTCAGCAAGTCAAGGCAGAGAATCAGAAGCTCGGAGGATTAGTACAACTTTTGCCTATTCCAAAATAGATGTGGGAGAATATCACCATGTATTTCATCAATGGTTTACCTAGGAGTCTAAAGGATAATGACCCGATATGGGTGATAGTGGACCAGTTGACCAAATCAGCACATTTTTTGGCAATGAAGATTACTTGGTCTCTGGCGAAATTGGCGAAAGTATACATCAAAGGGATAATGGGACTTCATGGAGTACCGGTATTGATTGTCTCGAATAGGGATGTAATGTTCACTTTGCGATTTTGGAAGAGTCTGCAGGCAGCCATGGGGACTAGGGCTGACTTCAGTGTTGCTTTCCACAAACAAACAAATGGAAAAAATAGAGAGGGTGAATTGAGTACTGGAAGATATGTTGAGATAATGCATTATGGACTTTGGAGGGAACTAGGAGAAATACTTAGCGCTGGTAGAGTTCGCTTACAACAACAATTATCAGGCGAGCATTGGCATGCCACTGTATGAGGCATAGTATGAGAGAAAATGTCAAATGCCCGTTTGTTGGTATGAAGTAGGGGAAAGGAAAATGTACGGACAAGAAATTTTAAAACAGACTTATGAAAAGATTGAACTAATCCGGAAGAGACTGGTTGAAGCTCAAAGTAGTAGAAGAGCTATGCTGACATTCGGAGAAGAGAGTTGGAGTTTGAGGAAAGAGATTTTGTATTCCTGAAAGTATCTCCAACGAAGGGCATGATCAGATTCAGAAGGAGAGGTAAACTAGGACCAAGATATATATGACCGCACAAGATACTAAAAAGGATTGGAAAGACGGCTTATGGGCTGGAGTTATCAGAAGAACAGACACAGGTGTATAATGTGTTTCATTTATCTATGCTAAGAAAGTACGTGCCGGACCAAACCCTAACCCTAGGTTTAGGATTTGGTCGGCCATATATAAAGAGGGGGAGAGAGAGCCCCTCTCTCAATTGGTTGCTTTTCTTTTGTAGTTGCTTTAGGGTTTTGGAGAAGGACTTTTGGAGGCTATTAATCAAGAATCCAACATTAGAAGAGATGGTTGTTCTTCTCTTCTCTTGATTATTATTGTTGTTGTTATCTCAATGTTTGTAGCATGCTAGTTGTTGTCATGTAGAGAACAAGCTAGAATTTTTCTAAATACTTGTTTTAATCATTGGGATGATATGTATAGATGCATGATAAATATTGTTTGTATGTTCTTGATGAGTATTGATTGATTAAAATAGTAAAGAAGATCTAGTGCATTTGTTTGATTGATAAAAATATTTATATGTTGTTAAGAAATTCATAACATGATAATAACTCATCTTTCGAATTCTATATTTCATGCCATGGATGATTGTAGACTTGTGTATTTGATATTGATGGATAACATGGAGATTTAATGATTATTGAATGCATAATATATTGATTTTTTAGTTGATTAAATCTAAGTTTTTGGAGTGTATACTAGCTGTTTTTTTTAGGGTATCAATTGTTAAGAAAGATTAGGGTTTGGTCGGGTTTGGGGTGTATTGGAGCTTGGGTCTAGTTGTATTTGGATTCAGGTCTGCATCCAAGTAATCTCGAGTTGAGTCAGGTTATATGCGGGTCAGGTTGCAGTTTGGGCTGGGTCGGGCTGTACTTGGGTTTCTGATCCAGAGGGAGAAAGGTCAGGTGCAGTGAGGGGCTCGGGTTTTGGAGCCATACGTGGAGCTTGGGTCAGGTCTCAGGTTGGGTGGAGATTGGTTTTCATTGAGTTCGGGTTCGGGATTTTTATTAAGTTAGGGTGTGGGATTGGCTGTGATTGGGGTTCAGGTTTGAGTTAAGTGGGCCAGGTTAAACTTAGAGTAGGGAGGTTTTCAGCATGTGGTTAATTTATTCAATCTAGAAATAGTATAGTCTAGCTCGCTCTTTAATTTTAATGGTTGATGGGTTAGACCTAGGTTTGAGTTGAGATTTGGTTAGGCGATCAACCTAGATCTAGTTATAGTCCAGCTCGATTTGAATTTTAGTAGTTGATCACATGAGTTGTTTATTAATAACGAAAATTTGATATTGAACCTATTAATATTAGAAGATAGATCGAAATTAAATAAAAAGATTAAAATAGTTTGAGACTGAGATTTGTGCAAGATTTACAAGTTGTGTAATGACTAATTGATAGAATCAAGAGATGTGAGTAAATCTAGCTTGTATTGTGTTTCGACCTAGATATTCGGAGTAGTTAATAACTTCTAGTATATGGGATTACTTTGATAGTTAGGGTTGTCGTAGAAAACTGTAGAGTGTGACGTCGTGTGATGTCCTAGTTGGTGGGTTCTAGAGGTTGAACTAGACCCAGGGTGCCGACAAGGTTATGAATCATAAAATGTGGGATAAGCCGGTTTGGGCTCGTATTCCTAGTGTTGTTGAGTTCAAGTCGGTACGGTGACACTAGCTCTAGAATGTAGTTGTTTATATTTTGAATGTAAGGATATGCACTAGAAAGAATTTGTGACGAAGTAAGAGCAAACGTGAGAAGATAGCTCTAGGATGATCCGCAGAGTGCCCGCAGAGTGAGATAATTCCCAATATTCTAGAACGAGGGATGAAATAGACCCCATAATGATCTGCGGAGTGGAGTTGATCTCCAGTATTCTGGGACGAGAGCGATGCTAATGTGATTTGTGTGATGAGGGCTTCAAGATGACCTTGCGGAGTAAGATATTTCCAGAATTTTGGGACGAGAGCTGAAATATGCTCCAAAACGATCTGCAGATAGAGATTGATCTCCAGTATTCCAGGGTGAGATCCAATACTATAAGGATGTCTAAATCTTGAATTTTATCACGGATATAAGTTCTGCATAGCGAGGGATTTAACATTGAATTTAGGAGAAATATAAGAAGCTTTCATTCGGAACCTATGTTGTATGAGCGGCATAGAATTCCAAACCAACATGCATTAGAAAAGAGCATTGTGTGCATCTCTGTTTGTGCATTAGATTTGCAAGATCATTGCATACACTGTTACACTTAGAATAGATTTACTTTCTGCATTATTTTTATTTTGCTTCAAATCTTTGGGTATTGTTAGCTTTGCGTCAGTTGCATTCAACTTACGTGCCCACATTTTGTAAGATTTTGCAGGATTCGTGTTCAGTAGGTGGTATGGACTCGAGTTTGTTGCAGACTCTAATAGAAGACAGGAGCATGAGTTTTGGAACAAGTTGTAATTATTGTGTAGAATTAACAGATATTTGTAATGAACAATGATGTATTAAAATTTTTAAAATTTTCTTTGTAATTTGTACTGTGTTTGTACTAAATTGAAGTGAAAGATTCTGGATTTCGCAGATTTTCTGTGTATGGAATTCGGGGCGTTATACCCCATGGTGAAGCACTGGGTTTGATGAATCCTTTGTGTAATAACTCTTCAATTTGCTTCTTAACCTCATTTTGCTTTACAGGTGTCATCATGTATGGCGCTTTGGATATTATAGCACTTCTTGGTTGTATAACAATATTGAACTCGACGCCTCGATGAGGTGACAATCCAGGTAGGTCATCCAAAAGTGCAGTCGGAAAGTCTCGGACCACTGCAATTATCTTGACTTTTTCGGGAATCTTGGGTAAAGCTGCTACTACTCCTTTTTAGTAGATTGCCATCCAATCTGTCCCAACAATTACATCAACTCCTATAATGTCCAGTTCCATAAGAGTTAATCCCATAATCCTTCCTCCAATCTCGATATCACACCAAGTGTAATATCTATCGGTAGCTATGTACCCCGTGAGGGTGTGGCCACTGCCAATACCCGTCGAGGAAGATCTTAGGTTCAACACCTAACTTATTTGCAAACTTGGGAGACACAAAAGTGTGAGATGATCCAGTATTTAATAAAACCTTGGCCTTTATTCCATTGATCATAAGATGTTCTGTTACATCAAGGATTATATCGTTTAATTCACAACATTATTCTCTTCAAAAACATTATTAAATAACTTAATTATTTAGTCTTATTCTTAATCAAGTTGTTCCATACCGATGATAACATTATCTAAGTTTTGTGTGTCTTCCTCTGTCACTTCAAAGACTCGCCCCTAGTTGTATGGCTTTTCCCCCTGATTTGCTGGCATTTGGTTCTACCTTCCCTCCTGATATTGGGGGCAGTTGGGCTGGATGGGGCCTTTTTTGCCACATTTGTACCAGGTCACTTTCTTTCCTCTCTTCGGGCACTCTGTCTTGTACTGTCCAGTCTCCACACAAAAGTAACAACTTCCTGGCTTTCTATTGATCACTACACTATTTTCCCCAGTCAACTTGACCTTCTGTACTGGAGGCTGCCCTCTGTAGTGGTTTGACCATGCTGGTCTGTTGCCTTTATCCCAGTTTCCCTCTTGTTCTTCACCATTTGGTATTGCTCCATGTTTGATTCAGTGGTTGCATACCTTTGCACTAACTGGTCGAACCTTCGAATTGCGAGGGGTATCATGCGATACCACAACCCTCGCCTTAGACCTTGATCGAACTTCCTAGCCGTCTTGGCTAAACCCACTACCAGTTCAGGCGCATACTGATGAGTGTAATTTATACATGATTTTATTTCTCTTTTCACTCACAAAAATTGTGACTTCCCGTTTATTTATTTGAATTTCATCTTCATTCTACTTAATTTTATTTAGTTATTTGTTTTTGAAGGAATGAGATGATTGTTAGGATTATGGACTCAAATACATGAAGTCACGGAGCTTGGAGTTGGAGAAAAAGAAGACACAAAGTAATGCGAAAAAACTGCATCAATAGCACCTAGAACTTCTATGGCTGTTTTGAACACGAAGATGGATGAATATGAACTTTTGTCACACGAAGATGTTGGTCTTTGAGTCTTCTTCGAAACGAGTACTCATACGTCACAAACGGAGTTCTACAGCTCCGGAAAAATTATTTTTTCTTCATCTTGCACGCAAAAAACTGCAAGTGGGCAGTCGACCGCACACCGAATGAACAGTTGAACATCCCTCTCGCTATCAAAACCTGTAAACTTGAAGGGTATGAATGGTCAACCATCCGAAGTTGTGGTCGACCTCATCAGCGCTGATGTTATATTTTGAATGCGGGTTTCGGGTCCAATGGGCTGTATTTGCATATATCTTTTTAGGGATTTGTTGGGGTGCCATATATAGATGCTGATGTGAATTCTAGGGTAATCAGAAATATCTTGGAGGCAAAAAGAATTGGTGGAGATGACTCATCACACCATTGGAGAGCAAGAGTCATAACTTTCATCAAGATCGTCTAGAGTTCTTTATCGTCTTCTGCTTTTCATCATGTAATCCAAAACCATGTTTGTTAGTTGCAAAATCATCATGAACTAAATTTATTTATCTAGGGTTTCGATGTAGCCTAGTTTTGAGAACATAATTCTAATTTTATTTTATTTTATTATTCTATTTTTTCATAGTTCTGTGTTTAATCTTTGTTCTTAATGCTTACAATTGTTTGGCAAACTGTTGTTTGATTTACTGAATCATGGGGAGACCGGGAGGTAACTTGTGATTTGGAATTATCGAAATAAACACCATTGATTGAGCGAAATTAGAGATGGTTTACCGTTATTAATGTGCAATGAAGAAATCCATAGAACTTAATGAATATTCAATTAATAAAATTTGCATAGAAATATGAAAAACTGTTTGTTGGAGATATGTTTGGTATTGTTCGAGAGAAAACATTGAATAAATATGGTATTTTTGGTCTACAACTTGAAAAAGTAGAATTTCTAGCTACATGGAATTATGAACTGTGTGGGGGTTAACTAGGTGAAATCAAAATCCCTAGAACTCACTTTGATATTAAAAAATAATAAAATTTCATATTTTCATTATTCTTAATTAGATTTGCTTTTCCTTTAGTTTAATTTAGTTTAGTTACTATTTTTATTAAAAGTTCGATTTTCCAAATAGTAGTTAATCTAGTGAATTTCGTTACTCAATAAAATAATTAGTCCTATATTTGACACTCTTTTCTTTTACAACTATACTACTTGTTGTGATTTTGTACACTTGCAAATTATTCCATCAAGTTTTTGGCACTGTTGCTGGGGACTAATTATTCTTTTATTGATATTGATAATTGCTTGATTGTTACTAATTTGGATTTTTGTTAATTTTTTTAATTTTTTTTAGAAAGATAGGTTTGAATATTTTTTCAGTTATTAAATAGATATATTTCAGGAAATAGAAATGTATCACCATGGCGAACGAGGATAATGAAGAAGAAAATAAGGCTTTCAGAGATTATGCTATGATTTCGGTTAATGAAGCAACATCAAGCATAAGGAGGCCGACTATACAGGCTAACAATTTTGAGATTAAACAGGCGATAATTCAAATGATTCAACAGATTGTTCAGTTTGGTGGTATGTCGCACGAAGATCCTAATGTTTTCACATTGCAAACATTCTAAAAATTTGTGATACTTTCAAGCACAATGAAGTATCAGATGATGCAATCTGATTGAGACTCTTTCCTTTTTCACTAAGAGATAAGGCTAGACTTGGCTAAATTCTCTACCACCGGGTGTTATTTCTACTTTGGAGGGACTTGCACCAAAATTTCTGGCTAAGTATTTTTTTGCCGACGAAGACAACAAAGTTAAGGAATGACATTACTACATTTACTCAATTTGAGAAAGAATCTTTGTATGATGCATGAGAGAGGTATAAAGAGTTATTGAGAAAATGTCCTTATCATGAACTTCCAAAATGAATGCAAGTCCAAATATTCTATAATCCTTTGAGAGTTACAAATCGTTCTATTGTAGATGCAGCAGCTGGATGAGCTCTTATGAGCAAAACTCATGAAGCAACATATGAGCTTTTAGTGGAGATGTCGTCTAACAATTATCAGTGGTTTTCAGAGAGAGCAATGCCTAGAAAAGCGGCTGGAGTTTTTGAGCTTGATCTTATTACCACATTGGCTGCAAAAATTAATATTCTATCAAAACAATTAGGTAATATGAATGTTAATGCTCTTCAGACTAAATTTATTTGTGATCATTGTGCATAAAATCACTCAAGTATTGATTTTCAAGTGGTAAATCCATCTGCTCAACCACATTCCTATCAAGCAAATTACGTGTCTAACTTCCAACATCAAAACAATCCTTATCCGAACACGTATAATTCAGGATGGAGAAATCACCCGAAATTTTCTTGGAACAATAATCAAAGAGAAATTAGACCACCTCAAAATTTTTTACAGCAAGAAAAGAAGCTCACACTTGAGGAGATGTTCATGTAATACGTATAAAAGACAGATTTGGTTATCCAAAAAAATGCGGCTTCAACCACTGCTTCAATTTGCAACCCTGAGGCTCAGATTGGTCAGTTTTCAAATATTCTTACCGAGAGAACAACAGATGCTTACCTAATAACACCGTGACTAACCCCAAAGCATGTCAAAGCAATAACACTGAGAAGCAGGAAAACAATTGAGTAGCCACAAGCACAAACTGCCGAACAAAATATGGTTGAAAAGCAAGATGAGTTCGAGCCAATTTTGGAGGAACAAACGCAGCAGGTGGCCAACCACCAAATTGGGAATTCTAAGAAGAGTAAAGGAGCATCAAACCCTACGGTTTCCAGGAAGTTTAATTATGAAACTTATCATAATTCACCTTATGATCCAGCTATTTCTTTTCCGCAAAGACTTAAAAAGAATAATCACGAAAATCAATTATCTAAAATTTTAAGTATTTTTAAGAAATTAAAAACAACAACAACAACAACAAAGCCTGTTTACCAACTAGTTGGGGTCGGCTACATGAATCCTGGTTTTTCATTCTTCTCGGCTTAGCGCAATATCTTCTGTAAGGTCACAAGCTGTCATATCTTTTTTCACCGTTTCCACCCAAGTTAGTTTAGGTCTTCCTCTACCCCTAACTCTACCGTCAATACTTATCAAATAACTCTTTCTAACGGGGGCACTACTAGGTCTACGTGTGACATGTCCAAACCACCAAAGGCAATTCTCTTTTATCTTATCTTGGATTTGAGCTACCTTTAGCATGTCTCGTATATACTTGTTTCTAATTCTATTGTTCCTTATTTTACCACACATCCATCTTAGCATCTTCATCTCTCCTATACTCATTTTTTGGACATATTGTTTCTTTGTTGCCCAACACTCTACTCCATACATTATTGCAGGTCTAACAGCCGTCCTATAAAATTTTTCCTTCAACTTCAAAGGTATACATTTGTCACACAAAACACTACTGGAACTTCTCCAATTAAGCTACCCTGCGTGGATCCTATGTATAACATCTTCATAAATCTCCCCATCTCTTTGTATAATCGAACCTAAGTATCGGAAACGGTTTCTCTTAGGTATCTCTTGGACATCAAGCTTTACTACTTCCTCAGTTGTGTTCCGAATATCACTAAAATTTAACTCCGCCATTGCCTGTCCCAAGCCAGGAATCCGATCACAAACCAGGTAAGGAGGAGGGTTTGCGTTAGGAAGTTGACAACCAGCACAAAACTTTGTCAAATCTTATGAACATGAATCTTAAAAAAGTATTTTAAAGAAATTGCATATCAATATTCCTCTTATTGAAGCTTTACAACATATGCCTAGATATGCTAATTTTTTAAGGATATTTTATCAAACAAGCGGAAATTGAAGAAGCATGAGACAGTTATGCTAACCGAAGAGAGTAGTGCAACTTTACAAAAGAAGTTGTCTCCTAAACATAAAGGTCCAGACAGTTTTACAATTCCTTGCACTGTTAGAAATTCTTCTTTTAAAAAAGTTTAATGTGATTTAGGAGCATGTATTAATCTCATGTCTTTTTCGATTTTCAGGAAACTTGGTATTGAAGAAGTAAAGCCTACTACAATTTCTTTAAAATTGGCGGACAGATCTATTAAGTACCCAAAAGGGATAATTGAAGATGTTTTGGTAAAGGTAGACAAGTTCATTTTTCCAGCTGATTTCATAGTGCTTGACATGGAGGAAGATGAAAAAATTATGTTGATTTTGGAACGACTTTTTCTAGCTATGGGGAGAGCTTTAATTGATGTCCACAAAGGAACACTTATTTTGAGGGTTGAGGATAAGCAAGTAACGTTTGATGTCTTTAAATCCATGGATTTTCCTGTCGAAGTTTACTCTTGTTTTCAAGTTAGTGAAATTGATTTAGTTGTGGGTGAGACACATAGAGCTGAAGTTGAAGAGTTACCTGTAAAAGTGTGTTTAACAAATTCAGGAACTCTTGAATCTAAGAAATAAAAGATTTTGGAATATGTTCGGTATTTGGAAGATGTACCATTTATTCATCTTTCTTCTGAGCTGAAATTAAAAGAGGTGGGGCTATCAAAGATGCCATCTTCAAGAAAAAAAGACTCAAACTCGAGTTTAACCCACTGCAATTTAGTTTGCGGGATGCACAGATAAAACCGAATCCACACATGAAGGAAGTTGTTATAAAATAGGTTCTTATGTTGTTGGATCTTGGCATCACATAACCATCTCAGCTACCACATCCGGTTGAAGACTTAAAACTTAGCACTTCTTGGGAGGCAACCCATGTTTTTCTTTTTACTGCCGTTAGAAATTTTTTTCTTATTATTTACTTCAATTTTAAAATTTGGGGGTTTTCGAGCGGAGTTGTTTTCTACACCTACTTTGATGGCTGATTTTGGGCAGGATGGAGTCCGAATCTTGAAAAGTATCTTAAAGAGCGGCCAAAGTAAATTGTCTTAGCTTTCAAATGCAAGAAGAATCAGGGAATTTGGACATCTACAACTCTAGATATCACCAAAATAATGAACGTCATTTATGCATAATTTCAACATGAATATGGGGAGCAATTTTGAACTTTTCTCATTTGTTTTTAATTTTTCCTTTCCTTTTCCCCATTGAGGACAAAGTGATATTTAAGTTTGGGAAAAGGGGTTAATTTATTATTATTTTTTTATTGAAAGAAATTTTTTTGGACTTAAATTAGGATAAGCATGACACTTTTGGGTTCTTTATTGTGCTAAAACATTGCAATTTTTTTTAGGATAGACAATATCTTATAGAGCATACTTATTTTCTTTAGATTATTGAAGATCAAAATTCCTTACATAATTGTGAGAGTCATGTGATTATACATAAAAAAACAATGTGATGCTTTTCTTGTGATTATGTATTTTGATCTAGTCCTAAACATAGTTTAAGTAAATAGAGTGATAATGATTTAATAATTGAATGAATAAAGTTTTATCTGCTCCAATGTTTTGAGTTTCTATAACATTCCAGAAAAAATAATTTTTATATTTTGCACGTGCATTACACGTAAAATTTTATGCACATTTTTACCTCTAAAATTTTCTAATGAGTTATACACATTTTTGTTCTCATTTTTTTTATCACACTTGTGTTATTTATTTTAAATAAAACCCATTAGGCCTAAATCTATCTTTTGAGCCTACAAAAAAAAATTAATTACCAATTTGTGGCCCATGATTAATTCTACATTTTAAATACACATTTAAAAAGCTAGTATACTTGTCATGTAACACACACATACATTTAATAACAATTAATAAAAGAATAAGAGGAGTGTGTGCACATACGGTACACGTGCACGTGTTTGTGCACCCTAGAGGATTGGCTGGCCACTTGAGAGAGAGGAGAGAGTGGAGGGAGTGTGTGAGAAATGGGATTCATCTCAACCACACAGTACTCCTATAAATACTCCCCTCCTTTAACATGAACATACACAAAAGAGTCAAACAAAAATTAAAAGAGAAGAAGAGAGAAAGAGAGAGTTCGGTTTCTTGCTTGGTGAAGAGTTTTGGTTTTTCATTTGCTAAGGATGAGAAGGACATTTTTGTGTTGGAGATTTGGAGCAATTTTCTAGGAGTTCTATTTACAATTTGCATCAAGAAAGAGGTGGATGTCTCTTTTACTTTCTATAGAATGCATGTGTAGGTAGATTATGCTTGAAATAGACAATTGACGTAAGTTCTTTAGTTACTTTTGTGATGCATGTTATGTTGTTATCTAGAATCTCTAGTAGTAATGAAATATGAGAATCAATGCATGCTAATTGAAAGTTTCATCTTAGAATTGTTAGGTTGTCGAATTGAAATTTTATTTAGAGCATGTTGTAGTGTTGTTAGGCAAATGGTAGTATGCCATGATTAAATCATGTATCTAAATTGTAAGTGTGAAAAATTGTTAAGTTTCATGTACAAATTGGGGTAGATTATAATTCAAAAAGAGAGATGTAAATTTTCCTTAAATTCAAAATAAATGGCTAAAAGAAATTATATTTATGTAGTCTTGATAATAAATAAAAGTATATGTTTATGAAGGTTCTAAAAAATTACTATTTACAATATTTGTGTATAATTTCACTTTAATATCGATAAAATCAGAGAGAAAATATTTCTGGAAATCTAGGAATGTATTTTATGAACAGTTGAATTGAGAGAAAAGAATATTATTACCGCTAAATCTGGTGTGGGGGCGAACAGATAGAATTTGTAGATCCTTAGGAAAACCGAATAGCGAACTTGGAACCTTTCCACCGGAGTTTGACCGTTGACTCCCGCCGTTCACCTGCAAAAAGTGCGAAACACCGGGGTTGATCTCGGCGACGCACCCTCCGACGCTCAAGTCAGTAATCAGAAGAGATTATGAAAGAGCGTAAACTGGCAAAAGATTGATTACCTCTTAATGGTGGTGGATGGGGGGTATTTCTAGCCACCTTTTGGATCAGATTAGGAATGTAATCCCTAATTTCCCAGTGAAAGGATAGATGTGAATCAGGGCCGTTGATTAGGATTAATCAGAAACCCTAATTCTATCCTTCTGGGCCGGGTCCATTTCGGGTTTGGACCCGTAACCAGTTGAGGTGGATCCGTTTGCAGGTGACTAGGCTTTTGGAAAGAAGACCTAGTACCCACTTCAGACCCGTTTGTAGGTGAAATTACCGTTTTACCCCTAAGCTTTAAGATTCGTACCTGATTTGGATGTTTCCGATTTAACCCGATTTTTAGCCATATCAAATATAAATCAAAATAAACGATTGAGTTAAAAATAAGATTGAAACAACGAGTTGGGTAAAAAGAATTTAAACCTATATATTATCAGAATTGATGGTTGGCTTATTGGTTAGTGCGTGAGTGTGGAGGGTGTTGGGCGCCCTCTGGCTATGCTCGACTTCGAGTCTTGAGATGCCCCTTTCTTTTAATTTTGATTTTATAGAATAACAGTAGATGGAATATAAAAAGAACCGAAGAGTCTTTCTTTCACTAAAGTGAGTTGGTCTCATTGGTTTGGGTTGCGGTTTGGCTTACTTTTGACTCTAGGTTTGAATCCCGGTGTTTACTTTGGAGTTATTATTTTATTTTTGTGATTTTTTCAAGTTTTAAGAATTGGAAAACTTCATAGAATTATTATGAAATATTATTAGAACACTTGGGAATTATTTTATAATATTCTAAAAGATTTTTTGTGAATTTAAAAGTCATATTCATGAATTAGATGAGTTTTGAATCCAAGTTTCAAAAGAAAATGTACATGATTAAAGATTTTAAGAGTTGGTTAATAATAAAATCAAACACATGATTAAGAGATTAAAATCGGAAATTTCTAGTGATTAATCTTTAAGATTGTGTACTAAGAAATAGTGATTTAATCTTAAAGAACTTGGGTATTAAGGAATATACTTGAAGTGCAGATAAACATGAAAAGTGTTCTATTGATTGGAAGATCGTTGAATTTATCAAAGTGAATGTTTTGGTTGTTAGCCAAGAATTTGATTCGATAAATTGTTAAAGAATGTTGTTATGAAAAGTTGAATGCTTCATGATATATAAAGAACGTGGATAAATAAGAAATATGAATCATGAGGATATGATTACCCCATAATGTTGAACGTGAAAGATGTTGATTCTAAAGGCTAAGTGAGCCCCAGGTACCGACAATTGATGAAAGTGATTAATTGATTTGAGAAGTGGCCAATATGGGCTATCGTTCTCGGTATATTGTTTAAGACCAGTAGATGGGTAAGCTAGCTCTAGGTGGAATTATTATTCATGTTTCAAATTTAAGGATAGGCATGAGGAGAAGATGTGATAGAACGTGGATAAATAAGAAATATGAATCATGAGGATATGATTACCTTATAATGTTGAACATGAAAGATGTTGATTCTAAAGGCTAAGTGAGCCCCAGGTACCGGCAAGTGATGTTGATTCTAAAGGCTAAGTGAGCCCTAGGTACCGGCAAGTGAGGAAAGTGATTAATTGATTTGAGAAGTGGTCAATATGGGCTATCGTTCTCGGTATATTGTTTAAGACCAGTAGGAGGGTAAGCTAGCTCTAGGTGGAATTATTATTCATGTTTCAAATTTAAGGATAGGCACAAGGAGAAGATGTGATAAAACTTGTGCATACGTAAGTGGGGCGCGTCAATATAGTCTGACGGTGGATTCCTGGACTATAGACCCAGTCAGATGGTGGATTCCTGGATTATGATTGCTTGCGGGGTGAGACGAGCCTTAATTAAATCCGAGACTATGATTTATTTGACGGTGGATTCCAGGATCATGAATAGTTGGGCGAATGGGAGGTAGTTCACCATTATATATGTATATACCGGGGCTAGAGCGGCACTTGTGGGATGTTCGCACGACGAGGATTTCTGTATAGCCTGATGGTGGATTCCAGGAATGGAGTCCGTACTAGTGGAATGTCTAAATCTTACTTTTGTTACCGTGGCAGAATTTTCATGACGAGAGATTGAACCCTATAATGTGGAGTTCGATAAGGCCATAAGGGCTTGCCCTCGGACATATGTAGTATGGAATGCATAGAATCTGAACAAGTATGCATTAGTTTCATTGTAGTGTAAATATATGCATTAGGCATTAAGTCATATCATACACTGACATGTTTAGGATAGTCACTTTTTACACTTCATTGTGCATTCAAGTTTTTGTTTGCTAATGTAAGAAAATCACTGTATTATAGTATTGTATCAGTTGTATGCAACTAACGTGCCCACAGTTTTCCAGTGCAGGACTTGGATTAACAAATGGCATAAAGATGAATTGATGCTGATGATTATTTTCAGATTAAAGTTGTCAAATGTTAAAGTTGTATATTTTTGTTGTAACTCCGCTGTGTATTTTGTAACAGAACAATGTTGTATTGAAAAGTTTTAAATTCCTTGTAAAATTGTACAAATTTGAAGCAAAAGATCTTGTTGTGCTACGAATTACATATAAATGGAATTTAGGGCGTTACAGAGTGGTATCAGAGCCAACTTCAATAAGTAGTACAAAATTATACGGACGACACAGTAGAGCATCCACAGTTGTTGGCTAAATATTCTTTTTATGCATTTTTTAGCCAACGACCTTCTGCAGTCGTTGGTTATTTATGCATATTTTGACCCTTTCGCTATAAAAGATTTCTATATATGAGAGGCAATTTGAGAAAGTAGATATTATATAGGACGGATCTCTAAAGTCCGTCCAAAATAAAAAATTATTTTTTTATTTTATCGGATGGATCTCTGAAGTCCATCCCAAATAAAAATATTTTTTTTATATGGTACGGAACTCTCAGGCCCGTCCCAACTAAAAAAAATTATTAGTGTATTGCCCTTGGACGGATGGCTGCAATCCGTCCCAATTTATTTTAATAATTTTTTTAGGCTTGGACGGATCTTAGAGATCCGTCCCACCCCTTTTATTGATTTTTTTTCTTTTTTTAATTATTAAAATTATTATAATAATCTAATTAATTATTAAAAAATGCTCATAATTTTTTTTAAAGCGGGACGGAACTTAGAGTTCCGTCCGATCAATTTCAATTTTTTTGCTATATTATAGCATTTCACCACTGCAACAAACATCACCTTGCTATATCTAAAATATGCATTTTGTTATTTTTTAGCTTTCCCGACTGTGGATGCTCTTATGGTGGACAATAGATGTGTGTGTTCAGTTTATAGAGATTTAAATGTAAGATGATTTACATGTGTGTTGCTCTATAATGTAACCCTTGTTTTCTTTTTGTATTTTTTTTCGTGGTATTTTTATTTATATATTTATTTTTCTCTGAACCCTTGTGATTTGGAGTATTTAATAAAATTCATTTTTCTTGTTCTTAACTCAATTTTTCCATGTCCAAATTTATTTAATCTAATTTTCTGCATTTTTTTTTGTTCGTTCCATTACAAATTTTGCTTATTAATGTCCCCAAATTGATCTAAGTTTTAAATCCATAGTTCAATTGGTTATTTTAGCCTCCTATTGGATCTAAAACCCAAACCCTATGTTTTCCCCTGATTTGATACTACCCATTAACCCAATTTCCCAACTTAACCAATATATACCCATTAACCCTAATTTTTTTTATTAGCCCTAAAATAATCTCTCTCTCTCTCTCTCTCTCTCTCTCTCTCTCTCTCTCCCCCTTCATCCTCTGTTTTCATTTCAACCCAACCACCGAGAACCCACTAGACCTCGCCGCCTTTTCATCCAACCACCAAAGTTCCATTATCACCCTCTTTGTCCAGAACCTCCATTGTCGTCAACCTTCATCCACCGGCAACCGAACCCATCACCTCCTCTGTTTTGGAAGAAAACAGAGGGCTGCCGTGCATTCATCTTCGTCCTCCTGTCCTTCGACCACCCTCCTGCACCCTCGTCAACTCCTAAAGTCGTGCCATCCCCCCTACATCCCGTCATCCCTTCGGCATCCAGTACCCTCGTCGACTGAAGAAACCTCCACCGCTTTCCTTCTAGTCGATTGCCGAACCCATCCCCGCGCTGCTTAACGTCTTCGTCGTCCGTCACCCAGACCACCACAGCACCCAGTCGACCACCACAAGCCCCTGTTCCCGCCACCTGCTCTTCCCCCGAGCGCCGTCAACCACCATCGTCGACCCTGCCTTGTCGACTACGTTGACCATCGATCGCCTTAGCCTCAGCCTAGCGCCATTAGAACCTCCCCCGATAGCCGCTGTGGTTAGTTGTTGTGTTGGATTATATGTGCATCACACGTATTATTGCTGCCGATTTGAGTTCTTGCTGTTTGGAGTTTTACGCGCTTTGCACGTGCTACGTTGCTATCGGATCTTCATCTCGTTATTCCTTCGTGTTCAAATTAACCGTCTAAAAGGCAAGTCTTTCTTGAACTAGTTTATTCTTCTTGTTCAAGAAATTCTTTGATCTCTGCAAGTAGATCCTATTTGTCAATCATATTGTTATACTATTCATCTTTAATAGAGTATATTGAGGGTTTAAACGAGCTAACCCAAGATATCTTTGACTTCGTGCCAATATCTTCAACTCAAACCCTAGTTCCTATTGCACATTGCATATGCACATTATACATGAAAACAAGTAGATCCATGTTACAGAATTGTTTGATAACTAGAATTTTTCCGATTGAATATTATTTCTATGAATTAATTGCCTTGATTGTAAATTGCATCGTTAATCTTAAAATTGCATGTTAATCACCAAATAATACCTTTGTTAATTAATTTCCATAATATTGCATGCTTGTGTGATAAAAATATTGCCAATTTATGTTAAATTATTTTCTGGCCTGCTATTTATTTCTTTTTGTATCATACTTTTGAACCTGTTACTGTAGTAATTTGAATAAATTTTGTAAAAATAAATTGTAGGTCCATGTGTCTATTTTCCAGAACATTCGATGGAATTGAATTCCGATTTATAATTCGCTAGATATCTGACTTTTAGTACTGCTAGGTCTAGATTTCCAGATTCCCAATTTTATGTGTATCACCTAGATTTATTAATAAACAGAATATGTTAACAGTAAAATTAAAATGTTAAATTAATTTGGCTGCTACTAGATATGCCTAGGAATCACCCTGAATTCTTGTGGAATTATTTGATGGGTATTCAGACCTGATACATATATGTGAACACAATCTATAACCTGCTGCCTGAACATAAAATCTGTAAAGAATAATCATTTGAACCTAGTTTCTGTGATTTTTATGTATCGTGTGTATATTCGCTGGAACCGGCAGAGAGTTTAGTTTCTAGATAATCCGACAGATCGAGATTTGATTTTCTGTAGCAGCAGGAATATCTATTTTTGTACAGTAACGTCCTACTGTCCAGATTGTATGAATTGTATTGATTTAATATAAATGTTCTCACTTTGTCTGTAATGAGTAGAATTAGTCACACCTAGCATTACACAAACTTGACATCTTCTTGCATGCTCACATAGGATGAAATAAAATATTAACCAGCCGGGGTATTAAGGGTTGACTTGGTAGTGAACAATCGGAAACTGTACTCGGTAGGGCCCTCTTGCTTACATGGATTATTTACATGGAAGGTGGAGAAATGCTTGTTATCATGTCATCATGTTATCATGTTATCATGTTATCTTGTTATCTTGTTATCGAGTACACGATCTGTTGAGTTCACCATCACAGTCTAAAATGTTCACTATTTGCATGCACTGAACCTGTGGAATGGGACGTAGTACTATGTGCATTAGATAGGTTAATTAATTGAATAATAATCCTCAGTCAACATTTCATGCTTGATCTTGTATACTATCACCGACATTGAACTTAAATTGAAATTATTAATTATTGCATAACTGAACATAGACCTTTGACATTATTGACAATCCTTGCTTTTGTTCTTGACTTTGATCCAGTCCTTCATTCTTGATATACCATGCCTTTTATTATTCTCTGCTTCCCACTACTTGTTGTCCATGACTTGCTCTAAGTACATTATTTTCTCTATTTTTAGATCACGAGTTTACAGGTACCAAAGGAGCAATACCAGAAGGAATTGGTGAGCAACAATTTTAGAAGATAGAGTCCAAAAATAGATTTCTTGAATTATCTTTATGGTATTTTTTCCTTTGAACATTGTTATTTATATTGTACTTTGTTTTTGGGCTTTTATGACCCGGAGTTTGTTTTATCCTAGATGTTGGATATTATGTTTTGAATTATTTCATTTATATTGAAGTTGTTCATCGTTTATGTGATTATATTCTTTTGCATGGTTGTGATTGTTACTTATATTATTGAGTTAGACTGGTACAGCTTGTGGATGGTGCTTACATCATTCGCTGGGCCTTCGTTACGTATTCGTATTCCTGTATTTTGGGAAGCAGGGCGTGATAGGTTTTTAGTGGTATCAGGTTTGGCTACTATTGATATGGCTAAAAATGGTATTAAATCGGGACCGTTCAAATCGGGCACGAAAGTTTACAGGTGCAAAACGGTAATTTCACCTATAAACGGGTCTGAATTGGGAACTGGGTCTCCTCCTCAGAGCCCAACAACCCACGAACAAATCTCCCCTTCTGGATAAGGGTCCCAACCTGTTATAAGCCAGTTCAAGAGGATAGGGAAAAATCCATGTTCGTCCTTATCCTTAGGAGGTGGTTCTAACCACTTCTATTCAGCCACACCGGGGAGTAGAGATTTGTTCTTATCTTGAAACAGATCCCCACAGCGACTATAAGTACCCCCCTCCTCCTACCGTTACAAGGTGATCACTCTTTGCCAACCTAAAGCTCTTTCATATTCTTTTCTGAGTACTGACAAGAGTGTCGAAGGGTTCATCGCCGGGATCAACCCCGGTGTTTCGAACTCTGTGCAGGTCAGCAGCAGCAGTAAGGAGCCGGTCAAATAGTGAAGGAGGTGTTCAGGTTTGACCCATTCGATTCCTCACAAACCTTCAAATTCATCTGTTTGCCCCTACACCGAAAGCAGCGGCAACAACTGTGATAGTCATGTTTGGCTGATATGTTAGTTAAGTCTGGCTTAGCCAGGTTAACTCAATAATGTACGCACCACGTTGATCACATGAACATGTAATAACCAACATAATCTGGGTACTAATCTTTTTGATCCTTTTTGGTCCCTTCATATTCAGTTCCTTCATTTCTTATTGTCATTTGTTCCTTCCATTCATTGATTCCTTATTGGGTATAATTTCATCCCTTTTGTACCCATATTCTTTTGATTCTGGAATCATCCATTCTTTTTATTTCCGCATGTTGTTTCTTTTTCTTTTGTGCAATTATTTGTGCATATATCCTGCTTGCATCTCATTCTTATTTCTTTGATCATCTTTTAGGTGTCATTTTAGTTTTCTCTCTTCCATTTCATGTTTTGTTTGACTCTGGTGCTACCCACTCCTTCGTCTCCTCCCGCTTTGTTGATCAGCATTATTTGGCAAGCGACGCTATTCCCGTAGCTTGGGACATCACCACAGGTGGAGGTGTCATTGTCTGTTCTAGGGTATGCAAGTAAATCCCTTTGCTGATTGGTAGTGTCGTTTTCGTGGTTGATTTGATTGTGGTTCCCAATTCTAGATTTGATGTTATTCTGGGCATGGACTGGTTGGGTGTTTCTCATGTTGTGATTGATTTCCAATAGAAGAAGGCCATTTTCAAGGTTCCGGGGCAACCAGAGTTCAAGTTTCTTGCGGGTGAGACACCGTCAGGGCGTGTCAAGAGCTCGATGAGCCCTAAGGCTACTGCACTTGAGTCGTTGTGCACTAATGGGGATGTTGCGCCCTTGGTTGTGAGGGACTTCCTTGATGTCTTTCCGGAGGAATTTCCCGAATTACCGCGAGACTGAGAAGTGGAGTTCAATATTAATGTTCCGTCAGGTATGACACCTATCTCGAAGAGTCTGCATCGCATGACACCGGTTGAATTGGCAGAACTGAAGGTACAAGTTCAAGAGTTGTTGGATAAGGGTTTTATCAGGCCGAGTGTTTCACCTTAGAGAGCTCCAGTTTTGTTCGCCAGCAAGAAGGATGGCAGTCGCCGAGTTTGCATTGACTATCGAGTGTTGAATAATGTCACTGTGAAGAATTGGTACCCATTACCGAGGATTGATGATTTGTTTAACCAACTGGGAGGTGCTTCTGTTTTCTCGAAGTTGGATCTTCGTTTTGGTTATCATCAAGTTAAGGTGAAGTCAGAAGATGTTCGGAAATTAGCGTTCCGGACGAGGTACGGGAATTATGAGTTCTTGGTGATGCCGTTCAGAGTTACCAATGCACCAGTTGTGTTTATGAGTATGATGAATCGGGTATTCTCGCCATTTTTGGATCAGTTTTTTGTGGTTTTCATTGATGACATCTTGGTGTATTCTTGGAACCGGGAAGATCATGCTGAACATTTAAGTGTTGTTCTACAGACTTTGAGTGAGAACCGGCTGTATGGGAAGCTCAGCAAGTATGAGTTTTGGCTGGACCGGGTTGCTTTTCTAGGTCACATTATTTCTTGTGATGGTGTTTCTGTTGATTCGTCGAAGATCTCTGCGGTCAAGGAATGGCCGATTCCGAAGTTAGCATCTGAAGTGCGAAGCTTTCTTGGATTGGCAGGGTATTATCGGAAGTTCATTCAGGATTTCTCTAAGATAGCTGGACCTCTGACCAGTTTGACAAAGAAGGAGCAGAAGTTTGCTTGGGATGAGGCTTGTGATGCAGCTTTTGCAGAGTTGAAGCATCGGTTGACGTCAGTGCTTGTACTGACTATACCCGACAGTTCGGACGGTTTTGTGATTCACTGTGATACTTCGGGTAAAGGTCTGGGAGCAGTGCTGATGCAGCGAGGCCGAGGTTTTGCATATGCATCCAGGCAGTTGAGGCCTCATGAGAAGAACTATCCCACTCATGATCTAGAGCTTGCAGCCATGGTTTTTTCCTTGAAGTTGTAGAAGCATTATCTGCTTAGAGATAGAATTGAGATTTTCACAGATCACAAGAGCCTCAAGTATGTGTTCACGCAGAAGGAGTTGGACATGAGGCAAAGGAGATGGTTGGAGTTGATGGTAGATTATGACATCAATTTGCAGTATCACCCGGGCAAAGTAAACATGGTACCTGATGCTTTGAGTAGAAGACCTGCTGCTATGTTCCTTACTAAGCAGAAGGAAATAGTGGAGGATATAAGAAGGCAGGAGTTGGATGTGATTCTTCCTGGTTCGGCACAATAGTTCATGATGTTGCATTTGCAGTCTTCTTTGGTAGAGCAGATCAAGGAAGCCGAAGCGGGCGATCAGCAGTTGCAGAAGTTCTGAAGTGAAGTGGAATCAGGCTTAAGAATTGACTTGATCATTCATTCAGATGGGTCTCTTCATTTTGGATCTAGGTTGTGTAACTAGAGGAGAAGTCAGGCAGAAGCTACTTGAAAAAGCTCATCTATCTCCATATTCTATTCATCCAGGAGGTACCAAGATGTACGGGGATCTGAAGTAGCATTTTTGGTGGCATGATATGAAGAGAGCTATGGCAAGGTTTGTTTCGTAGTGTTTGATTTACCAGCAAGTGGGAAGAGCATCAGAGGACCGCAGGACTGTTGCAACATCTTCCAATCCCATAGTGGAAATGAGAGAACATCACTATGGATTTTGTGACAGCTTTGCCGAGGAGTCCCAAGGGTCATAATGCTATCTGGGTGATAGTGGATGGTTGACGAAGTGTGCCCATTTCATTCCTTTCCGTGTGGGTCAGTCCACTGAGAGTATGGTTGCGAAGTATATTTAGGAGGTCGTGAGACTGCGTGGAGTTCCTGTCAGCATCGTATCAGATAGATATACGAGATTCAGGTCTCAGTTTTGGGAGAGTCTGCAAAAGAGCTTGGGTACTAAGTTGAGATACAATACATTATTCCATCCACAAATAGATGGTCAATCGGAATGAACGATTCAGACCCTAGAAGACATGTTGAGATCTTGCGTTCTTCAGTTTGGAGGTTCATGGGAAGATCATCTGCACTTAGCCGAGTTCTCATATAACAACAGTTATCAGGCGACTCTCAAGGCATTGCCATTTGAGGCTTTGTATGGTTGCAAGTGTAGATCGCCGGTATGATAGGATGACATTGGCAAGAGGAAACTTTTGGGGCCTAAGTTGATCACGAAGACAGTTGATGCTGTGGCTCGGATCAGGAAGCATTTGTTGGCTGCATAGGATAGGCATGGGAGGTGGGCAGATGTTCGTCGAAGGCCTTTGGAGTTCGAAGCGGGGGATCATGTGTTCCTCAAAGTATCACCATGGAAAGGCGTTATATGCTTTGGTGGTGGGGGGAAAGCTGAGTCCCCATTTTATTGGGCCGTTTGATGTAGTGGAGCGAGTGGGCAGGGTGGCCTACAGGCTTGCTCTACCCCCGGCACTGTCTGGAGTCCATGATGCATTCCATGTTTCCCACCTCAGGAAGTACATTAGGGACGACAGTCATGTGATTGGCTACTCAGAGTTGTCCGTGAGGCCGGACTTGTCCTGTGATATTCAGCTAGTCTCTATCTTAGACCGACGAGAGAAGGTGTTGAAGAATATAGTCATTAAGCTGGTTCGAGTTTCTTGGAATCCTCACTCGCCGGGTGAGTCGACTAAGGAGTTGGAGGAGGAGATCCGGGAGAAGCTCCCACACCTGTTTGGGTAGTTTTATTTTTTTTCTTTTCTTTTCGGGGTTACCCTATGTACCACTTGTATGAATTTCGAGGACGAAATTCTTCTTATAAGGTGGGTAGGATTTGTAACCCCAGTTTTCTTTTTGTAATTTTCTTTTCTTGGTATTTAATTTTTTTTTTCTCTGAACCCCTATAATTTGGAGTATTTAATAAAATTCATTTTTCTTGCTCTTAACTCAAATTTTCCATCTCCAAATTTTTTTAATCTAATTTTCTGCAAAAGTTTTGTTGTTCGTTCCATTAAAATTTTTGCTTATTAATGTCCCCAAATTGATCTAAGTTTTAACATATTTCTATTGGTTATTTTTGGGATCTAAAACCCAAACCCCATGTTTTTCCCCCTTATTGGATACTACCCATTAACCCAATATCCCAACTTAACCTATATATACCCATTAACCCTAATTTTTTTTATTAAACCTAAACTAATCTATCTCTCTCCCTCCTACCCTCGTTGCTCTCTCTCTCTCCCCTCATTCTCTATATTCGTTTGAACCCAACCACCGAGAACCCACTCGACCTCGCTGCCCTCTCGTCCAACCACCGAAGTTCCATCATCACCCTCGTCATCCAGAACCTCCATCATCGTCAACCTGCATCCACCGCCATCTGAACCCATCGCCTCCTCTATTTTCTTCCAACAGAGGGTTGCTGCTGCATTCATCTTCGTCCTCCCGTCCTCCGACCACCCTCCTAAACCCTCGTCAACCCTCGAAGTCGCGCCTCCTACATCCAGTCATCCCCCCGTCGTCCGAAGAAACCTCGACTGCCTCCTTCCAATCGATTTCCAAACCCATCCCCGCGCAGCTCAACGCCATCGTTGTCCGTCACCCCGACCACCACATCACCCGGCCGACCACCGCAAGCCCCTGTTCTCGTCGCCTGCTCTTCTCCCGAGCGTCGTCGACCACCATCGTCGACCCTGCCTTGTCGACTATGTCGACTGTCGACACCTTAGCCTCAGCCTAGCACTACCAGTGCCTCCCCGGTAGCCGCTACAGTTAGTTGCTGTGATGGATTATACGTGCATCACACGTATAATTGCTGCCAATTTGAGTTCTTGCTGTTTGGAGTTTTACGCGCTTTGCACATGCTTTGTTGCTGTTGGGATCCTTATCCCCTTATTCCTTCGTGTTCAAATTAGCGGTCTAAAAGGAAAGTCTCTCTTGAACTAGTTTATTTTTCTTGTTCAAGAACTTCTTTGATCTCTAGAAGTAGATCATGTTCGTCTATCATACTGTTGTACTATTCATCTTCCATTTAGTATTTTGAGGGTTTAGACGAGCTAACCCAAGATATCTTTGAATTCGTGCCAATATCTTCGACTCAAACCCTAGTCCCTATTGCACATTGTATATGCACGTTATACATGAAAACAAGTAGATTTATGTCATGGAATTATTTGATGACTAGAATGTTGCCGATTGAATATTATTTCCATGAATTAATTGCCTTGATTGTAAATTGCATCGTTAATCTTAGAATTGCATGTTAATCACCAAATAAAACTTTTGTTAATTAATTTCCATAATATTGCATGCTTGTGTGATGAAAATATTGCCAATTTATGTTAAATTATTTTCTGGCCTGCTGTCTATTTCTTTTTGTATCAAACTTTTGAACCTGTTACTGTAGTAATTTGAATAAACTTTGTAAACATAGATTGTAGCTCCATGTGTCTATTTTCCAGAACATTTGACGAATTGAATTCTGATTTATAATCCGCTAGATATCTGACTTTTAGTACTGCTAGGTCTAGATTTCCAGATTCCCAATTTTATGTGTATCACCTAGATTTATTAATAAACAGAATATGTTAACAGTAAAATTAAAATATGAAATTAATTTTGCTGAGACTAGACATGCATAGGAATCACCCTGAATTTTTGTAGAATTATTTGATGAGTATTCAGACCTGATACATATATGTGAACACAATTTATAACCAGCTGCCAAAACATAAAATTTGTAAAGAATAAGCATTTGAACCTAGTTTCTGTGACTTTATTATATATCGTGGGTGTATTCGCTGTATCAGTAGAGAATATAGTTTCTAGAACTTCTGACGGATCCAGATTTTCCTTTTTGTGGCAGCGGGAATATCTGTTTTTGTACAGTAATGTCCTGCTGTCCATATTGTATGAATTCTGTTGATTTAATATAAATGTTCTCACTTTGTAATGAATAGAATTAATAACACTTTGAATTACACAACCTTGACATCTTCTTGCATGCTCACATAGGATGAAATAAAATATCAACAAGCCGAGGTATTAAGGGTTGACTTAGTAGTGAACAATCGGAAACTGTACTCGGTAGGGCCCTCTTGCTTACATGGATTGTTTACATGGATGGTGGAGAAATGCTGTTATCATGTCATCATGTTATCATGTTATATTGTTATTTTGTTACCGAGTACACGATCTGTTGAGTTCACTGTCACAATTTAAAACGTTCACTATTTACATGCACCGAACCTGTGGAATGGGACGCAGTACTTCATGCATTAGATAGGTAATAAAATGAATAATAACCCTCAGTCGACATTTCATGCTTGATCCCGTATTCTGTCACTGATATTGAACTTGAATTGAAATTATTAATTATTGCATAACTAAACATAGACCCTTGACATTATTGCCAATCCTTGTTTTTGTTCTTGACTTTGATCCAGTCTTTCATTATTGATATACCATGCCTTTTATTATTTTCTGTTTCCCACTACTTACTGTCCATGACTTGCTCTACGGACATTATTTTCTCTAAAGTTAAATAACCAGTTTACAGGTACCGAAGGAGCAATACCAAAAGGAATTGGTGATCAACGATTTTAGAAGATGGAGTCCAAGAATAGATTGCTTGAATTATCTTTTTGCTATTTTTCCGTTTGAACATTGTTATTTATATTGTACTTCGTTTTGGGCTTTTATGACCTAGAGTTTATTTTATCCTAGATGTTGGATATTATGTTTTGAATTATTTCAAAATATACTGAAGTTGTTCTTCATTTATGTGATTATATTCTCTTGCGTAGTTTGATTGTTACTCATATTGTTGAGTTAGACTGGTACAGCTTATGGATGGTGCTTACATCATTTGCTGGGCCTTCATTATGTACTCGTATTCCTGTATTTTGGGAAGCGGGGCATGACATATACACTGATGTCTTCTCCTCCCTTTCCCTATAAGATGGCTGATAACCAAGACCCGGTGGATGAAGTAGAATGGTTCTTTGAAGACCTCGAAGAAGAGGAATAACCCGAAGAAGAAGAAGAAGAACCCGAAGAAGAAGAAGAACCAGAGGAAGTCGAGGGAGAACTGCCCGAATCTCGAGAGATTACTCCACCTCCACTTGATTCCCTAGAAGAGTCATCGGATGAAGAGATAGTTCGAAACAAGAAGGACCACATCATCACATATCTTCGGAAGCAGTTGATCATCCATAAGTGGAGAGTAAACCACTTGGAAGCTCATAATACAGAGGACAAGCAGAATATCGTAGCTCTGAGTCAACGAGTGTGGGAACTAGATAAGATTCGACACAGGAATGCTCAGCATTTCACCCAGCTAGACAACAAAACTTGTTGGGGAAAGCAGGAATGCCGTCAAAGATGAGAGAAGATGCTGAAGAAAATACATGAACTACGGGGAGAGCTCAGAGAATCCAAGAGGAACCGTAGAATCTAGACTACTTTATGTTTGGAGTTTCTGGTGTTTTATGTATGGATGTAATGACAAGTTTTATTTCTGAATGTTCGAAGTTTATTTTTGGAAATGAATAAATTATGTTGGAAGAAAAGTGTCATGCCTCGCTTCCCAAAAAGGAAATACGGAATATGGATACGTGACTAAGCCCAGCGAATGATTTTCATCATCCATAAGCTGTTCAGAATCTTTACAACATTTCACAAGAATAATCAGAGTCAGAAGCAAGAAAAGTCAACCACACAGGCATAATCGAATCAAATACACCAACAGAAATTTACTTGAAACAAAATATATTAATCTCAAATAAACCAGATCTGAACAAGTCAATATCCTGGGTCACATTGCCCAAATACAAATATTCAAGTACAAGATACATCATTCAAATAGCAATAGGAAATAATAATAATAGCAGGAAAATCATGATAGCAAAACTCCAACATCTAGTATCTTATCTCGTCTATTCCATCTGATAGCTGATCTCCAAAATCTGCAATTTAATAAATTGCAGGAAGAGGAAATAGAAAACAAACTCCCGTCAATGCAAGTTACGGGCCGCTTGTAGTGCAGGATACAAGTACATGGAATAGGGCAAACTAATAACATGAAATAGGCATGATAACAAAATATAACAACTAGTATGGCAAGATGAACAAGTGTAAGTGGCATGTATCAAGTGACAAGTAAAACAAGTATCATGTAAACGAGTAACCAATATGAAGTATCAAGTATCAATTATCAAGTATCATGTAGCAAGTATCAAGTGAACAAGTATCAAGTATCATGTACAAGTAATCAAGTATCAAGTGTCAAGTGATCTTGTTCGAGTCTTGTATTTATTACTATCTAGGTAGCACTTCATGCGCCCCGATTTTTATCACATGGTTGCTACATACAATCAAGTTACATTTAGACCTAGTGGTGGGTTTCTATAGGGCCGTGTACTCAGACGTCAAGTCAAGTAACAAGTATCAAGCACGAGTCACGTAATCGTGAACACGTGGCAGCAAGTAGTATCAAGCATGAATCATGTAGTCATAAAATATGGCAACAAGTAATATCAAGCATGAATCATATAGTCATGAAACATGGCAACAAGTAGTATCAAGCATGAGTCATATAGTCATGAAACATGGCGGCATATAGTATAACAAGCATGAATTGTCACGAATCATGGCAACATATATAATCATATAGTAATAACAAGCATGGATCATATAATCATGAAACATGGCAACAAGTAATATCAAGCATGAATCAAGTAATCACGAAACATGGCATCAAGTAATGAGAAACACATGCCCCCTTCTGAGTACACATACCTATATTGTCCACTACTAAGGTCTTTCCCTTAACCCCGGCTTGGTTATTTTGTTATTATTAATCAAACAGGAATGTAAGTGTCACAAACAGGTCAAGAATAACATGGCATAAACAAGTAATAGTTTCAGGTTGCAAGATAAACATGTACAGGTGAAAGATAACTCATAACAGGATAGAACAACGAAAATTCTAGTTCAGGACAACAAGACAGTACTGCACTAAATCAGGGATTCCCATTGCTATAAACATGCAAATCTGAATCCATCAAAGAATCTGGAGAATAGACTTCCAGCTGAATCCAGCAAACATATATAAGTCATATAGTATTTCACAAAAGCATAACTCAAAACTTAATTGAAACCAGAAAATATGTTCAGCCAGAAATCAGAAGATCGTATTCAAAGTCAGGAAAACAGCATGAAAACTCATTAATTAAATCCACAAAAAATCTGGGATATTTCCCTATATGTATAGTAACAGAAAATTAATTTTCATAATTTTCCAACAAAAATAGAGTAGTCAAGTAAAATTAGAAAACAGCAAGCCACGACAGTTTTGTAAATCTGGAATCGCAAACACTACAGTACGAAAACAGCAATATCTCGCAAACCATAAATCGAAATCCAAATCCTCCATAAAATAGATACAGTAGGCTAACTTTCATATTCAGAAATATTTTGGAGACAGCAAGTAGAATTCGGTCGAAAATCAGGTTCTTTACTGAACAGTAGTAAAATCTGCTAGTATAGTAGTTGTTTGGAAACATAGGACGGTTTGTAAAACTCATCAAATAAATCCATGAAAATTTAGGGTTAATCCCAATCAAGTATAGAAGTACTGTAAAAATTTTCAGATCAAAATAATAATTTTAACACCAAAATAAAAATAGATTACTTTTCAGAATTCAGAAACACAATCTGGAAATCTTTTGACACCACTGTAGTAAAATAGACATAACTCACAAACCGTAAATCGAAACTGAGATTCGTAAAAAGGGTTAGAAAATAGACAGAATTATTTACAAATTTCACAAAATATTTTTAAATACTGACCTTAATAGAGTCTAAAATACTGATCAAAACAGAAAAGCCAGCAAAACTGAAAATATCGCATATGCACAAAATCCACTAGTTCACATAGAACTCATCGAAAACACAACCAAACATGAAATATAGTATACTAAATGTCCAAGCAACATGATATAGGGTATTTCACAAGGCTACAACAAGTCTACCACGAATAACATGAACGAGCACAAGATAACACATGAACAACACGCATTTATGCAACAAGATGTGGTCAACCCTAGGTTTTATCATGTCATGTATGTCGTGAGGCAACTATAGTCAAATCATCACTATAGAGACAATATCAACAAGAGAATTCACACATAAATTGTCCGTAGAGCACAACTACACTACAGGCGGTATTTAGTACTTATATTTGTAAAAGAATTTAATACAAGTTACTTGCCTTAACCGACGAAGAAAACAACTCAAAGCAAGAATAACGGGAATGGATTCCCGGCAATGAACGACTACGAGTCCACGAACCAAAACGAGCAAACGAACTCAACTACGAACCCGCAAACTCAAAACGAGCACACGAACTCAATAACCAAACAACCCACGAACACCAAAACACACGAACCAATCACACAATCCACGAAACCAAGAACAAGTCACACGAACCTAATGAATACCTGAGGTCCAACACCCGCTCACCAAACCCACTCACACCCGAGGGGAAAGTGTGGGAGAGAGTGGTCGGGATGACAGCACCGACGACTGGGGAGCAGTCGGGGCAGATGGCAGTAAGGCGGCGCAATGGGGACAGTGATGGCTTAGGGTGGCAGCCCCAGGGGCTGTTGCTGGTCGACGTAGGGAAGGAACAGAGCGACGGGGGGCATCGGGGTGCAGTCACTGGCCAAGGGTGGCAACCAGTCGACAAAGAGAGAGGGAGGGAGATGGGGACTAGTTGAAGCTGTGGAGGAGCTCTGGTTGCAAGGGCGACTGGTTCTGTCGTTGCGACGCCGGGAGGAGACACACAGCGCGGCGACACGCTGCTGCTGGCGTCGGTCTGGCTGCAGTCGCGGTGAGGGGATGTGTTGCTGGCTGACGAGAGGAGGGCTGGACGGGAGAGAGAGCCAGGGGCTGAGGAGAATGGGAGAGAGGAAGGAGAAGATGAAGCGGCTGAGGGTATAGGCGGATGACGAAGAAGGGGCAATGGGTTTAAATATATATAGGGAGTTTTAGGGTTGGGGTGAATAACAGAGTTGGGTTAGGTTTAAATGGGTAACGGGTTCGGGTTAGGATTGTATAGGGTGTGGAGATAACGGGTTTGGGCTGATGGGTTCTTGGGTTAAAATGGGTTTAATTAATAAAACCAATAAGAATAATAAAATAACCAATAACATATAATGAGTCCCCTTCGGTTGCACACTACTTTTGGTGAGCACTCCGTGAGCACTCCCGAACTAGAGACCCTATGAAAAATTCGAACCGCTCATATTGTTCTATATGCCTTAGATAGCCTAACAATAAAAAATCAAGTAATTTGAAGTTCATTTGCCCATCCATCATGCTGTTAGAATTTTCAGCCATACAATTTTGTGATGATGTAAATCATGGGTAAATGAACTTCAAATTACTTGATTTTTTATTGTTAGGCTATCTAAGGCATATAGAACAATATGATCGGTTTAGATTTTTCATAGGGTCTCTAGTTCGTGAGTGCTCACGGAGTGCTTACCGAAGTAGTGTGCAACCGAAGATTTCTCAACATATAATTTATAAAATAATGTAATTTACATAACAATATAGAATTTAGTGAAAATAACTACAATTACAGTTAGTAAATAAAAGTGGAATTTTAATAACCAGTAAAAAATATCATTAATAACAATAATACCAATAACAATAATAATAATAAGAAAATGATAAAAA
The DNA here is from genome assembly GCA_017893485.1 of Hemerocallis citrina. Taxonomy (NCBI): domain Eukaryota; kingdom Viridiplantae; phylum Streptophyta; class Magnoliopsida; order Asparagales; family Asphodelaceae; genus Hemerocallis; species Hemerocallis citrina. The sequence goes on along the minus strand of CM030366.1, from coordinate 3,653,476 downwards.
AAATAATAGTAATAATAATAACAGTAATAATAATAATAAGAATAATAATAATAAAAATAAGAATTGTATTTCAATATGAAATCATAGAAAATAGTTACAAACAAAATTATTGATCTAAAACAGATTTTAATAGGAGATCCAATAGTACAATTTGACAAAAGAAATTGAAAGCAGAAGAAATAGTTTACGAAAATTTTAAGTACATAAAATACACAGAAAATACATATTTGGGAAAATAAGGGTTACAAAAGGTCTATGTCGTTGCTGCTATTTTGGTGATTAATGAAGTTTTATGACCTAGAAATGATCGGACGAACAACTCGAAATGGTGAAGGATCCAGCAGTGAAGGCAACAGGCTTTGATCTGGAGATAGAACTAGCCTGGGTGTACCAAAATCTCAACACCTTTGCCGCAAGTGTGAACCAAAACACCATGGTGGGGCAGGCAGTGTAAGTCCCAGAGGCAATTAAATTAGTGGAATCATTCAAGCGTATAAAACCACCCATGTTTGAGGGTAAGGCAGATACTGATGCAGTAGATGAGTGGATCTGACAGATAGAAACAGTGTTCGAGGTCTTGGAGACTCTAGAGGCTAGCAAGGTGAAGTTGTCCACTGTTCAGCTACAAAAGGATGCCGGGGTCTGGGGTAGTCCATGAAATGAATCCTGGGAGATGAACCTATTACCTAGGAAGACATTCTGGAAGAGTTCCGCAGGCACTATTTACCGATGGATGTGCAGGAGAAAAAGGCAATGAAGTTCCTGAGTTTGCAACAAAGGAGCTTGGCAGTTCGGGAGTATGAGATGAAGTTCACTCAGCTCTCGAGGTATGCACCAAAGTTAGTGATCGACGATGCCAAGACGGAGCAGAAATTTGAGCAGGGGATGAGGCCAAGTCTGAGGTCTCGTATGATAACCCTCGGTATCAGGAAGTTTGATAAGCTGGTTAGGAGGGCTACAGCCACAGAAGCCGACATGGAGCAGTATTAGTTGGCACTGAACAAGAAGAATAACTGAAGTGCTGGCAAGAGGCCCGCAGCATCAAGCAACTTTAGGGGTAGCCCCCAGCACAAAGGTTCAAACCTACTGGAGCAAATGTCGTCGCTATAGCTGGAAGGCTAGGCACTTGCTACAGATACGGAGAGACGGGCAACATTGCAGCTGAGGATCAAGTCTTGTTTCGATTGTGGCAAGGAAGGGCATGTTTGGCCGTTTTGCCTGCAACTAAACCCTGGGAATGCTAACAGGGACCCATCAGGGAAGAGTGGGAAACCGTACCGGCAGGGGCGAGTATTCGCTCTGTTAGAAGAGGACGTTGAGGATGCCGACAATGTCATCACTGGTATGGGAGCATCTGAATAAAGTTTTACTGCTGTTATTTTCCTGTTTTCTATTAGAAGAGTATAATGTACTGAGAGTATTCATTATGTAACAGGGAACATTCTAATAAATGGAATAAAGACTACTGTTTTGTTTGATACCGAATCGTCTCACACTTTTATGTCTCTTAAATTTGCAAAAGAATTGGGGTTGAGCCGAAAATTTTTCTGGCAAGGTTCTAGCAGTAGCTACACAATTAGGAGAAACATTGACTACTAATCGGCACTATGCTAGTTTTGACCTCGAGATCAGAGGAAGAGTTTTTGGAATCGATCTCATAGATTTGGCTGGCAGTCTTAGGGGTCGATATAATTATTGACATAGACTGTATGTCGATCTACAATGCCAGTATTGAATTCAAGAGCAAGGAAGTTATGGTGAAGGCACCAGGAGGAACATCATAAGTATTTTAAGGGAAGAGAAAGTGCAAGAAGTTGATGGCAGCTTCGACCAACAAGAAGATTCCTGAGGAAGTCAAGAAGATTCTCGTAGTCCGGAACTTTCCGACAATATTTTTGGAGGATTTATCTGGACTACCACCTCAGCGGGATGTGGAATTTAACTTTTCCATTTAGCCAGGAAGTGCACCGATATCCAAGGCACCTTACAGAATGGCGCCAGTGGAACAAGATGAGGTCAAGAAGCAGATTGAAGAGCTTTGTGCAAGGGTTTTATCAGACCGAGTGCTTCGCATTGGGGAACACCAGTTTTATTGGTGAAGAAAAAGGATGGATCGATGAATGTGCATTGATTACAGGGAACTGAACAAGGTGACCATCTAGAATAAGTATTTGATTCCGCAAATCGACGATTTTTTCGACCGACTACAAGGAGCAGCGGTTTTCTCCAAGATAGATCTTCGGTCAGGTTATCACCAAGTTCGTGTTAAGGAAGATGATGTGCATACGACTATGTTCCGAACTTGACATGGGCATTACAAGTTCTTGGTTATGCCATTTGGGGTGACGAATGCATCGAATATATTCATGGACATTATGAACAGGGTTCTGCGACCATTCATCGACTATTTCGTCGTGGTATTTATCGATGATATTCTGGTCTATTCCAAGTCAGAGGAAGAGCATGTTGGGTATTTAGCAAAAGTATTGAGGAAGCTGCAGGAACAGAAACTGTATGCCAAACTGCCCAAGTGTGACTTCTGGAAGTCCGAAGTCGTGTTCGTGGGTCATATCCTTTCTAAAGAGGGAGTGGTCATTGATCCGCAGAAGATAGAGACAGTGAAGGATTGGCCGAGACCAACATCAGTAAAGGAGATCAGAAGTTTCTTGGACTTGACTGGTTATTACTAGAAGTTTATTCAGGGCTATGCTCAAATAGTCGTGCCACTCATGGGACTTACGAGGAAGAATGTAAGTTTTAAGTGGTCGAAGCAGTGCGAAGCGAGTTTCCAAGAGTTGAAGGAGAGGTTGACTTCCGCTCCAATACTGGCTTTGCCGAGAGTAGGGATTGATTATGATGTCTACAGTGATGCTTCAAACTGAGGATTAGGCTATGTATTGATGCAAGAGGAAAAGGTAATAGCTTATGGGTCTAGACAATTCAGACCTCATGAGAAAAATTATCCAACCCATGATTTAGAGTTGGTAGCGATTATATTTGCTTTGAAGTAATGGAGGCACTATGTATACGGAGAGAAGATCAATATGTACACATATCACAAGAGTCTGAAATACATCAATCAGTAGAGAGATCTAAACATGAGGCAGAGGAGGTGGTTGGATGTGCTAGAGGATATCCGTCCTGAAATAAAGTATCACCCGGGCAAAGCAAATGTGGCGGCAGATGTGCTCAGTCGGAAGAGCAATTTGTCTTATTTGATCACAACTCAGGAGAAATTAGCAGAGGAGCTCGATCGAGCCAGGATCGAAGTTGTGTTGCAAGGACTAGGAGCGTCTTTAGCATAGTTGAGACTCCAGCCAACACTGAGAGAGCAAATTTTCGATGATTAGAAATCTGATCCAGAAATTTAGAAAATGAAAGAGCAGGTTGGCGCAGGCAAATTGGCAGAATTCCAAGTGAAGGACGAAGTGCTATGGTTTGGAGAAAGGTTGTGTGTATCTGATAAAGCAAAATTGAAGGAGAGCATTCTACATGAGGCACACACCACTCTATTATCAGTGCATCTAGGGAGTACCAAGATGTACAAGGATATTAAGCAGCATTTCTGGTGGTCAGGAATGAAGAGTGATGTAGCGGAGTTTGTAGCAAGGTGTGCCACTTTTCAGCAAATCAAGATAGAGAATTAGATACCTGGAGGATTATTACAGCCGTTACCCATTCCAGAGTGGAAATGGGAGAACATCAGCATGGATTTCGTCACTGGACTACCTAGAAGTCCCAAAGGAAATGATGCGATTTGGGTAATAGTGGACCGATTAACCAAGTCTGCTCATTTCTTGGCAATGAAGATCACTTGGTCAATAGAGAATTTGGCGAAACTGTACATCGGGGAGATTGTAAGGCTACATGGAAATCCCGTATCGATTGAGTCAGATCGAGATGCACGGTTCACGTCGCACTTTTGGAAAAGTCTTTAGGCAGCTTTGGGGACCAGGACTGACTTCAGTACTGTTTTTCATCCTCAAACTAATGGGTAGGCTTAGAGAGTCAACTAGGTGTTGGAGGATATGTTGAGGTGTTGTGTGATGGATTTCGGTGGCAGCTGCGAGAGACACTTAGCTCTGGTGGAATGTGCCTACAACAACAGCTTTCAGACTAGCATCGGTATGGCACCATATGAGGCCTTGTATAGGAGGAAGTGTGGAACAACAGTGTGCAGGTATGAAATGGGGGAAAGGCAGATGTATGGGCCAAAAATAGTACAACAGACTTCAGAGAAGATCGAGTTGATCAGGAAGAGGTTGGTTAACGCACAGAGCATACAGAAGAGTTATGCTTACAATCGGAGAAGGGATCTGAAGTTTCAAAATGGTGACTATGTTTTCCTGAAAGTATATCCAACTAAGGGTGTGATTCGATTTGGGAAAGGAGAAAAATTAGCCCCACGGTACATAAGACCATACAAGATATTGAAAAGGATTGGAAAGATAGCTTATCGGTTGAAATTGCCAGAAGAGCTAGCCCAAGTACATAATGTCTTTCACGTGTCTATGCTGCGAGGCTACATTCCTGATCCGAGTCATCATTTACCGGAAGTACCAGAGGGTTTGCAGATAAATCTGAGCTACAAGGAATTTCCAGTGGAGATTTTAGATCGACCGGAAAATGTTTTGAGAAACAAGACTGTACCCATGGTCAAGGTTGTGTGGAGGAATCAAATGGTTGAGGAAGCCACCTGGGAATTAAAGGAGAGGATGTTGAAGGACCATCCCGAACTCTTTGCCTAAACACTATAATTTTATTTCTTTCGTTTTTCTCACTCTTTATGCGCAGTTCTGAGGACGGAACTATTCTAAGGAGGGAGTGCTGTAACATTCCAGAAAATTTAATTTTTATATTTTGCATGTGCATTGCATGTAAAATTTTATACACATTTTTACTTCTCAAATTTTCTAAAGCGTCATACACATTTTTCTTCTAATTTTTGTATCACACTTGTGTTATTTATTTTAAATAAAATCCATTAGGCCCAAATCTATCTTTTGAGCCCACAAAAAAAATTAATTACCAATTTGTGGCCCATGATTAATTCTACATTTTAAATACACATTTGAAAAACCAGTACACTTGTCATGTAACACACACATATATTTAATTGTAACCCCTATTTTTCGTTTTTTGTATTTTTGGTGTATTTTTTTCTTCTTTCTTGAGTATTTATACTCTTCTTGTATTTTGGATCGTATATTGGAGTTATTTTCAATATATATTCATTTTTGTTCATTTTTTTATCTTCTTGTGATTGATTTTTCTGTCCCTTGATTTGTTCTTGATCATTATTATTGTTTTCGCTCTTTATTTGGTCCTTGTTCTCTTTGTTTTGTTCTTGAGTGCTCGTGGTGTTTTGGTTGTTAATCCTATTGCTAATCCTATTGCATTTTGATCCCTAATTATCTACCAAACAAATTAGCCTATAAATCCTATTCAAATCCTAATTAAACCCAATCTCCTATTACTACTCCTAAACTCTCCACAAACCAAATACCCACAACCCTAAACTCCACTATATATATATACTCTCCCTCTCTTACCATAAAACCATAACCCTAACTCTGCCTACACCCTACCCCCGACCTCCTTCCCTGTTTTACGCTGCCACCCACTGACCAACACCCCAGTCCCCCTCTCCCGACCTGCCCTTTTCCGTCGCCAGCACACCCCAACCTGAGACCCCCCTTAGCCGCACACCATCATCTCTCGAGCACCACCTCCACCATCTCTCTCTCCCGTCCTCTTCCCCATCCGTCAGCGTCGACAGCAGCGACAGGGCAGCATCAGCGCCATCATCAGCCAGTGCCGCCGCCGCCCGTACTACTCCCGATCTCTCTCTCTCTTGTTTGGGTTTGCCCGTGCACCGAGTTTGCACGTGCGGATTGCTTTCGTGGTTTTTGTTTGTGGGTTTTGTTCGTTGCCGAGATCCGTTCCCATTATTCTTGGTGTTCGTTTCGTCTTCGGTTAAGGCAAGTAACTTGTACTCAATTCCTTTGTATGATACAAGTCATAAATTCCGCTTGTAGTGTAGTTGGGTTCTAGAGACAACTCGTGTCTGATGTATGTTTGATGAGTATTGTCTCTATAAAGCTATTGACCATAGTTGCCTTACGACATAAATTTGACATGAAACAACATAGGTTTTGACCGTTCTTGATGTGATTATATTTGTGAGATAATTATGAGAATTTGGGTGTTTGTTTGGATCCATGTGATATACTTGTTGTGGACATGCTATATACCCTATTTCATGATGTTTGGACACTTAGTAGACTCTATAACATGTTTGGTTGTGTTTGGAATGAGTTTCGTATGTTGTATGTTGATTTGTTGTTAAGAGAAAAATCTGTATTTTGTCAGTGATCAGTTTTGATTGGTATTTTGGACCATATTAAGGCCAGTACCTTAAATTCAGCATTAAACATGATTTTGAGATAAATCTGTCTTCTTTCAAAATTTTCTGACAAAGATCGATTTTGTTTTCGTATGTGTGAGATATGATTGTTTTTCTACAGAGGTGTATTATATTTCCAGATTTCGTTTCTTGATGATTTCGATGACTAATATATTTTGATACTAGTGCTAAGCATATTATTTTGATCTAAAATTTTGCACAGTATTTCTATACCTATTTAGGGATTACCCAGAATTTTGGTGGATTTTATTGATGAGTTATATACCGTTTTGTGCTTGTTTATAAAAACTATACTTGCTGGATTTTGCTCGCTGTTCTGAAAAGATTTGTATTTTCACCCTAATTCCTTTTTCTGTATGAAAAATATCTATGAAATATGAAAGTTAGCTTATTTTGTCTATTTTTATCTCCCTTTGACAGATCTGGATTTTGTTTCACGATTTGTGAGATATTACAGTGTTCGTACAGAAGTGTTGGAAATTCCAGATTTGCAAACTATCATTTCTTGATATTTTCTAATTTTTGTTGGTTAAACTAATCTTACTAGAAAATTTTGAAACTTTATATTCCGATACTAGACATATAGGGGAATACCCCAGATTTTTTCTGGAATTATTTGAGGTGCTTTGATGTTGTTTTCCTGACTGTGAATTCGATTTACTGATTTCTGGCTGAACGTATTTTTTGGTTTCAAATCAGTTTTGAGTTATGTTTTTCTGAAACACTATATGAATTATATGTATTCAATGGATTCAGTTGGAAGTCTATTTTCGAGATTTTCTGACTGATCTAGGTTTTGATATTTGTGGTAACGGAAATCGCTGTTTTGGTACTATACTGTCATGCTGTTCTGAATTAGGAAGTACCCTATTTTATTCTATTATGCAACTATCTTACCATCTGTACATGCTTGTCGGTTATTCTGAACTTTTGGGTCGACATATCATGCTAGATTTAATCTGTTTCATGCACATACACATCTGTCTGATAATAATTATAAAATGATCAAGCCGAGGTTTAGGGGAAAGATCTAGTAGTGGAAAAGCATAGAAATGTGTACTTAGAAGGGGGCCAATGTTTCCCATATGATTATCTGTGATTTGTTATTCTGTACCCTGTTTACATTACTTCCTATAGGAAGGTGTAGGGAAGAAGAGAACCACTAGGTTCTATCCGTCTGTCTGAATTTTGCGTCTGATATCTGTCTGTCTGAACCCTGAGTACATGGCCCTATATGATCCCCTATGAAATCTACAAACGCAACTGTTTTGAATGTAGCAACTATGTGATAAAAGGATGGCACATGAAGTGCTACCTAGTTTGTAATTAATACAAGACTTATAAGAATCTGAATCTGTTATCTGTATCGCTATCTGATAACCTGATTATCTGATTATCTGTTATCAGTATGATACTATCACTTGACACTATTATTTGACACTAACTGTATAACTGTCTGCATGCTATTTGACTTTTGACACTTGACAAATGTTAGTATACCATGATACCTGATTCTGCTATACCATGCTATATCTGTTTCTGCTATTATTTAGATTTGTTAGTTTTCCATGTACTTGTATCCTGCATTACAAGTTGTCCGTAACTTGCATTGACGGGTACTTGTTTTTCTTTTTCCTTCTCCTACAATTTATTGATTGCAGATCAGGATGGTCGTTTTCCCGATGGTATTGGAGAAATGAGATATTAGTGCTGGACTTCTTTTTGGTATTATTATTATCTATTTCTTTTGAACGATGTATTCAAGTACTTGGATTTTATTTGTATTTGGGCAATGCTACCCAGGATATTAACTTGTTCTGATCTGTTTATTTGAGACTATTCTAATAATGGATTTCAATTAATTTCTGTTGGCACTTTGTTTTGTTTTGAGATATATATGTCTGTATGAGGATGATTCTTTTTGCTTCCAACTCTGATTATTCTGAGAATTGTTGTAAAGATTCTGAACAACTTATGGATGATACAAATCATTCGTTGGGTTGAGTCGCGTAACCGTATTTCGTATTCTTTTTGGAAAGCGGGGCGTGACGTTAATAACAATTAAATAAAGAATAAGAGGAGCGTCTGCACATACGGTGCACGTGCACATGTTTGTGCACCCTAAAGGATTGGCCAGCCACTTGAGAGAGAGGAGAGAGTGGAAGGAGCGTGTAAGAAAGTGCATAGTTATTTGAGTAGTGGGAGTCACCTCAATCAGACAATACTCCTATATATACCCCCCTCCTTTAACATGAACATACACAAAAGAATCAAACAAAAATTAAAAGAGAAGTAGAGAGAAAGAGAGGGTTCAGTTTCTTGCTTGGAGAAGAGTTTCAGTTTTTCATTTGCTAAGGAGGAGAATGTCATTTTTGTGTTGGAGCTTTGGAGCAGTTTTCTAGGAGTTTTATTTACAATTTACATCAAGAAGGAGGTGATGTCTCCTTTACTTTCTAAATTATTGTAGAATTCATCTGTAGATAGATTATGCTTGAAATAGACAATTGACATAAGTTCTTTAGTTACTTTTGTGATGCATGTTGTGTTGTTATCTAGAATCTATAGTAGTAATGAAATATGAGAATTAATGCATGCTAATTGAAAGTTTCATCATAGAGTTGTTAGGTTGTCGAATTGAAATTTTATTTAGAGCATGTTGTAGTGTTGTTAGTTATATGGTAGTATGCCGTGATTAAATCATGTATATAAATTGTATGTGTGAAAAGTTGTTCAGTTTCATGTAAAAATTGGGGTAGATTATAATTCAACAGGAGAGATGTGAATTCCTTAAATTCATAATAAATGGCTAAAAGAAATTATATTTATGTATTCTTGATAATAAATAAACGTATAAGTTTATGAAGGTTCTCAAAAATAACTATTTACATTATTTGTGTATAATTTCACTTTAACATAGATAAAATCAGTGAAAAAACATTTCTGAAAATCTAGGAATGTATTTTATGAACAATTGAATTGAGAGAAAAGAATAGAAATCGAAATAAACGATTGAGTTAAAAATAAGATGGAAACAGCGAGTTGGGTTAAAAGAATTTAAACATATATATTATCAAAATTGATGGTTGGCTTATTGGTTAGTGCATGAGCGTGGGGGGTGTTGGGCACCCTCTGGCTGTGCTCGGGTTCGAGTCTTGAAATGCCCCTTTCTTTTTAATTTTGATTTTATAGAATAAAAGTTGATGGAGTATAAAAAGAACCACAGAGTCGTTCTTTCACTAAAGTGAGTTGGTCTCATTGGTTTGGGTTGCGGTTTGGCTTGCTGTTGACTCTGGGTTCGAATTCGGGTGTTTATTTTGGGGTTTTTTTTTAATTTTTCTAATGTTTTCAAGTTTAAAAAATTGGGAAACTTCATAGAAATATTATGGAATATTATTAGAACACTTGGGAATTATTTTGTAATATTCTAAGAGATATTTTGAGCATTTAAAAGTCATATTCATGAATTAGATGTGTTTGGAATCCAAGTTTCAAATGAAAATGTACATGAATAAAAATTTTAAAAGTTGGTTAATAATGAAACAAACACATGATTAGTAGATTAAAATTGGAAATTTCTTGTGATTTCTTAAAGAAATTGTGTACTAAGAAATAGTAATTTAATCTTAAAGAACTTGGGTATTGAGGAATATACGTGAAGTGTAGATAAACATGATAATGGTTCTATTGATTGAAAGAGCGTAGAATTTATTAAAGTGAATGTTTTGGTTGTTAGCCAAGAATTTGATTCGATAAATTGTTAACGAATGTTGTTATAAAAAGTTGAATGCTTCATGATATATAAAGAAAGTGGATAAATAAGAAATATGAATCATGAGGGTATGATTACCCCATAATGTTGAACATTAAAGATGTTAATTCTAGAGGCTAAGTGAGACACAGGTAACGGCAAGTGATGAAAGTGATTAATTGATTTGAGAAGTGGCCAATATGGGCTATCGTTCTCGGTATATTGTTTAAGACTGGTAGGAGGGTAAGCTAGCTCTAGGTGGAATTATTATTCATGTTTCAAATTTACGGATAAGCACTAGGAGAAGATGTGACAAAACTTGCGCAAACGTAAGTGGGGCGCGTCCATATAGTCTGACGGTGGATATTGAGGAATATACGTGAAGTGTAGATAATTATTATTCATGTTTCAAATAGTGATTTAATCTTAAAGAACTTGGGTATTGAGTAATATACGTGAAGTGTAGATAAACATGATAATGGTTCTATTGATTGAAAAAGCGTAGAATTTATTTAAGTGAATGTTTTGGTTGTTAGCCAAGAATTTGATTCGATAAATTGTTAACGAATGTTGTTATAAAAAGTTGAATGCTTCATGATATATAAAGAAAGTGGATAAATAAGAAATATGAATCATGAGGGTATGATTACCCCATAATGTTGAACATTAAAGATGTTAATTCTAGAGGCTAAGTGAGACACAGGTAACGGCAAGTGATGAAAGTGATTAATTGATTTGAGAAGTGGCCAATATGGGCTATCGTTCTCGGTATATTGTTTAAGACTGGTAGGAGGGTAAGCTAGCTCTAGGTGGAATTATTATTCATGTTTCAAATTTACGGATAAGCACTAGGAGAAGATGTGACAAAACTTGCGCAAACGTAATGGGGCGCGTCTATATAGTCTGACGGTGGATATTGAGGAATATACGTGAAGTGTAGATAATTATTATTCATGTTTCAAATAGTGATTTAATCTTAAAGAACTTGGATATTGAGTAATATACGTGAAGTGTAGATAAACATGATAATGGTTCTATTGATTGAAAGAGCGTAGAATTTATTTAAGTGAATGTTTTGGTTGTTAGCCAAGAATTTGATTCGATAAATTGTTAACGAATGTTGTTATAAAAAGTTCAATGCTTCATGATATATAAAGAAAGTGGATAAATAAGAAATATGAATCATGAGGGTATGATTACCCCATAATGTTGAACATTAAAGATGTTGATTCTAGAGGCTAAGTGAGACACAGGTAACGGCAAGTGATGAAAGTGATTAATTGATTTGAGAAGTGGCCAATATGGGCTATCGTTCTCGGTATATTGTTTAAGACTGGTAGGAGGGTAAGCTAGCTCTAGGTGGAATTATTATTCATGTTTCAAATTTACGGATAAGCACTAGGAGAAGATGTGACAAAACTTGCGCAAACGTAAGTGGGGCGCGTCTATATAGTCTGACGGTGGATATTGAGGAATATACGTGAAGTGTAGATAATTATTATTCATGTTTCAAATAGTGATTTAATCTTAAAGAACTTGGGTATTGAGTAATATACCTGAAGTGTAGATAAACATGATAATGGTTCTATTGATTGAAAGAGCGTAGAATTTATTTAAGTGAATGTTTTGGTTGTTAGCCAAGAATTTGATTCGATAAATTGTTAACGAATGTTGTTATAAAAAGTTCAATGCTTCATGATATATAAAGAAAGTGGATAAATAAGAAATATGAATCATGAGGGTATGATTACCCTATAATGTTGAACATTAAAGATGTTGATTCTGGGGGCTAAGTGAGGCACAGGTACCGGCAGTGATGAAAGTGATTAATTGACTTGAGAAGTGGCCAATATAGGCTATCGTTCTTGGTATATTGTTTAAGACTGGTAGGAGGGTAAGCTAGCTCTAGGTGGAATTATTATTCATGTTTCAAATTTACGGATATGCACTAGGAGAAGATGTGATAAAACTTGTGCAAACGTAAGTGAGGCGCGTCTATATAGTCTGACGGTAGATTCCTGGACTATAGACTAGTCAGATGGTGGATTCTTGGACTATGGTTGCTTGCGGGGTGAGATGGGCCTCAATTAAATCTGGGCTATGATTGATTTGACGGTGGATTCCAGGATCTTGGATATTCGGGCGGATGAGAGGTAGTTCACCATTATATATGTATATACTGGGGCTATAGCGACACTTGCGAGATGTTCGCACGGCGAGGATTTTTGTATAGTCTGACGGTGGATTCTACTTTTTTTACCGTAGTAGAATTTTCATGACGAGGGATTGAACCCTATAATGTGGAGTTCGTTAAGGGCTTGCCCTCGGACCTATGTAATATGAGATGCATAGAATCTGAACAAGTATGCATTAGTGTCATCGTAGTGTAAACATCTGCATTAGGCATTAAGTCATATCATACACTGACATGTTTAGGATAGTCACTTTTTATACTTTATTGTGCTTTCAAGTTTGTGTTTGCTAAAGTAAGAGAATCGCTGTATTATAGCATTGCGTCAGTTGTATGCAACTGATGTGCCCACAGTTTTCCAGTGCAGGACTTGGATTAGCAAAAGACATAAAGATGAATTGATGCTGATGATTATTTTCAGGTTTAAGTTGTTGAATGTTAAAGTTGTATTTTTTTTTTAACCTCCGCTGTGTATTTTGTAACAGAACAATGTTGTATATTGAAATGTTTTAAATTCCTTGTAACATTGTACGAATTTGAATTAAAAGATCATGTTGTGCTTCGAATTACATGTATATTGTATACGGAATTCGAGGCGTTGCTGTTTCTTAGTAACTGGGGGTATTCATCTTACTTTTACGTCAAATGACAACTTGAAATATGAGTATACAAAAGCACTCTAAGTGTGTGACTTGTTGAGTAACCGGGTGAATCTATCACAAATGTTTGTATTGACGTCAAAATACAAGTGACAACTTAGAGACAAAAAAAAACAAAAAACAAATAAAAAAACTAGTTTGCTACTCGGTTTGTAGTAATGGGTAGGGGTAATTATAGATGAAGTTGTTTGTTGATATTGTTACGTTAATTGCATGAAAGAATTGATTGGATTTGAAATTATGTATGAATAATTGCAATAGAGAAAGTGAGTATGCATAGTTTTACTTTATTTGCTATTGTTTATGTATTGAGTTAAAGATTTGATGCTTGCATGATAAGTCTTTTGGGTGCGATGAGTTAACCTTAATTATGATTACTATTCCTTGATTTGTGGTTTTCACTTTTGCTCGAGGACAAGAAAAATCTTAAGTTTGGGGGTATTTGATGATTGTAATTTATACCGGATTTTATTACTCTTTTTACGCACAAAAGTTGTGATTTCGTGTTTATTTATTTCAATTTCATCTTCTTTCAACTTAATTCTATTAATTTTTTTTGTTTTTGAATAAATGAGATGATTTTTAGGATTATGGACTCAAAAACACGAAGTCACGGAGCTTGGAGTTGGAGAAAAAGAAGACACAAAGTAATGCGAAAAAGCTGCAACAACAACACCTAGAACTTGTATGGATGTTTTGAACATGATGATGGACAAATCTGGACTTGTGTTCTAAAACAAAGATGTTTTTCGTCGAGTCTTCTTCGAAATGAGTACTCATACATCACAAACAAAGTTCTACAGCTCCGGAAAAATCATTTTTTGTATAGCATGCATGCAGAAAACATCAACTGAGCAGTCGACCGCACACCTAACCGAGTGACCAGTTGACCGCGCAGGGGACCGTCCCTCTAGCTCTGAAAACCCTGTAAACTTGATGGGCATGATCGGTCGACAATCCGAAGTTGCGGTCGACCACATCTGCATTGATGTTATGTTTTGAATGCGGGTTTCGGGTCCAATGGACTGTATTTGCATATATCTTTCTAGGGATTCGTTGGGATGCTATATATAGACCCTAATGTGAATTCTAGGGTAATTAGAAGTATCTTGGAGGCAAAAAGGATTGCAGGAGATGACTCATCACATCATTGGAGAGCAAGAGCCAATGCTTTCATCAAGATCATCTAGAGTTCTTTCTTCTCTTCTACTTTTCATCATGCAATCCAAAAACATGTTTGTTAGTTGCAAAATCATCATGAACTAAATTTGTTTTTCTAGGGCTTCGATGTAGTCTAGTTTTGATAACACAATTCTAATTTCTTGTTATTTTAGTATTCTATTTTTAATGGTTGTGTTTAATTTTTGTTCTTAATGCATGTAATTATTTGGCCAACTATTGTTGGATTTATTGAATCATGGGGAGACCAAGAGGTAACTTGTGATTTTGAATTATAGAACTAAACAACATTGATTGAGCGAAATTAAAGATGATTTACCGTGATTAATGTGACTGTAAAATAATCCATATAACTTAATGAACCTTCAATTAATAAAATGTGCATATAAATATGGAAAACTATTAGTTGGAGATATGTTTAGTGTTGTTCGAGAGAAAACATTGAATAAATAGGAGATTTTGGTGTACAACATGAAAAAGTAGAATTTCTAGCTACATGGAATTATGAATTATGTGTGGTTAATTAGGTAAAATCAAAAGTCCTGGAACTAGCTTTTCTATTAACAAACAACAAAATTTCTGATTTTAATTATTCTTAATTAGATTATCTTTTCCTTCAGTTTAATTTAGTGTAGTTGCTATTTTTATTAAAATTTCAATTTTCGAAATAATAGTTAATCTAGTGAATTTCGGTACTCAATAAAATAATTAGTCTTTGTGGGTTCGACACTCTTTTCTTTTAAAACTATACTACTTGTTGCGATTTTGTACACTTACAAATGATTCCATAACATACCTTGAGAGTTGAGTGAACTTAGTCTCATACTCCCTGGCCGTCATGCCTCCCTACTGTCGGTTCAGGAACTCCATTGCTTTCCACTGCTGAATGTCCAAGGGGAAGTAATGATCCCTGTACTCTTCCAAGAACTCCTCCCAAGTCACTAGTGCATTACCCCGAGTCCTTTTCACTGAATACCACCATTCCCCTGCATCCTTCTTTAGTTGGATAGCAGCCAACTTTACCTTACTGGCCTCAGGTGTTTCCAGTACCTCGAACATTGTCTATATTTGTCTAATCCAATCATTGGCTGCAGTAGGGTCGGCTTACCCTTCGAATACCGGCGGCTTCTTCCGTTTGAAAGACTCGACCTATGTAACTGGGTCTTGATGTAGTGCCCCAATTTATGTACACTAGAACTCGAGACACAACCTAGAATTCTTACTTCAAATGAGTTCATAACACAGAAAAACACAGAAAACTACAAAACTTTTATTGCCACAATGTTATTACAATGTACAAAATTTTTCAACATAAGAAAATTTTCATCATGAATTACATCAATAATTTACATATTACAAATGACCATTAATCTCTGCTTGAATGCTCCACATAGCTCGAGTTCATAGCTCCACGATCAGCAATCCTGCAACTAACAAATTGTGGGCACGTCAGTTGAATGCAATTGATGCAATACTGATTAAATCAGCGATCCCGAAACCTCAACAACCAATATTTGATGCAAAAGAAAAATGTGCAGTCAAACCACAAGTGTTGGCATATTCCATGACCTAGAATCTAATGCACAAACTCAAATGCACACGGTGCTCTACCCTAATGCACACTGGATTTGAAAACGTATGCATCCCATACTACATACTCCCCAAATCAAGCTCACGTTGTCCAGATGATAGGGTTCGATCCCTCGCCATGTATCCTACTCTTGTACTCTTTCCTGTTTCTAACATTTATCTAGTGATTGGTAGAGCCTGCAGTTCGTGCGGTCCACCTCTGCTACTGAAGTCGGTTCGATGGTTTCTGAACACTCTGGGTGACAGTAATCACTCTGTTCGTTCAGATCCATGGTTATTCTCCCCCCTGCCAGGATCCGTGGTTTCTCCACTCCTAGCGAGGCCAGAAATCATTCGGCACTGCCGCGGCTCTGCCAGAATCTGTGGTGTACCCCCACTCCTGACAGTACCATGGCTACCATGAATATAAGGCGAATCCGCAGGGGTGCCCCCTACTCCGCGAAGAGAATCCGAGTTACACTCTTGCTCCTCATTCGTCTTGATAACCCAGAACATAGACGGAAGCTTAAGGGTCCACCCCCTAAGTTTTGACAGGACTTGCAACTTACGTCTATGTCCCATCCTCGTCACTAAATTCCAGAAAATAACAGTCAAGACACGCCGCCTATATTCCATTCACCAGGTAAGATGACGCCGCAAGCGTCCCCTTGACAGGTGAGTAAAACACCCAATTAGTGCTTGTCCTTATGAGACAAAATAATGATGCACTCCAGATCCTAAGACACTACCACACACAAAGATGCCAACAACAATCCAAAACTGGGGGCTCTAGAACTAGCAAATAAGGTTAAGTTTATAATTACTAGATCAATATTCTGTTATCTGATTTACCCGATTCTAATGGCTTTAGTTAAACTCTAAGCCTCTTTATTAATTTATTAGTTAGATGATCTATCAACTAGTTCCATAGTCATAACTTAGAAGTTACACACTCAATTCAACTATGAACAACTAAATATCTTCGACAAGTCAAGTGATTAGAGTATACTTGATGGCTCTTCTAGTTAATTAACTTAATCATTATTATGGCTTAACCCATCCTAAAATAGGGCTCAACTCGGCCTTCCAATCTGGCCCAAGAGTTGGCCTGCCTCGGCCCAAACTCGGCCCAATGACAACAACGAACCAAACCACCGTCGATTGCCGTCATCGTCCTCTACGCTTGGAGTTCGACCATGACTTCAGCCTGACCAATCCCTGCTTGCGTCCCACTGCTCTCTAAGCCTCCACGATCTTCCCGATGAGCGGTAGGTCCAAACAACAAATGGAATTCCTCCATGGATAGCGAGCAAGTTGGCGCATGAACCGTCTCACCAATGCGCTCGAGGTGTCACGGGCTCCTATTCTACATGTCTATTCATGTGTCAACAAAGTTAGGCCTAGGGTCCAAAACTCTATCTAAGTACCCTACATCGGCACAATACTATAGGGCTATGGTCTACATGATATGCTTACAAAAGAGGTGCTTAGAAGCCTCAAAACAGTGATTTACATTTTCGAAACAGCAAGCACAACAAGGCAAAAACTGCCATTGTAGGGTTCTTTCCGGACCCATTTCAAGGGAGAAACATGCCCGGATAAACCCCCAAGGTTTCACACATCATAGACAACAAGTTAGATCACAAATTTGGTATATTTTCAACCCCATACAGCTATCATAACCTCACCCAACAATCATCTTAAACTACATTCCTAAATAGTGAGCAAAATAGTAACTAGTTGCACAAATGAGCTAGGAATCAACTTAACCATATACAAGTTACTATCTACTATTGCACATGCTCTTCTGCAATTCATGACATGATTTAGAAGTGATTAACATGCATTTCTAAGTCAATTTAAAGGGCTGAAGTCCATGACAACATGTATACATTAAAACAGTAAGCTGAGATTTTAACATGCAGTTTCTGTCATTAGTAAAAATTATTATAAATCACATAATACTTGGAAATTTGAGTTTTCAGGTTTTACAAAAAGATCTATGAGTCTACTAGAAGTTCCTAGTTGGAAGTTCGTTCAAATTATTTGGTTTAAGAGATCAAAATGATAAAGATTCAACATGCATGCAATTTCGACACATAGCAACCACACATATAAAAAGTTTAGCTAAAGCTACCATGTATTAAGAGAGAGATGATTTATTGAAATGAGTGTAGAAACAAGACGAACCATAGCTTATACTTTGTTTTTTTTTTCTTAACCAAACAGTGGTTTCTGATTTTATTAAAATAGTAAAAGTTGTCTAAAAATTATGAAATTTGTTAGAGGCAAACTAGACACAGAGAAGCATCACATATCAAAATTTTAGCTAAAGATTTCTTGTAGACAGAAAGATATTATCTTTTAAATAGGGTGTACTAAACAGGGCAGAACACATCATCTATTCTGTTTTACTTTACGACCAACAACAAGTTCGTATTTTATTAAAATAGCAAATAAAATCTAAAAATTATGAAATTTGGAGGAGATTTTCTAGACATGCATAAGTTTCTAATAAAAGTTCCAACTCCAAATTCTTTGTATTCACGGAGTTATAGTTTCCAGATCTAAAGTACATATTCAGGACAGCAACTAAAGTAGCATTTGTAAGTTATACAAGCACATTCCCAAGCCAAGAATTTAACATGCAATATATGCATCAAGCAAATTCATACCAATCATACCATGACATGAAAAACATACTACAAACATTTAACAGATCACAAGGTATTAGGAACACCCACCTTAGAAATGTAGACAATAAATTTGTACCCTCCAAGCACCAAGCTCCTCCTAGTGCTCTCCTCCTTGCTACTCCTTGCTCTTAGGCCCTTTTTCTCCTTTCTCCTTTTCCTCTAAATTCATTAGCTAGGCTAGAAGTAAAGTGGTTTGGTAGTGGTTTGAAGAGAGTTAAGAGTGTAGGAGAGTTTAGCATTGTAGGAAGTTGTAATAGTGAAGAGGAATGAAGAAAATGAGCTAGGCTCATACCCAAGCCCCCCTAATAGAGTGGTCGGCCATATCAGGGAGAGACAGGTGAGGTTGTGTGTAGGTGTATAGAGTGCTTAGGGTTTCCCATTGTGACTCTTGGGAACACCTAACTCATCATAACCCTAGATTCTTCACTTAAAAAAAAAATTCAAAACCCTAATCATTCCCTCCCCAAAACAACCAGTCAAGCCCATGGTTTTAGTTGCTTATTTTGTTTGTTTGTTTGGTTTTTTTTTTTTTTTTTTTTTTTTTTTTTTTGCATAGTGTAGTATACAATAGTGTACAATCTATATTAGCATGACAAGTTGGGCTCATCAGATCAAGTTGGTAATGGTTAGAGCTCAATTGTCTAACCCTGGATGAGTTGGTTGAACTCAAACACTCAAATTAACTTGGTGCACAATCAATGACAAAATAAGTTGCACATACAAATTGTAATACACAAAATCAATTTAAAACGAATATTTGCTAGTATGTGCAATCATATTCATATTCCTATATTATTATAAAAAATAATTTTTAACTATTTATACATTCCATCTCAATTATAACTGAGACAAGTATTCAATTTAATTGAGAAAATACCCTAACTACGGTTCAGCAAATACACTTTTGTTGAGTTCAAAACATATCGAATAATAATATATTTCAATACCTACTCAATTAAAATTGAGAAAGTCCACTAATACGTGGTGTCAAGCCCCGCTTCCCAAAAGGAATACAGAATACGGATACGTGACAAAGCCCAGCGAATGATTTTCATCATCCATAAGCTGTCAGGATCTTTACAATATTTCACAAGAATAATCAGAGTAGGAAACAAGAGAAGTCAACCACGCATGCATATATGAATCAATATACCAACAGGAATACTTGAAATCAAAATATAATAATCTCAAATAAACCAGATCTGAACAAGTCAATAATTCTGGATCACATTGCCCAATACAAAGTAATCCAAGTAACCAAGATACATTATTCAAAAGCAACAGGAAATAATAATAATAGCAAAACTCCAGCAAGTAGTATCTCATATCACCAACTCCATCGGGCTACTGATCTCCATAATCTGCAATTTAATAAATTACAGAAAGAGGAAAAAGAAAATAAAACGCCCGTCAATGAAAGTTACGGGATGCTTGTAGTGCAGGCAAAAGTACATGAAAAAGGTAAAAAAATAGCATGGAATAGACATGATAACAAACAGGATAACTAACATGAATCAGGAAAGAAAATCAAGTAATATAATATACTAACAGATACAGGTAACATGCATCAAGTGTCAAGCAAGTAGGTAAATAGGTAACAGATATTCAGGTATACAGGTAACATGTATCTGGCAAGCATGTAACAGGTGTCAGGCAAGCAGGAAAACAGGTAACAAATAATCAGGTATACAGGTAACATGCATCACGCAAGCATGTAACAGGTATCATGTAACAGCTGTTAGGTATGTCAAGTTATGTCATGTCAAGTCTTGTATTTATTACTATCTAGGTAGCACTTCATGCATCCTAGGTTTTTACTACATGGTTGCTACATTCAAACAAGTTTGCATTTAGATTTCGTAGTGGAGTCCATAGGGCCGTGTACTCAGGGATCAGGAAAATAGGAATAGGAACAGGTTCATGAATCAAACAGGTACACGAATCAACCGATTCATGAATAAACAGGTTCACGAGTCGACAGATAACACGTACACGAAGCAACAGGTACATGCATCAACAGGTAACAGGTACACGAACCAACAGGTCCTTGCATCAATAGGTAACAGGTACACGAACCAACAGGTCCATGCATCAACAGGTAACAGGTACACGAACCAACAGGTCCATGCATCAACAGGTTCATGTATCAACATGAATCAAAATGGAAAACACAGGCCCATTTCTAAGTACACATTTCTATATTTTCCACTACTAGATCTTTCCCTTAATCCCGGCTTGGTTATTTTGTTATTATTATCAAACAGGAATGTATGTGTCACAAACAGGGCAAGTATAACATGATATGAACAAGTAACAGGTTCAGGTTGAAATATATACATGCACAGGTGAAAGACAACACATAAAAGAATAGAACAACAAAAATTCTAGTTCAGGACAGCGAGACAGTACTACACTACATCTGGAATTCTCGTTGCTACAAACATGCAAATCTGGATTGGTCAGAAAATCTGGAAAATAGACTCCCGGCCGAATCCAGCAAATGTATATAAGTCATATGGTATTTCACAACTACAGGACTCAAAACAGATTTGTATCTAGCAAAACGTGTTCAGCCAGAAATCAGAAGTTTGTATTCTTAAACAGGAAAACAGCATGAAAACTCAATAATTAAATCCACGAAAAATCTGGGGTATTCCCTAGTATGTTTAGTATCAGAAAATAAAGTTTCATAATTTGCCAACATAGATAGAATAGTCAAGTAAAATCAGAAAACAGCAAGATACAGTAGTTTTGTAAATCTGAAATCACAAACACTGCAGTACTAAAACAACACTATCTCACAAAATATAAATCGAAATCCAGATCCGTCAAAAGGGTGATAAAATATACAGTAGGCTATAATTCATATTCACAAAGTTTTTATATAAAGCAAATAGGATCAGGTCGAAATCATGTATCTTTACTTAAGAGCATGAAAATTCTGCAAGTATAGTAGTTGTTTGCAAGTATAGAATAGTTTATAAAAGTCACCAATTAAATCCACAAAAATTAGGGGTTAATCCCAATCAAGTCTAGCCATAACCAGCAAAATATTGGGTCAAAATATTATCTCTAGCATCAGTAGAAAAATAAATTACCATACAGAATACATATAAAACTGGATCTGGAATATTTAAACAAATCTGTAGTAAAATAGTCATAACTCAAAACTCATAAATCAAAACTGAGATCTGTCAGAAAATCTGGAAAGTAGAAATAATTCTCTATAATTCATATTCACAAATAATTTTCATAAAAGTTCAGAATCAACAAGGGTTCGTAGAACGAAGGGAGTGTACAACTGGGGTGCAGCCCCGCTTTTTTGTTGGAGAGATAGAATCCTGACCTTAATAGGATATAAAATACTGAACAAAAACGGAGAATCGACAAAACAGAAAATATCTTTCATGCACAAAATCCACTAGTTCATATGAAACTTATCCAAAACGTAATCAAACATGAAATATGGTGTACTAGGTTTCCAAGCAACATGATATAGGGTATTTCACAAGTCTACAATGAGTATACTACAACAACACAATCAAGCACACGATATCATACGAACAACATGCATGTATACAACAAGAAGTGGTCATCCCTAAGTTAATTCATGTCATGTGTGTAATGAGGCAACTATGGGCGGGTCAACATAATAGAGACAAGATCAAATAGGGATATCACACAAGAATTGTCTCTAGAACACAACTACACTACAGGCAGTATTTAGTACTTGTATTACACAAAAAAAAGAATACAAGTTACTTGCCTGAGAGATGAAGACGGAAACGACACAAAAGCAAGAATAACGGGAACGGATTCCCGGGCACGAACACAAACACAACGAACGGATCACGAATAATCACGAACACAATCGGACGGTTGAGATCAAAAGATCAAGAGGTGATGATCAATATCAACAAGATCGGACGGCTAGAATCTGATCGGATGGTAGAAGATGATCACGATGATCAAGAAGATCGGACGGCCAAGAATCTGCTTGATCACAACTGACCAACCCGCAACCACACAAATAGGGACAGTCGGGGGAGGGGGGGAGGCTATCGCTGCTGACTGGTGGCGGAGGGAGGCACGACACGCCGACTGCAGTCACGGTGGTGCGACTGGGGATGGGTGCACTGGCTGTTGCGTTGCAGGTGTCGGAGGGAAAGCACAGGTGGCTGTGCTACGATGCTACAAGAGGCAGGGAGGGTCGCCTGGGCTGTCGTGCTATACAACAGCAGAGGAACACAGGCACGGGGCGTAACTAGGGGAGTTGCGACGGTCGCCGGCTGACTGGCAACGCAGGAGGGAGAGGGTGCGGGAGAGATCGGGATGACTGCAGGGATCTGCAGCAGGAGACGGGAAGAGGAGAGGGGGATGGTGGTTGGGAGTAGAGAGAACATGGACGAAGGGGAAGGGACTATGGTTTTTGGAGAGGTGAACAAGCGGCTGGGTGTAGATGGGAAGATGAACAGGTAAAAGTATATGGGTATATATATAGGGGTGGGTTATTAGGGTTAGGGTGGTGACGGTGTGGGTAACGGTATGCAAACAGGTTTGGGTATAGGTTAAGTGAATTGAAATTGGGTTGGGGATTTAAAACAGGGTATGGGTTAAATAGAATATAGGGTATAGGGGTGTTTTAACGGGTTTTGGTAGTGGGTAATGGATATTGGGTTGGGTTGAACGGTAATTGGGTTTTTGGGTTTAAAATCCAATAGGAAAATAAAATAATCAATAAAATGTAGGTTTATATAACAAAATATAATTGTACTACAATATAGAATTTATTTGAAATAACTACAAATACAATTAGTACATAGAAATATATTTTTAATAATCAGTTAAAATTAATAAAAATAACAATAATACTAATAAAAATAATAATGATAAGAAAAATGATAAAAATAATCATAGTAGTAGGGATAATAATAGAAATCAAAGTAATAACAACAATAATAAGATTTGTATAAAAATCATATGAAATAGTTACAAATAAAATTATTGATGAAAAAATAGGCTTTAATGGAAGATTCAAAAATACATTTTGACAAAAAGAATTTGAAAGCAGAAAACTAATTTACAAAAATTTTAAATACAGGAAATACACAGAAAATACGGATTTGCGAAAACAGGGGTTATACGTGGACTCTCAATTGTGCACGAACTAATACACAAAATAGTTATATACTATTTTTGCGGGGTATTACACTTAAGTTAGCATGTCGGCCCTGCAGTTGGTCTGGCTCTAGTGTTCTAGGCCACACTTGACTTCATGAATGTATTCAGGGTCTGATAAACCCTGGTAAGTTCCTTCTCTAAGTGAGTTAATTACCATTGGTCTTTCCATTTCCTTCCTCAGCACGATTAGTCGTAGCTTGACCTCCTGCCATCCTACCAGAAGAGGAAATGAGAGCAAAATTAGTCACGTACAAGGTATCATAAATGTTAAGTTCTGAAACAAACGCATCTAGTGTCATCCTAGGCCCATTTTCCATACTATGTTTAGTACTGCTAATTGAAGTCAGCTTTGATACAACTCTGTAATGCACCGAATTCCGTACACTGAAAATATGTGACACATCAAGAACCTTTTACTTCAATTGAGTACATAAACATAATATAATACAGTGAAATACAGAGAATCTTTATAACACGTCCAAGTCACATGGAGGGATCTTACAAATATCGATGTTTAGAAATCATGGCTAGGGCTTCAACTATGCCCTAATGATAGAAAGAATTAAAAACTCTTGATGACAACTTCTTCGTAAGATCCCTTTTTTAAAGTTTGATCCTAGCTTAGCTTCCCCTCCAAACCTCCAAAATCTAATAATCCTAGAGTTCACAACAGCCTCTATATGTAGCGCCCAAATAAACCCTAAAAAGATAAACACAATTACAGCCAAATTGGACCCGAAACCCGCAACTCGAATTTCCTGTTTTCAGATTTATGTACAATGTTGCAGTAAAATGAACTTTCCTGGAACTGCAGAACTCCGTTTGTGACGTATGACCACTCGTATCGAAGAAGACTCGAAGACCGACATCTTTGATATAGAACAGAAGTTGAGATTCGTCCATGTTCTGGTCAAGATAGCTCAGAAAGTTTCTGACTAGTTGATGACTGGCTGATTTTCTTCTCAATGCTTTGTTTCGTCTCTTTCTCCAACTCCAAGTTCTTTGTGCTACGTGTATTTGGGTCCATAGTCCTTATCGGCTTCTTTCTTTTCTTTTGTATCCTCGGAAACCTTCTTTTGCAACTTTTGGTTGTTTTATCTACAAATAAAAAAACTATCATTAATCGTTATTTTAAGAGAGTTTAAGTGCTAAAATTATGAAGTTTGTAGGGATAAAATTTACACATTTAAGCCCCAACAAATACCCCCCCAAACTACATCTTTGATAGTCCCAAGCAAAAGAGAAGAAAATAAGATAAAAAATAAGCCAAAAGAAGACTAAGACTAAACTAACTCACTTTTGCAGGAATCACAATTGCATTTAGCGTATTGAACAAGCAGTTAAACCCCTAGGTTACACGAGTGGACGAGTGTTGTCTCGTGAGGGTTTCCAGCGATGATACCCACAAACATAAAAAAGAAATCCTAAACCTTCCACAGAGAATTCACCAAAATACAGTTGAGCTTGAACCAAGCGTTAAAATAGGCCTAGAACCTTACTCAAGTGTTAGTCAAGTTTCAGAAGTATCATACTTAAAGTGCAGTTTGTGTGGCAGCCAATGTCAATGCAATATAGTCAAGATTGTAATTAACAAGCTTAGTTATGTTTTAATTCCAAAATCTCAACAAGACATACACTCACAATAAATGATTAAGATATTTGGTTCACTCATGGTTATGTGAGAGAAAAGATCAAACAAAGTAACAGATAGTGTAACCCCTGTTTTTCGTTTTTTGTATTCTTGGTGTATTTTTCTTCTTTCTTGAGTATTTATACTCTTCTTGTATTTTGGACCGTATATTGGAGTTGTTTTCAATATATATTCATTTTTGTTCATTTTTTTATTTTCTTGTGATTGATTTTTCTGTCCCTTGATTTGTTCTTGATCGTTATTGTTGTTTTCGCTCTTTATTTAGTCTTTATTTTTTTATTTTGTTCTTGGGTGCTCGTGGTGTTTTGGTTGCTAATCCTATTCCTATTGCTTTTGATCCCTAATTAACTACCAAAGCCAAATTAGCCTAAATCCTATTTTAAATCCTATACAAATCCTATTAAACCTAATCTCCTACTACTACTCCTAAACTACCCATTAACCTAAATACCCACTACCCACTACCCTATATCTCAACCCTATATAAATACCCACATCTCTCTCCCTAAAACCCTAACCCTACTACCCCTGGCCTGCTTACTCTCTCTGTCCTTTGCACCGTCACCCCCAGCCCGAACACCCCCCCGACCTGCACCTCCTTCTCTCGACTGCCCTACCCTAGTCGCCATCCTGATCCCCCTAGCCGACCACCATCTCCCGAGCATCTCCCGACCTCTCCATCTCTCTCCCTCCATCCCTCGTTCGCCGGCGTCGTCGACAACAGCAACCGGAGCAGCAGCGCTTGCACAAGGCTAGCGCTGCCACTCCCGACCGTTCCCGATCTCTTTGTCCCTCTCTTGGTTTGCACGGGCACGTGGGTTGCACGTGTGGTTGTGTGATTTCTTTGGTTCGAGATCTTTGTTCGTTTTTGGGATCCATCCCCGTTGTTCTTGGTGTTCGTTTCGTCTTCGGTTAAGGCAAGTAACTTGTACTCAATTCCTTTGTATGATACAAGTCATAAATTCTGCTTGTAGTGTAGTTGGGTTCTAGAGACAACTTGTGTGTGATGTATTTTTGATGAGTATTGTCTCTATATTGCTATTAACCATAGTTGCCTCACGACACAAATTTGACATGAAACAACTTAGGTTTTGATCGTTTTTGATGTGATTATATTTGTGGGATAATTATAAGAAATTATGTATTTGTTTGGATCCATGTGATATACTTGTTGTGGACATACTATGTACCCTATTTTATGATGTTTGGATACTTACTAGACTCTATAACATGTTTGGTTGTGTTTGAAACGAGTTTCGTATGTTGTATGTTGATTTGTTGTTAAGAGGAAATCTGTACTTTGTCAGAGATCAGTTTTGATTAGTATTTTAGACCTTATTAAGGTCAGTATTTGAAAATATTTTGTGAACATGAACTGTAGAGAATTTCTTCTAGTTTCAAACCCTTTTGACGGATCTCAGTTTCGTTTTATGAGTTGTGGATTATATCTATTTTACTACAGAGGTGTATTTCTTTTACAGATTTCGTTTTTTAATGATTTCGAGGACTAAACTATCTTGATACTAGTTATAAGCATATTATTTTGATCTGAAAATTTTCACAGTATTTCTATACCTATTTAGGGATTATCCAGAATTTTGGGGGATTTTATTGATGAGTTTTATATACCATTCATGCTTATTTATAAAGACTATACTTGCTGGATTTTGCTCACTGTTCTGAAAAGATTTATATTTTTACCTTAATTCCTTTTACTGTTTGGAAAATCTTTGTGAATATGAAAGTTAGCTTATTTTGTCTATTTTCTTCTCCCTTTAGCAGATTTGGATTTCGTTTCATGGTTTGCGAGATATTACAGTTTTCGTACAGCAGTGTTGGGAATTCCAGATTTGCCAAACTATCGTTTCTTGACGTTTTTCTGGTTTTTGTTGGCTAAACTAATCTTTCTGGAAAATTATGAAACTCTACATTCTGATACTAGACACATAGGGAAATACCTCAGATTTGTTCTGGATTTATTTGAGGTGTTTTGATGCTGTTTTCCTGACTTTGAATTCGATTTACTGATTTCTGGCTGAACATATTTTCTGGTTTCAAATCAGTTTTGAGTTATGTTTTTCTAAACCACTATATGACTTATATGTATCCGCTAGATTCGGTTGGAAGTCTATTTTCCAGATTCTCCAACGGATTCATGTTTCGATATTTGTGGAAACAGGAATCGCTGTTTTAGTACTGTACTGTCGTGTTGTCTTGAATTAGGAAGTACCCTTTTTTGTTATGTTTTGTGACTATCTTACCATCTGTACATGCTTATCTATTATTCTGAACTTGTGGGTCGTTATATCATGCTAGATTTACTCTGTTTCATGCACATACACATCTGTCTGATAATAATTATAAAATGATCAAGCCGGGGTTTATGGAAAAGACCTAGTAGTGGAAAATCATAGAAATGTGTACTTAGAAGGGAGCCCATGTTTCCCGTATGATTATCTGTTATTATGTACCCTGTCTACATTACTTCCTATAGGAAGGTGTAGGGAAGAAGATAACCACTAGGTTCTATCTGTCTGTCTGAATTTTGCATCTGATATCTGTCTGTCTGAACCATGAGTACACGGCCCTATATGATCCCCTACGAAATCTACAAACGTAACTATTTTGAATGTAGCAACCAAGTGATAAAAGGATGGCACTTGAAGTGCTACCTAGTTAGTAATTATTACAAGACTTATAAGAATCTGTATCTGAATCTGAATCTGAATGTGTTATCTGTATCTGCTATCTGGCTATCTGATTACTTGATTATCTGTTATCTGTCTGATACTATCACTTGACACCATTATTTGACACTTTCTGTATATCTGTCTACATGCTATTTGACTTTTGACACTTGACACATGTTAGTATACCATGCTAGTTGATTCTGCTATACCATGCTATATCTGTTTCTGCTATTATTTAGATTTGTTAGTTTTCCATGTACTTGTATCATGCATTACAAGCGGCCCGTAACATGCATTGACGGGTACTTGTTTTCTTTTTCCTTCTCCTGCAATTTATTGATTGCAGATCAGGATGGTCGTTTGCCTGATGGTATTGGAGAAATGAAATATTAGTGTCGGACTTCTTTTGCTATTATTATTATCTGTTGCTTTTGAACAATCTATTTGAGTATTTGGATTTTATTTGTATTTGGGCGATGTGACCCAGGATATTAACTTGTTCGGATCTGTTTATTTGAGACTTTTATATTATTGGTTTTCAATTAATTTCTGTTGGCACTTTGTTTTGTTTTGAGATATATATGTCTGTGTGAGGATGATTCTTTTGGCTTCCGACTCTGATTATTCTGAGATTTTTTGTAAGATTCTGAACAGCTTATGGATGATGCAAATCATTCGCTGGGTTGAGTCGCGTATCCGTATTCCGTATTCTTTTTTGGTAGCGGGGCGTGACAGATAGCTCACATAAAATATGCATGCATTGAAAGCTCTTTATTTTCAGCATGAAATGGGTCTTATATGGATTGTAATGGGCTAAAGATGAGGGTTAAAACAATTGAAGAGTATATGGGATAACAAAAATTCTAAGAAATTAAAGAAAATCATGTAATATAAGAGATTCATATTTCTTTGTCAATTTCAAGTTATTGGAACAACTTTTTTTCTCCTTTTCATTCTTCCCTAACATTTGAGTTAAAATTGAGGCCACATATCATCATTTAAGGCCTAAACTTTACCCATTTTCACTCATTATCAATGAATTAACAATGTTTTAGTTAATTCTCTTCTCTTTCAATTCTTCTTTTGTTTGTTTTTCTTTCCCCTTCTTCCCCTTTTTTCTTTTTTATTCCTTTTCGTTGGAAGGTATGATTAATTAGCTTCCCATAATTTCATGACTAATTCTCCCAAACTCTCCTTTTATAGCTCAATCCATTAACCATGAACATGACAAGAAACATCACTTTAAAAATTTTGCTCTACCAACTCAATAGAATAGGGTATGGTTACATATATATCTAGGAGAATGGGTTACGGATGATGTGGTTTCACAAACAAAAGGCTTATTCAGGCTTCAATGGGGGCACTAGGGGTTAAATAATGTAGAGTAGGCTATTTGGATTTGGCGATAATTTTCTAGGTTACTTAATCATTTTCAAGTTGTTGTGCACAATCAAGAATCAAGTTTCAATGATTAGCAAAGCAAGTTCTAGTTCAATTCACACGAAGTCAATTTAAGCAATCAACCAAATCAAGAATAATGAGATCACCAACATATATGAAACAAGAAAGTATACAATTTGTGTGTAGTTCTCTATAAAAAAAAGGTGTTAGGCTCAAAACTCACAATTCAGGCTATAAGTTTCCACATCACGAAGCATGCTATTCTCTTCACAATTTATTACACTGACATGACTAAGTGTGTCACGCCCCGCTTCCCAAAAATACGGAACGCAAGCACATGAAATGGCCCAGCGAATGACTTGCGTCATCCATCAGCTATTATTGATTCAACTCAACAATATAAACAGGAAGTAATACAACCATGCATGCATTAAAGGAGTAACCACATGAATAACAATACTTGGAATTTAAGCATAAAATAACCAAACATAATAATAATCCAACATCTAGAATCAACAATAAAAAAATTCGGGTCAAAAGCCCACAATACAAGAAATAACAATGTTCAATTTATTTAAGTCTTCAAAACAAAACAATAATTATTTAGGCGGCGATGCAAATTCAATTCTTTCACCATTGTTGTTCTCCTAGTCCATCAGGCAAATCTCCTTGATTACCTGTAAGCT
Organism: Hemerocallis citrina; assembly: GCA_017893485.1. Lineage (NCBI taxonomy): Eukaryota > Viridiplantae > Streptophyta > Magnoliopsida > Asparagales > Asphodelaceae > Hemerocallis > Hemerocallis citrina. The sequence goes on along the minus strand of CM030366.1, from coordinate 3,623,398 downwards.
GTTCATCTAAAAGAGAGGAAAATATGTCCTTAGAGTAAGTCGTGGACAGCAAGTAGAGAAACAGAAAAACAATGACATTTACGGTATAACAATGAATTCAATAAACAATAGAGTCGATGGTAATGGAACAATAGCAAAATGATAATAATGCAATGTGTAATAACGATAATTGATAACGATGATAATAAACGATAACAATAACAGTAAACAATAACAATAACACTGTTCAATAATGATGACAATATGCAATGACGATGCGATGAAAATCTTAAGTCTATTATTCATTTTAATCCTAACTAATGCACGTACTACTGCATCCCATAACTACAGGTTCGATGCATACAATCAATTTCGTTTAGACCAAGGTAGTAGATTCAATAGGTCATGTACTCGGCACGATATAACACTGGCTATTGCAGCAATTTTTGCACAATAACGATAACACTGGCTATTGCAATAATTTCTTGCACAATAACGATAACATTGGCTATTGTAGCAATTTCTTGCACAATAACGATAACACTAGCTATTGTAATAATTTCTTGCACAATAACGATAATACTGGCCATTTACACAATTTCTTGCACAATGACGATAATAATATTTTGGGAATGCGGCCCACATTTTCGAGTACAGTCATTATATTATCAACTATTCTAGTCAACCCTTAACACCGGCTTGATTAACATTCTTTATTCAATTAACATGCAATACTAATAGGGAACAATAGGAAAAAAAATAGCAATGGAAAAACGATAAGGCGATTAATAAGGGATACTAGAATGATGAGAACACAACCCTAAGATCATACAATGCACTCCATACAATTAAATGCACCAAATACACCATTATAGATCCAATTATATATTATCAAATATGAAAATCCAATTCTGGACAGCAGTAGGTTGTTGCACCAAAATCAGAATTTCCGTTGCTACAGAATAGCAAAAGTGGATCCATCAGAAGTTCTAAAAACTAGACTCCTGCCTGATTCCAGCTCATATTAAAAGTCCAAAATCCGACAATGGTAGCTAGGTGAATTATACTGTTCTTTACATGTTACAGGTTCTGGCTGGTTATTAATGTTAACTAGTTTCAGTTGTAAAGCAGTAAATATTCATTTTAAAAAATGGCAAAAATAATTTTCATTATCCTAAGCATGTTGACTATCAATCTGGAAATTATCATGGTAATATTTGATCATTAGTTCATCTATTTAATCAGGTTAACATGGTATACGCATAAATCTGGAAATAAAACGCAGCTGTAGTAAAATGTTCATAACTCATGCAATATAAGTCAGAATTCAAAAATTCTCGTTGTTCTGAAAACTAGAAACATGGGGCTATATTTCATATTCAGAAAGTTATTTATTTTGATGAAATTATCTAGGTCGAAACAGCATGGTAATGTTCAGGTTGGCGATAAGTTTCAGGGTCTCATATATTTTTCATGAATAAAATGATTAAAATGTTATGAACGATGAGTTAGGGGTCGACAACATAAATCACAACAAGTTACATCTATGTGAACATGATATTAAGATGTATAATGTCCATAATCTTACTAATCACAATCAACCAATACACCAATATCAATCATATAACAATCAATTCTAGCATGCAATCTATAATAGTTGTGTGACGTCATGACATGAATTACAGCAACAATCCCTATTCCTATATTCAATAATTAACTATATGAATGCATGCAAGATCTCTATAAATTGGAGGTAAAAGACAGTACGAAGTCAAGACTACTACTTGGATTCACTCGTGTAAATCCATAGTACCCCAACGATAGATAACAATAACAGATATACGATAAGCAATATAGATCTACCTGCGGGATTCAATAAACAATCTTGAATACGATACAATACAATTCGAGGGTCAGATGACTTGCCTTTAGAATGATGATTAATTTAGTCCGAATAAGTGAAGAATAACGGAATTGGAATCCCGGCAACACGACGACGAGCAAACGATCACGATCAGACACGGGTCTTGATGAGGATCAAGATCGGATAATCAGATGGCTGAGATCGAAGATCAAAATCAAGATGATGATCACGATCGCGATGATCAAGGGAGATCCGATAGTCGAGATCAAGTTCTGATCGGATGGTGGTGGCTGATTTGATCTAGCAGTTGGTGATGATCAAATGGAGGATCAGACGGCTGTGATTGAACTTGATGCACTGTTGATGCTCGAAATAAAGGAAAAGTGCTCGCGCTGTGAATTGTGGTGGTGATGGCAACAGTGGGGAGCGACAGCGATGGCGAAGTAGTGGGCTGAGTGAGCTTGGGAGGACAGTGGCGGCGGTTGACGAGGATGAAAATGGGTTTGGTGATGGCGCTCGGGATCGTTGTCGAGGCAGGAGGTGGAGATGGTCGGCAGTGGCAGGGGTGTTACTGGCGATGGCTGAGACTGCTGTTGGGAGAGTAGCGGTGGCGCAGGCTCGAAGGTAGTGGATGAAGTTCAATGGGAGGTTGAAGACGCTCTGTTGGGTTTCGGCAATGGAGGAAGAGATGTAGGGGTTGGCAGTGATCGAGGATGGAGATGACGATGGTTGGTAGCAGTTGGGAATGAAGGCGGTGCTCGAGTTGCGGAGATGGCGGGACGATGGAGGAAGGAAGAGGATGATGATGGGATGTCAAGTGGGGTCGCGACTAGGTGATGAGGTGAGCACAGGGCGGAGTCCACTGGAGGGTGGCTCGATAGAGGAGGCGGCACTCAGCAATGGCGGAAGGCCATGGCAAGGAGGCGGTGGCGAGGAGAAACGAGGCCCAAGTGGTTGGAGACAGGGAGGAGCTTCGATGGGTGTGGTTGTTGAAGGCTGAGGTGCAGCGAGATGGCGATGGGTTTGAGGACGGTGGTCGACAGGAGGTCGACGAGGTGGGGGTGCTCGAGGTCGGCAGGGGTAAGTCGAGCGGCGGTGGGTTGGAGGAAGTCGACAACAGGAAAGCGGAAGGAGGGTGACGATGGAGTTAGGGAAGCTCTGCTTCGGTTGGGGGAAAACAGATAGGGGAGAGAGAGGAAGGGGGAGAGAGAGAGAGACAGGAGAGAGAGTGCAGGGGTTTAATATTGTAACCCCTGTTTTTCATTTTATGTATTTTGGATGTATTTTTCTTTTTCGGTATTTATTCAGCTTGTATCTCTTTTTGGATCGTGTATTGGATAATCATTTTATATTTATCCATTTATTTGAATTGTCATCTTCTTATTTGAGTTCTTGAATCTGTTGTCAGTCTTTTGTTTCGTCTCTGTTTGATCGGGCCATTATTTTGATCCCCATTATTTTAATTGTTCATGCCATATTTATGTATCCATTTTTGTGCCCATTCTTATTGTTTGGATCCTTTTGATTTTAGCCGATATATTAAACCCAATAACCCTATTAATCCATTACACATAAATCCCCTCCTACAATACCCGTTACCCACCAAACCCCAAACCCTTTCCGTTTGCACACCTGATACCCACACCCGTTAGCCTGTCACCTAACCCTAATAATCCAACCTATATATATATATATATATATATATATATATATCCCTGTTCCCACTCCCTGGTCTTCAACCCCAACCAGCAGTTTCCCTTCTCTCCCGCTCATCTCTCTCCCTGTGCTTCCTCCCGAAGACGCCAAACCGTCTCCCTGGTTCCCTTCTCCACCCTGCCGGAGACCCTCCTATGGTGCCCCGATGACGCAGCGACAGCCCAGAGCTCCCCTACTTTCCGTTTCCTCATCGCCCTACCCTTGTGTCAGCCCCGACGCTCCCCTCAGTCGACTGCAGTGCCACTCAGCCCCAGTCGTGACCTCCGTTGGTGCTTCCTCCCTGCGACCCCAACCGCCGATGCTCAGCCACATCACTATCACGACTTCCTCGATGACAGAACAGCAGCAACAGCAACTCATGTGCTGCCACTGTCCGCTGTCTTCTTTTTCGCCATGCCCGCTGCCGTCATCCGCCGCCCCTCTCGTTGTTGTGCACCTCCGACGTTGTTGGCCTTGTGTGCGTGTTGATCTCGTTTGTTCGGTTGTTTTTGGTTCGTGATCTGTTCGTGGTTTTTGTGTTCGTGCCCGGAAATCTGTTCCCGTTATTCTTGCTCTTGCTTCGTCGTTTTCGTCGTCTTTCGGACAAATAACTTGTATTCTTTTTTGTGTAATACAAGTACTAAATACCGCCTGTAGTGTAGTTGTGTCCTAGAGACAATTCTTGTGTAAAATCTCTGTTATATCTTGTCTCCATTGTGTTCCCGCCCGTAGTTACCTCATTACACACATGACATGAAATAACTTAGGGATAACGACTTCTTGTTGTATACATGCATGTTGTTCGTGATTCATGACTTGTTGTATGATCTTGTATGCATGATGTGTTCGTTGTAGTATAACTCGTAATGGACTTGTAAAATACCCTAAACCATGTTGTTTGGATACCTAGTACACCATATTTCATGTTTGTTATGATTTGGATGAGTTTCATACGATCTATGTTGATTTTACACATAAAGAAGATTCTGTTTTTGTGTTGTGCCCGTTTTTGTTCAGTAATTTAGATAAGGTCAGTATATGAAAATCATTTGTGAATATGAATTGTAGAGAATTTTGTCTACTTTTCAGAATTTCTGACAGATCTCAGTTTCGATTTATGAGTTGCAAGTTATGGTTATTTTACTGCTGATGTGTTTAAAATTTCAGATCCAGTTTTATATGAATTCTTTATGACTATTTATTTTCCTACTGATGATAAAGATAATATTTTGATCCAATATTTTGCTAGTACAGCAAGACCTGGTTGGGATTAACCCCTAATTTATGTGGATTTAATTGAAAACTTTATACACTATTCTATGCTTGCAAACAACTACTATACTTGCAGAATTTTCATATTGTTCAGTAAAGAAACATAATTTCGACCTGATTCTACTTGCTGTTTATAAAAACTTTGTGAATATGAATTATAGCCTAATGTATCTATTTTATCACCCTTTATTCGAATCTGGGATTTTGATTTATATTTTGTGAGATATTGCTGTTTTAGTACTGCAGTGTTTATGATTCCAGATTTACAAAATTGTTGTACATTGCTGTTTCCTTATTTTAATTGAGTATTCTATTTATGTTGGAAAATTATGAAACTTTATTTACTGTTACTAAACATACTAGGGAATAACCCATATTTTTCTTGGATTTAATCAGTAAGTTTTATGCTGTTTTCCTGTTGATGAATACAAACTTCTGATTTATGGCTTCTGAAGAATCCTGAACTAGAATTTTCGTTGTTCTATCCCTTTTATGTGTTGTCTATCACCTGTACATATTTATCTTTCAATCTGAACCTGTTACTTGTTTATGTCATGTTATTTTTGCTCTGTTTGTGACACATACATGCCTGTTTAATAATAATAACAAATAATCAAGCCGAGGTTACGGGAAAGATCTAGTAGTGAAAAATATAGAAATGTGTACTTAGAAGGGGGCCCGTGTTTCCCACATGTTACGTGTGCATGACTACATGATACATGATCTGCTTACCTAATTACCCGAATGCACGCTTCCCTATATGAAGGTGTGTAATACCCTGATTTTTCATTTAATGAAACATTATTTATTTTGCACGTAGTGTGCACGTGTAATATTTTTGTAAATATTTTCTTCAAAGATGAGTAAAGATATTTTAATTTGTGCTTTTAATTATTTTGTACAAAGCCTTATTTTAATTAGACTAAAAATCCTTTTTCTTAAAGCCCAAAATGTAATTTATTTATTTTACTTTAAAATAACTATTTTGGCCCATAAACTAAAGCCCATGGACTATATTTTTACACAACTTGTCATGTAGAATACAATTTAAAAGACTTTTTTATTTTTTTACAAAATTAAATGCACAAATTTTGGTCCTAGTTGCATGCACGTGCACTACACGTACACGTGCAAGTGCACTTCCTTATGCATGGCCGGGAATACTTCTTTTGGAGGGAGATTCAAAAATTGTAATGGTGATCATGGTGGTGGTTACTTAGATGTGGGTAGTTATTGCAACTCTTACTCTCATCCTAGCCCTCCATTCTACAACCAACCAATTGATCCTAGCCCTCCATTCTATTTAATTTTTAGTATAAATACCCCCCCCCCCCTGACTAGTTACTTTGTGCTTAATATTCTCTTCCAAACCTATAGTCTAATAGTATTATCTAGTAGTAGTTGTGAGTTAAAAAGATTGAGTTGTGAGTGGGATTGTGCTTGCATTCTACCAAGGAGGAGAGGGCCAGCTATTCCAAGGAGGGGAGCTCGGGTTGGTGCTTGTGGAGCTTGTGTGCGCATCGTCTAGAAGGAGGTGCATCTCGTTGCAAGGACTTTTGTTGCAAATTGTGTTGTCTCTCCATACAAGGTGGGTGAATTTTCCCTATTTCTAACATAGAAATCCATTCTAGATTAAATTATCAAAATAATGCAAAAATGACTAATAAGAATGCACATTTAATTGAAAAGATGATCTCTATGTGATTGATTGGTTGATATGCAAAATTATGTGTGATGCTATTAGTAAAATTCAAGAATTGTGTGCAATATGGTTATAAATTGTGTGAAGAAATCTTTGTTGGTAGCATGATAAATTATGTGCAAAAGATTAGTATATTGATTATGGCGCTTTATATGCTAAATTGGAAATTTTGTTATGACGTAGTAATGAATAAATTAACATGAAATTTTTATGGTTGGAAAATGAATAAGAGTAGAGAATTGTTATAGAGATTGATGAAATTATAATGTCAAAAAATGCGTTAGTAGTTTGTCACATTAACCAAATTGTATGGTAGAAATGTGTTATTCATGGAGAAAATTATGTTTAATTATTTAAGAATTTATTTTCATTTACTGGAATAAAATTCATGATGGAAAAAGATTTAATTCGGATTTTTACAGTATATTAGTAAGAACTTGTGATATGCAATTTGATGAACGCCGAAATATTCTAAATAACAGAGACTGTGGATTAAATAGAGTTAGAATTATACTATGACAACTGAGCGCGTAGCTCCAGTGGTCATATGGTGCGGTTGGGTTCTCTGTGGTGACCAGTTCGAATCCCTGTGGCGCATACATTATTTCACATTTTTTGTGAATATAAGAATCACCGATCGAAAGTATCAAATACCCTTTGTCTCCTCTTTATAGCCCTTAGCGCATATGGCCTGGTTGTCTGTGCTGTCGGCTGTGACTCAGTGGTGCTGGGTTCGATTCTTGCTATCGGCAAGAATGAAAAAATTATTTTTTTTGGGGTTTTAAGTGTCCAAAAATTATGAAAAAAATATGTATATTCTTCTAAAAATATATGGGACTTTATAAAGATAGTTTGGGAATTATTTGAATGAAATAAACAATGATTTGTGAATGAAAGGCATAAATAGAACTATGGTGCTATATAAATACCCTATGGAAATTACAACGTACAAGAATAAGTTGAAATGAAGTATTAGAAGATGATTTGGCAAAAAGAAACTTTGTTGTGTGCCATAATGCAATTTATTCTCACATGAGAATAATGTGGAAAAATATGAAGTGTGAATATTTGTTAGTGATGTAAATTTCCAAGTGAAAGTGATAAGTGATAAAGTATATGAAATTCATGTATAGTCATGGACTATTGAACAAGTTAGAAATCATGATTGGAAAAGAGAAATGCTATTTTGAGTATGATAACTCAACATAATAAACTTATGAATTGGAAATACTCATTTTTGGAAATTGTGAATTGAAAATTGAAACAAAAGAATAGCTAAGTCTCCCCCGGCGTTGGAAATGAAATGAAATGAAATTTGAAAAGAAAAGACCAAGGTTGGTCATGTTGAAATGAATGAATAAGTCCGGTTTAGTGGAGAGGCTAACTCTAGAGCTTCGATTTTTGTTCATGATTTTGATAAAAGAAACTAAGGATTAGTACATAGTGGAGACTTGATGAAAGTAGGAGAAAAACACGAGTGAGGGCCATCGGATTTGCGGCGGAGAGTATTTCACAGGTTCTTCACGATGAGTCGTGACATGACGTCGATACGACTCCAGGGTACCGTGGCAGGGGAGAGTATTTCACAGGTTCTTCACGATGCATCGTGACATGACATGGGTACTGCTCCAGGGTACCGTCCCGGTGGTGACACTTGTGGGATGTTTGGTGACTGCATGAGGATCGTGTGCCATGAAGGAGGCTGAATTGCCACAGGTTCTTCACGATGAGTCGTGACATGACGTGGGATTTCCCTCCAGGTTTTCTGTACACGTGCTTGCACTCATAGATCATCTAGGATACCTACCGTAATTACAGTAGTAGATTAAGTCATGGCATGGGATTGAATCCTACAAAGATGAAGAACGATTAAGAGGCTTGCCCTCGGACCTATGTAGTATGGGATGCATAGAATCCGAACAAATGCGCATTAGTGTCATCTAATATAAACAATTGCATTAAGGACTAAGTGCACAATCACAACACGACATCAATAGGGTAGTCCCTTTAGTTTGATTTGTGACAAGTTTGTGTTTGCTAAATATGGAAAATTAATTTATACTATTTCCGGCATAGAGAGGATGGCCGTGTATAATGATCGTCGGTTGAATAAACTGACGTACCCACAATCTTATATGCAGGTAAATGGCTTGATAAAGATTAAAGAGGAACAAATGCTTAAAGATTACTCAATGTTGTTGTATATTTGTTTCATTATTGTAAATTTTACTTCCGCTGTGCAATGTAAAGTGTAATATTGATGTAAACTCTGATGTAAAGAGAAAAGTTTAAATTTCCTTGTAAAATTGTACTAAAAGACGCGGAAAGATCCTGTAGAACATCTCGAATTCAGTATATTTGGGATTCGGGGCGTTATAGAGTGGTATCAGAGCCACGCTTCCACACTTGTACAAATTTATAAGGAACGACACCCTAGAAGTGGATATTAGAGTGTGTGTTTGAGTCTAGAGATTTAAATGTAAGTGACTTACATTTGTGTTGCTCTATGACTCATGCTTCTTCCTCTCTATTTCTAAGATGGCTGATCACTTCGACCCTGCTAGAGACGACGACTAGCATATCATTGAGGAAGAGTACCATCTTGAACAGGTAGATTCCGAGGACGAGTACTACCCAGGGCAAGCAGATTCTGACGGAGAAGAATGACCTGAATCCCGAGAGATTACCCCACCTCCGGATTCATCTGATGACTCTTCTTCTGACGAAGAAGAAGAACCAGTTCCAAATAGTTTGGTGACTACTCTTCAGAGGCAGGTAGAGACACTGCGGGAGAGAGTCGGATTATTGGAGGCTCAGCTGGCAAAGCGAAAGGACGACTATTCTGTTCTCAGTCATCGTATATGGGAACTCGAGAAGAGGAAGAATATGACTGATGTGCTGAAGGATGAAGTTGATGAACTACGGGGAGAACTTCGAGAAGCCAAGAGGAACCGTAGGAGTTAGACTGTTGTAGCTTCTACTATCTTTCATTCTGATGTTAAGAAATGTTTTTTAATTCGAATGTATAAAGTTTGGAATTCAATGAAATGCAAGTTGATTTAAATTCTTGTCTTATACTTCGAATTTAATGGATCTTTTGCATCAGAATATGTCGAGAAGAGGAGCTAGAAATGGTGAAGGGTTGGATCTGGAAACGAAACTTACGAGGGTCTATCAGACGCTCAATGCCGTGGCTATGAACCAAGGAAGGGGACCTGCGAATCCAGTGCCCGAGGCGATTAAACTGGTGGAATCGTTCAAACGAATGAAACCACCTGTATTCGAGGGAAAGTCAGACCCAGATGCGGCTGACAACTGGATTCGTCAAGTGGAGACAATCTTTGAAGTGTTGGAGACCCCTGAAGGCAGTAAGGTCAAGTTGGCGACTCTACAATTTGAGAAGGATGCGGCTGTTTGGTGGCAGTCGATGAAGAGAACCATGGGAGGTATAGTGCTTGGCTGGGAGGAATTTCTTGAAGAATTTTGCAGTCACTATTTTCCCTCCGATGTTCAAGAGAAGAAGGCTATGGAGTTTCTGTCGCTACAGCAAGGCAGCATGTCAGTGAGAGAGTACGAGACTAAGTTTACTCAGCTCTCTAGGTATGCTCCTGAACTAGTGATGGATGAGGCTAAGAAGGCTCGTAAGTTCGAGCATGGACTGAGACCGAGCTTGAGGTCCCGGATGATACCTCTTGGTATCAAAAGATTTGACAGGTTGGTGAAGAGAGCATAAGCGACGGAAGCAGATATGGAGCAGTTCCATGTTGTTCAGAACCGGAGGAACAACTGGCAGTCTGAAAAAAGGCCCGCCAATTCTAGGAGTTTCAAGGGACAACCATCTGCACAAAGGTTCAAACCGACAGGGGCGAACGCTGTTAGTGTGGCTGGAGGACCTGGGAACAATGTGGTGAGACCTTCTGCGGTGACTTGCTTCAACTGTGGTGAGACGGGACATTTCATGTCTCAATGCTCCAAGCCACGGAATAGTAATTGCAATGCACCAATGCAGCAGACTGGGAAGAGACTGTACCAACCAGGGCGAGTATTTGCCTTGACGGAAGCTGATGCTGATGAGGTTGATCAGGTCATCACTGGTACGAGGGCTGATGTTTAGATATTTTTTGTCATTTCTTTTCCCGCTGTTTAGTGAGACTGTTACGTAATGAGTGTGTATTATGTAACAGGCAAACTTTATCTTAATGGAATGAAAGCTGTTGTGTTGTTCGATGCTGGATCCTCTCATACTTTTGTGTCTCCTAAATTTGCTAAAGTGTTGGGAGTTGAACCGAAAATTTTTCCAGGCAAGATCTTAGCAGTAGCTACTCCATCAGGAGAAACTTTAACCACTGATCGGTATTATGCTGATTGCGAGATTGTGATTGGAGATCGAATCTTTGGGATTGATCTGATCGAGCTGACTATCTTGGGAGTCGATGTTATCATTGGCATTGATTGGATGTCGGTGTACAGTGCAAGCATCGAGTGTAAAACCAAGACGGTAACAGTGAAGGCTCCAGGTGGACCTGAAGTCACTTTACAAGGGAAGCAGAAGTGTTCTAGACTGGTGGCAACTATCCGGAAGGAAGAGACTCCTGTGGAAGTGCAAGGGATTCCTGTGGTTCGGGACTATCCGACGGTGTTCTTGGATGATTTTCCTGGGTTACCCCCGCATCGTGATGTAGAGTTCAGCATCACTGTTCAACCAGGAAGTGCACCCATTTCTAAGGCACCATATAGGATGGCTCCAGTGGAACAGGATGAGGGAAAACGACAGATTGAGGAACTGTTGGAGAAAGGCTTTATTCAACCTAGTGCGTCACCTTGGGGAGCACCAATGCTTTTGGTAAAGAAGAAGGATGGATCGATGAGAATGTGTATCGATTACCGAGAGCTGAATAAGGTCACTGTTCAGAATAAGTATCCTATTCCTCGAATTGATGACTTGTTCGATCGTCTACAAGGAGCAACTGTATTCTCCAAAATAGATCTTCGATCAGGGTATCACCAAGTTCGAGTGAAAGCTGAAGAAGTGCATAAAACTGCATTTAGAACTCGACATGGGCATTACGAATTCTTAGTTATGCCATTTGGAGTGACGAATGCACCCGCGATCTTCATGGATTTGATGAACAGAGTTCTGAGGCCGTTCATTGATTCTTTCGTCGTGGTGTTTATCGGCGATATCCTCGTGTACTCCAAGTCAGAGGAGGAGCACACCGAGCATCTGGCAGCAGTGTTGAAGAAGCTGGAAGAGCAGAAGTTGTATGCCAAGTTATCCAAGTGTGATTTCTGGAAATCTGAAGTGGCATTCCTAGGTCACATCCTTTCTAAGGAGGGAGTGGCAACTGACCCTCAGAAGATAGAGGCAGTGAGAGATTGGGCAAGGCCTACTACAGTAAAGAAAGTCAGAAGTTTCCTTGGAATGACTGGATACTACAGGAGATTCATTCAAGGTTATACTCAGATAGCCGTGCCGCTTACTGGACTGACCAAGAAGAATGTAAGCTTCAAGTGGACCGAGCAATGTGAGGCGAGCTTTCAGGAGTTGAAAGAGAAGCTGACTTCTGCACCTATTTTGGCTTTGCCTAGAGCAGGTGTTGAGTATGATGTTTATAGCGATGCTTCACATCGTGGGCTTGGTTGTGTCTTAATGCAAGAAGGAAGAGTAATCGCTTATGGGTCTAGGCAACTACGACCGCATGAGAAGAATTACCCGACTCATGATCTGGAGTTGGCTGCGATTATCTTTGCCCTGAAGCAATGGAGACACTACGTGTACGGTGAGAAGTTGAACATGTACACAGACCACAAGAGCTTGAAGTATATATATCAGCAGAGGGATCTGAATCTGAAGCAGCGGAGATGGTTGGAAGTGCTCGAGGATATGTGACCTGAGATCAAGTATCATCCTGGGAAGGCTAATGTTGTGGCTGATGCACTTAGTCGCAAGAGCAGCTTATCCAGTTTGATTACAACTCAGAAGCATTTGATTGAGGAATTGGATCGAGCAGGTATTGAGGTTGTCTTGCAAGGATTGGAAGCATCTTTGGCTCAGTTGAGGCTTCAGCCTACACTGAATGCAAGGATCATTGCAAGTCAGGAGGTTGATGCTGATATTTTGGAGATGAAGGAGCAGGTTGATGCCGGCAGGTTGCCCGGATTTCAAATCAGGGATGGAGTGCTGTGGTTCGGAGATAGGCTATGTGTTCCAAATCAGGCGGACCTGAAAGAGAGTATTCTTCAGGAGGCGCATGCTACTCTTTTGTCGCTACATCCTGGGAGTACTAAGATGTACAAAGACATCAAACAACATTTCGGGTGGTCAGGTTTGAAGCGGGATGTGGCTGAATGTGTGGCGAAGTGTGAGGTTTGTCAGCAAGTCAAAGCCGAAAATCAGAGACCCGGAGGTCTATTACAGCCGTTACCTATTCCGGAATGGAAGTGGGATAACATCAGTATGGATTTCATTACAGGATTGCCTAAGAGTTCTAAGGGCAATGATGCGATTTGGGTTATAGTCGATCGACTGACCAAGTCCGCTCACTTTTTGGCGATGAAACTCACTGCTTCAATGGACAAGTTGGCTGAGTTGTATGTTGGCGATATCCCGGCTTCATGGTGTTCCGTCAACTATTGTGTCTGATCGAGATGCGCGGTTTTTCTCGCATTTCTAGAGGAGTCTTCAGACAGCTTTGGGTACCAAGACAGATTTCAGCACTGCTTTTCATCCGCAAACTGATGGGCAGACCGAGAGAGTCAACCGTATTCTTGAGGATATGCTCCGGTGTTGTATACTAGACTTTGGAGGCAGTTGGGAAAGGCATTTACCTTTGGTAGAGTTTGCCTACAACAACAGTTTTCAGGCTAGCATCGGGATGGCGCCGTACGAAGCTTTGTATGGCAGGAAGTGCAGGACACATGTTTGTTGGTTTGAAGTTGGGGAGCGTCAGTTGTTTGGTCCTGAGCTTGTGCAGCAAACCTCTGAGAAGATTGTTCTGATCAGGAAAAGGTTGGTAGAAGCTCAGAGCAGGCAGAAAAGCTATGCAGACAACCGAAGAAGGGACCTTGAGTTTGAGGTCGGTGACTTCGTCTTTCTGAAGGTTTCGCCCAGTAAAGGTGTGGTCCGATTTGGCAAAGGCGGGAAGTTAGCCCCGAGGTTTATAGGCCCATACAAGATATTGAAAAGGATCGGGAAACTGTTTACCGGCTTGAATTACCGGAAGAGTTATCTCAGGTGCACAATGTCTTTCATGTGTCTATGCTGAGAGGTTACATTCCAGATCCGAGTCATCATTTGCGTACAGTGCCGGAAGGTTTGCAGTTGGATCTGAATTACATCGAGTCTCCTATCGAGATTGTTGATCGTCGAGAGAAAGTCTTGAGGAATAAGACGATACCGATGGTCAAGGTAGTCTGGAGAAACCACTTGGTTGAAGAGGCTACTTGGGAGTCTGAGGAGAGGATGTTGAAGGATTATCCTGAGCTTTTTGCTTGATTGTATTTTTGTATCTTTTTGTTCTTGTGTGAATGTTGTATTTTGTTTCCCACTCTTGACTGTAGTTCCGGGGACGGAACTATTCTAAGGAGGGAGTGTTGTAATGCCATGATTTTTCATTTAATGAAAAATTATTTATTTTGCACGTTGTGTGCACGTGCAATATTTTTGTAAATATTTTCTTCAAAGATGAGTAAAGATATTTTAATTTGTGCTTTTAATTATTTTGTACAAAGCCTTATTTTAATTAGACTAAAAAGCCTTTTTCTTAAAGCCCAAAATGTAATTTATTTATTTTACTTTAAAATAACTATTTTGGCCCATAAACTAAAGCCCATGGACTATATTTTTACACAACTTGTCATGTAGAATACAATTTAAAAGACTATTTTATTTTTTTACAAAATTAAATGCACAAATTTTGGTCCTAGTTGCATGCACGTGCACTACACGTACATGTGCAAGTGCACTTCCTTATGCATGGCCGGGAATACTTCTTTTGGAGGGAGATTCAAAAATTGTAATGGTGATCATGGTGGTGGTTACTTAGATGTGGGTAGTTATTGCAACTCCTACTCTCATCCTAGCCCTCCATCCTACAACCAACCAATTGATCCTAGCCCTCCATTCTATTTAATTTTTAGTATAAATACCCCCCCCCCCCCATGACTAGTTACTTTGTGCTTAATATTCTCTTTCAAACCTATAGTCTAATAGCATTATCTAGTAGTAGTTGTGAGTTAAAAAGATTGAGTTGTGAGTGGGATTGTGCTTGCATTCTACCAAGGAGGGGAGCTCGGGTTGGTGCTTGTGGAGCTTGTGTGCGCATCGTCTAGAAGGAGGTGCATCTCGTTGCAAGGACTTTTGTTGCAAATTGTGTTGTCTCTCCATACAAGGTGGGTGAATTTTCCCTATTTCTAACATAGAAATCCATGCTAGATTAAATTATCAAAATAATGCAAAATGACTAATAAGAATGCCCATTTAATTGAAAAGATGATCTCTATGTGATTGATTGGTTGATATGCAAAATTATGTGTGATGCTATTAGTAAAATTCAAGAATTGTGTGCAATATGGTTATAAATTGTGTGAAGAAATCTTTGTTGGTAGCATGATAAATTATGCGCAAAAGATTAGTATATTGATTATGTCGCTTTATATGCTAAATTGGAAATTTTGTTATGACGTAGTAATGAATAAATTAACATGAAATTTTTATGGTTGGAAAATGAATAAGAGTAGAGAATTGTTATAGAGATTGATGAAATTATAATGTCAAAAAATGCGTTAGTAGTATGTCACATTAACCAAATTGTATGGTAGAAATGTACGAATAAGAGTAGAGAATTGTTATAGAGATTGATGAAATTATAATGTCAAAAAATGCATTAGTAGTATGTCACATTAACCAAATTGTATGGTAGAAATGTGTTATTCATGGAGAAAATTATGTTTAATTATTTAAGAATTTATTTTCATCTACTGGAATAAAATTCATGTTGGAAAAAGATTTAATTCGGATTTTTACAGTATAATAGTAAGAACTTGTGATATGCAATTTGATGAATGCCGAAATATTCTAAATAACAGAGACTGTGGATTAAATAGAGTTAGAATTATACTATGACAACTGAGCGCGTAGCTCCAGTGGTCATATGGTGCGGTTGGTTCTCTGTGGTGACCAGTTCGAATCCCTGTGACGCATACATTATTTCACATTTTTTGTGAATATAAGAATCACCGACCGAAAGTATCAAATACCCTTTGTCTCCTCTTTATAGCGCTTAGCGCATATGGCCTGGTTGTCTGTGCTGTCGGCTGTGACTCAGTGGTGCTGGGTTCGATTCTTGCTATCGGCAAGAATGAAAAAATTATTTTTTTTGGGGTTTTAAGTCTCCAAAAATTATGAAAAAAATATGTATATTCTTCTAAAAATATATGGGACTTTATAAAGATAGTTTGGAAATTATTTGAATGAAATAAACTATGATTTGTGAATGAAAGGCATAAATAGAACTATGGTGCTATATAAATACCCTATGGAAATTACAACGTACAAGAATAAGTTGAAATGAAGTATTAGAAGATGATTTGGCAAAAAGAAACTTTGTTGTGTGCCATAATGCAATTTATTCTCACATGAGAATAATGTGGAAAAATATGAAGTGTGAATATTTGTTAGTGATGTAAATTTCCAAGTGAAAGTGATAAGTGATAAAGTATATGAAATTCATGTATAGTCATGGACTATTGAACAAGTTAGAAATCATGATTGGAAAAGAGAAATGCTATTTTGAGTATGATAACTCAACATAATAAATTTATGAATTGGAAATGCTCATTTTTGGAAATTGTGAATTGAAAATTGAAACAAAAGAGTAGCTAAGTCTCCCCCGGCGTTGGAAATGAAATGAAATGAAATTTGAAAAGAAAAGACCAAGGTTGGTCATGTTGAAATGAATGAATAAGTCCGGTTTAGTGGAGAGGCTAACTCTAGAGCTTCGATTTTTGTTCATGATTTTGATAAAAGAAACTAAGGATTAGTACATAGTGGAGACTTGATGAAAGTAGGAGAAAAACACGAGTGAAGGCCGTCGGATTTGCGGCAGAGAGTATTTCACAGGTTCTTCACGATGAGTCGTGACATGACGTGGATACGGCTCCAGGGTACCGTGGCGGGAGAGAGTATTTTACAGGTTCTTCACGATGCGTCGTGACATGATGTGGGTATTGCTCCAGGGTACTGTCCCGGTGGTGACACTTGTGGGATGTTTGGTGACTGCATGAGGATCGTGTGCCATGAAGGAGGCTGAATTGCCACAGGTTCTTCACGATGAGTCGTGACATGACGTGGGATTCCCCTCCAGGTTTTCTGTACACGTGCTTGCACTCATAGATCATCTAGGATACCTACCGTAATTACATTAGTAGATTAAGTCATGGCGAGGGATTGAACCCTACAAAGATGAAGAACGATTAAGAGGCTTGCCCTCGGACCTATGTAGTATGGGATGCATAGAATCCGAATAAGTGCGCATTAGTGTCATCTAATATGAACAATTGCATTAAGGACTTAGTGCACAATCACAACACGACATCAATAGGGTAGTCCCTTTAGTTTGATTTGTGACAAGTTTGTGTTTGCTAAATATGGAAAATTAAGTTATACTATTTCCGGCATAGAGAGGATGGCCGTGTATAATCATCGTCGGTTGAATAAACTGACGTACCCACAATCTTATATGCTGGTAAATGGCTTGATAAAGATTAAAGAGGAACAAATTCTTAAAGATTACTCAATGTTGTTGTATATTTGTTTCATTGTTGTAAATTTTACTTCTGCTGTGCAATGTAATGTGTAATATTGATGTAAACTCTGATGTAAAGAGAAAAGTTTAAATTTCCTTGTAAAATTGTACTAAAAGAAGCGGAAAGATCCTTTAGAACATCTCGAATTCAGTATATTTGGGATTCGGGGCGTTACAAGGTGTACTCGGAAGAGGACCACTAGGTTATACATGTTCCTGTTCCTGTTTTCCTAATCCCTTAGTATACGGCCCTATGGACTCCGAAATCTAAACGAAACTTGTTTGAATGTAACAACCATGTGGTAAAAACCTGGGATGCATGAAGTGCTACCAAGATAGTAATAATACAAGACTTGATTTGACATAACATGACACCTGCTACATGCTTACCTGTACATGTTACCTGTTTAACTGTTCACCTGTTCATCTGTATACCTGTTTACCTGCTTGCATGACACCTAACACTCGATACATGTTACATGTACTCTATTAGTATATCTGTGTAGTACCCCTTATTTTTAATATTATTTTTTGAAAGTTTATAAATGAATTAAAATGATTTTTGGAGATTTAATAAATATTTTTCTGGAAATCTATCATTTTACACGTGCAAAACACGTGCAAATATTTTCTTGAGAAGTTCAAAAGCCAAAATTTCTTCATGGAAAACCATCATTTATTATTTGGGATTTAATTGTAATTTTTCTAGATTTTTCTAATATTTATTGGATCTATTTGCAAATATTAAGAAAAAGAATGATCTTTTTGCAAAATTGTTATTTTGAGGGATGAAAGTGCAAAACTATTTTCTGGATCTTTCAAACAGTGCCGGCTGGAAATCAGGTGTCTATTTTACTTTTAAATCTCAATTTAATTGGTTTTAGCAAGTTTCCAAGTATAGGGATCTATTTATGTAAAGTTATATTTTCAAGGGGTTATTTTGCAAATGTGTTTGAAAACCCTAAATCTTCTATTCCGGATTATTTAAAAGAAGTGCAGCTGTCTTTCGCTGCACAACACAAGGGTTTTATTATTTCTTGGCGAGTTAAGGAGGTGATCTTGGATTTTGCAAAGAAAGGTTTTCTTACCAGATTTTCTTCATTCGAGGTGAGTGATTTGTTGTGTTTTATTTTCTTTTGTGCATGTTGTATGTGAGTGACTGTTTGTTTTCTTTTGATGTGTGTATGTTGTATGCGAATGATATGAATGTTCTGATTGATATTGGATGTGGAATTTTATCTACTAGAAAGCATGTTTAGGGTTTGAGTATGATTATGTACTTAATGAATTGGATGGATGGATGCAAAATTGGATCTTGTGAAACCCTAGTTGTTTGTAAATAAAATTTTATGTGGACAATTCGAGATTTGATGACTGACCTATTGGAGATCATGGGTAGTCCATCTCTTTTGAATCAATGTTGGATTGATTGTATATGGTGGATTTTATGCATAAACCTAATAAAGATGAGACCTTAACCACTTTTGAGCATTGGTTGAACACAAATTTGATATGGTGATGTTATCAATTGAGTATGGTTGTGAGTTGTGATAGTAATTCAGTTTTGAGAAATTTGAAAGGAAAAGTATGAATCAAGAGATCATCACATGAAAATCAAAATTTGGAAATTTAGTTGAGTTGAGGAAATATACTCAAATTGGGAATTCTCTTGAGATTTTGATATTTATATGGTTTGGATCTGAATACGAAACTATTTCAGTGATCAATAAATTTTAAGAAACTCTATTTTGACTATATGCACAATCTATGTTTTAATCGGAAGAAATCAACAAAATCTCTATTTTTATAAATTCAAGTAGTTCTGATTTAGTTTTATGGACTATTATATGTCCTACAAGTTGTATTTGATCATATAAGAAATAAGCTTTTCGTAGAAACCATTTTCATAAAGTAAAACTACGTATCGGTTGAAATGTGCACAACCAAAAGTCTGCAGTTTGTAGGTCGACAGTCGACCGGTGCGACCATACAGTCGATCGACGCGACCCAGCTGCTGTGTTCTCTAGTTTTCTCGAAATTTCCATCTGGACAGTCGACTGATGACTTTTACAGTCGACTGGTACCTCTTAGAATTATTTTCTCGAAGTTATTGTAATTTTCTCTCTGGACAGTCGACCTATACCCTTTACAGTCGACTGCTATACTTAGAATTATTTTCTTAAAACCATGGAATTCTCTTTCTGGATAGTCGACTTACACTTGTTATTAGTCGACTGATACTGATATATCTATACATATTTTAGTGTTCTTTTAAATGATTTATTCTCTAAATGTTTTAATCTATAACTTACTATTCTATACCTTATCTTCTACTGAACAAATGTTTTTTTTTAGTGTTGTTTTAACTGAGCAATTTATGTTGGAAGATTAGTTTGGATATTTGAGTTTTAGTCTTTAGAGGGTGTGTGTGACCCTAGTATACCGGCGGTTGAGACATTTATGTTTGGGCCTGTTGAGGCATTTTAGTTGATCAGTTGTTGAGTTAAGTCCGGTGGGGTACACCAACTCTAGAAGATTCGTAAAGTAATTAAATAACCTAAATGATAAAGACAGGCACTAGTGGTGATATGATGAACGAGAACATGAGTTATGGACCTCAGTATGGCTTGCGGTGTGAGATAATCCTCAGAATTATCCAGGTGTGAGTGAAATAGTCTTCGGAATTACCTGTGGTGTGAGATTGATCTCCGGAATTATCGGGTTTGAGGCGACGCACATATGGTATCCGTGTGATGAGGTGCCATTGCTTGCGGTGTGGGGTATTCTCGAAGATTCCCAGGTGTGAGGGAAATAGTCTCCGGAATTATCTGTGGATAGAGATTGACCTCCGGAATTATCGGGGCATGGGCTAATACTCACAGTTTATCTTTATCTCGTAGTAGTCATCGTGTTAGGATTAGTCGCATAGCGGGGGATTAAACCCTTTAAAGTGGAGACGTTAAGGGCTTGCACCGGACCTATGTAGAGTGGGATTTATAGACTCCGACAAGTACGCATTAGGGAGTCAGCATATATACTTGTGTTTTCTTGACTTGGTTTTATGCATGTGGTTTCCTGTGTTCTACACTTGACACTTAGTTAGTTTCACTTGATGTTTTCATGTTTCTTTGCTACGTCACATTTTATGTATTCTTGTTTGTTACATGTTGTTTATGAATCTATGCTCTACTTATGTTGTATGTTTTTGTCACTCACACCTTTATGGCTGACCCCTTTAGTTTTGGGGGTTAGGGTTATCTCTAGCCTCATATTTTACAGGTGATTTCTTATAGATCGGATTTGGATGCTTGAGTTCAAGTGATGTAATGATTTATGTAATTGTAAAAGAAAGTGTTGTAAGGAAAAGAGAATTGTGATTTGAGGTGTATTGTATTCCGCTGTGTTATGTAAATGATTATTGAAATGAAAATTTAAAATTTTACTGGTGTTGACTTTGTTTAATATTACATTTGAAGTTGATGCTGGGAATTGTGCTACGTATTTTCTAAGATATTATATTAGAAATTCGGGGCGCTACAATCCGGTTACTTGATTTTGTTTCGTGATTCATGTTAGTTATCCTGTTCGGTTGACTTGCCTATATCATGCTATGTTTGTTTCCGCTGTTATTCTATTTTGTCTTTTTTTTTCTGTACTTGTGCCTGCACTACAAGCGGCTCGTAACTTGCATTGATTTCCTCTTCCTGCAATTTGCTAAATTGCAGATTTTGGAGATCAGTTGCCAGATGGAGTGGGTGATACGAGATTCTAGTTGTTGGAGTTCTTGCTACTATTATTATTATTTCCTGTTGCTTATTCGTGAATAGTTGCAATGTGACTCAGGATTATTGACTTGTTCAGATCTGATTTATTTGAGATTATTAAAAAAAAATTCAAGTAAATTCCTATTGGTACATTGATTCATATATGCATGTGTGGTTGACTTCTCATGCTTCCTACTCTGATTATTCCTGTGAAATGTTGTAAAGATTCTGACAACTTATGGTTGATGAAAACCATTTGCTGGGCTTAGTCACGTATCCGTATTCCGTATTCTCCTTTTGGGAAGCGGGGTGTGGCAAATATAAAATATATTATAATATTATAATAAAAGGGGGAGTTAGTGGGATGTTGGGGTTATGGAATCAATTAATGAGATATGGGTGAATCAATAGGTTGATTATTAGAAAAATATATTTTCTAATGAATGACTTGTATGTGGTTTTATTATTAAATTTGAGTTGTGGGTAAAATTCTCCTTATTTCTAAAGTAGAAATGCTAGATTAAATTGAATGAATGAAGCATGAAAATGATTAATAAGAATGCACATTAAATGATCCCTAATTGATTGAATTGTTGATATGGAATAGTTTGTAGTTTCATTATTAAATTATAAGTTGTATGTGAATTGATTATGATCATGGATTGATTGAAGGAAATGCATTTATTACCATCAAAAAATTATATACAAAAGTTAGTAGTTTGTTAATCCTATTGCATGGGTTAAATAGATCTTTTTGTGTTGATGTGAGAATGGATAAATCCAACTATAGATTTGTATGTTGGGTAAAAGATTAATAACAGAGAATTAATGTAAAAATTGTGGATAAAGAGATTAGAAGATCAATTGCTAAGAAATGTCGAAAAATGAGAAATACAGTAGTTATAATGTAAATTTCAAAGGAATTGTATGAAAATATATTTTTATTGGTACAAAAATTATTTTATGCCTACTGGTATGGAAATCATGTGGGAGGAAATTAATCTGGAATTTTTCAGTAATTTCTATAAATGCAAAATGAAATGAGAACTAGTTGAACATCGAAATGTTTTAATAACAGAAGGAATTGTTTTAAAAAGAATATCGACTTGTACTGGACAACCTGAGCATGTAGCTCAAGTGGTCAGAGTGCATGGCCTGTTTCCCTGAGGTGGCTAGTTCGAATCCCTTGGACAACACATATTTAGTGATGAATTTTTATAAAGAAGAATAACGGCGACCGAGAGCATATAATGCTCTCAGTCCGCCATTTGACGATTGGAGCAGCCGGCCTAGTGGCTGGTGCTGTTGGCTGTGTTCTCTGGGTGCTGGGTTCGATTCTTGCTATCGGCAAGAATGAAAAAATATTTTTTTTTTGGGTTTTTAAGTGTCCAAAAATTGTGAAAAAAATATGGTTATTCTCCTAAAAATATAAGGGACTTTATAAAAATGATTTGGGGATTATTTGAATGAAATAAACTATGATTTGTGGCATGAATAGAACTATGGTTCTAGATATATATCTTGTGGAAAATTACAACTTGCAAGAATAAAGTAAAATGAAGGATTAGAAGATTATTTGGCAAAAAGAAACTTTATTGTGTGATATAATGCAATTTATTCCCATTTGAGAATAAGGTGGAAAAAATATGAAATGTGAATATTCATTAGTGATGTGATTTTCAAATGTGAAATTATTAATTGATGAAGTGTATGAATTCATGTATGATTATGGATTAATGAATAAATTAGAGATCATGTTAAAGAAAAAGAAATCTGTTGGTTATGAATATGAATTTTATGAGTTATAAGTGCTCAATGTGAAAATTGTGAATTGGAATTGAATTGAAAGAGTAGCTAAGTCTCCCCCGGCATTTTGGAAAGAAATGAAATGAATTATTGAAATGAAAGACCAAGGTTGGTCACGTTTGTATAAATGAATAAGTCCGGCTTAGTGGAGAGGCTAACTCTAGAACTTTGATTTTATTCATGATTCTATTAAAATAAGGACTAGTACATAGTGAAGATGTGATGAAAATAAGAGAAAAACATTGAGTATGAGGGCCATTGGGTAGCGGCGAGAGCGTATCCCAGGAATTCCCATGATGAGTCTGGGTGAGGATGCTGCTCCAGAGTACCGTCCCGGTGGCGACGCTCGTGGGATGTTTGAAGACTACGGGTGGTGTCATGTCTATGGTGAGAGCTGAATTACCACAGGATGTCTGCATGATGAGTCATGTCAGCGATGGGATTTCCTCCAGAGTGCCTAGACATGAGTTCGTAGGTCAGAAAACATCTAGGATACTTACCGTAATTACAGTAGTAGATTAAGACATAACGAGGGATTAAACCCTATAAAGATGAAGAATGATTAAGGGCTTACCCTCGGACCTATGTAGTATGGGATGCATAGAATCCGAACAAGTGTGCATTAGTGTCATGTAACATAAATAACTGCATTAAGGACTAATTGCACAATCACAACACGACATCAATAGGGTAGTTCCTTTAGTTGTAATGTGACAAGTTTGTGTTTGCTAAATATGGAAAATTAAGTTATACTATTTCCGGCATAGAGAGGATGGCCATGTATAATGATCGTCGGTTGAATAAACTGACGTACCCACAGTCTTATGAGCAGGTAAATGACATGTTAAAGATTAAAGAGGAATGGATGCTTAAAGATTATACCATGTTGTTGTACATTTATTTAATTGTTGTAAAATTTTACTTCCGCTGTGCAATGTAAAGTGTAATATTGATGTAAACTCTGATGTAAAGTGAAAAGTTTAAATTTCCTTGTAAAATTGTACTAAAGGAAGCGAAAAGATCCTGTAGAACATCTCGAATTCAGTGTATTTGGGATTCGGGGCGTTACACATTGGGCTTTACAAAAATAATAATAATAAGAATCATGACAATAAAAATACTAATAATAATAATGGTAACATCAATAATAAGAATAACAATAATAATACTAATAACAATAACAACAAATATTAATAAAAATAATAACAATGAAAATACTAAAAATAATAATAATGATAGTAGTAATAATAATACTACCGATAATAATAATAATAATAATAATAATAATAATAATAATAATAATAATAATAATAATATGCATCAAAATAGAATTTGACGTTAACAAGTTCATTAAAATCCAAATAGAAATAATATCAAATATAAATAGTTGATAAATTAAAAATAGAAAATATATCGTTATTCAAAGTGAATATAATTGTCGATTATAAAAAACTTAGTAAAAGATCCGAAACCGATTTAGCACAAAATAGTTTATAAATAATCAAAATACCGAAAATATTCAGGAAATACGTATTTACGGGAACCGGGGTTACAATTCTACCCACCTTACAACAAAATTTCGTCCTCGAAGTTTTCTTAGGCGGTACATAGGTTAAGGCAAAAGCAAACTTATGAAATAACAAAACTGGGAACTAAAGGGAAAGCAATAAAATGGCGGCAACACCATAATAAAAAAGAACATGGATAAGAATGAAGTGATCTAGAATGATGTGGATAAGGATTCAATGGATGGTAACAATGTAAATGTATGAATAAGGAAGTAAACAATGCAAGAAAGGAGAAACAACAAGAAAATCCTGGGACCTGTGGGTTGTGGGCCCACCACGCTTCCGCTGCGCTACTCTTTATGGTGAAGCTCCAAACTATAGATGTATCGTTGTAGATCAAGCGATGCCGATTGAAGGACCAAGCGGGAAGAACAACAACAGATGACACCAGAATCAAAAGAATATGGGTATGAAAGAACGAACTTATACCCAATAAGGAATCAATGAATGTTAATGAATGGAAGGAACGAAACAACTAAGAAATGAAGGAACTGAATGTGAAGGAATCAAAGAGGAATCAAATAAAAGGAGTATCCAGATATATGTTGGTTATTAATTATCCATGTGATTCACGTGTTGTGCATATTGTTGAGTCAAACCGGTTAAACCCAAACAAATTAGGGTCCAACCCCGAACTAGTTAGAGTCAAACCTGGAACCTGGCTCTGATACCACTAAAACCTTGACACGCCCTGCTTCCCAAAAATACGAAACGCAAGTACATGACATGGCCCAGCGAATGACTTGCGTTAACCATTAGCTATTGTTGATTCAACTCAACAATATAAACAGGAAGTAATACAACCACACATGCATTAAAGGAGTAATCACATGAATAACAATACTTGGAATTTAAGAATAAAATCACCAAACATAATAACAATCCAACATTTGGAATCAACAATAACAATATTCGGGTCAAAAAGCCACAATACAAGACATAACAATGTTCAATTTATTTAGGTCTTCAAAACAAAACAACAATTATTTAGGCGGCGATGCAAATTCAATTCTTTCGCCATTGTTGTTCTCATAGTCCATCAGGCAAATATCTTTGATTACCTATAAGTTGTTCATCTAAAAGAGAGGAAAATATGCCCTTAGAGCAAGTCGTGGACAACAAGTAGAGAAACAGAAAAACAATGACATTTACAGTATAACAATGAATTCAATAAACAATAGAGCGATGGCAATAAACAATGGAAAAATGATAACAATGCAATTTGCGATAACGATGATTGATAATGATGATAATAAACGATAACAATAATGGTAAACAATAACGATAACACTGTTCAATAATGATGACAATAAGCAATGACGATGCGATGAAAATCTTAAGTCTATTATTCATTTTAATCCAAACTAATGCACGTACTACTGCATCCCATAACTACATGTTCGATGCATACAATCAATTTCGTTTAGACTAAGATGGTAGATTCAACAGGTCATATACTTGGCATGATATAACACTGGCTATTGCAGTAATTTCTTACATAATAACGATAACACTGGCTATTGCAGCAATTTCTTGCACAATAACGATAACACTGGCTATTGTAGTGATTTCTTGCACAATGACGATAACACTGCCTATTGACGGAATTTCTTGCACAATGACGATAACAATATTTTGGAAACGAGGCCCACTTTTTCGAGTATAGTCACTATATTATCAACTACTCTAGTCAACCCTTAACCCTGGCTTCATTAACATTCTTTAATCATTTATCATGCAATACTAATAGGGAACAATAGGGACAAAAATATCAATAGAAAAATGATAAGGTGATTAATAAGAGACACTAGAATGATGACAACACAATCCTAAGATCATACAACGTACTCCATTCAATTAAATGCATGAAATACAACATTATAGATCCAATTATATATTATCAAACATGGAAATCCAATTCTGGACAGCAGTAGGTTGCTACACCAAAATCAGAATTCCCGTTGCTACAGAATAGCAAAAGTGGACCCGTCAAAATTTCTAGAAACTAGACTCCCGCCCGGTTCCAGCTCATATTAAAAGTCCAAAATCCGACAACGGTAGCTAGGTGAATTATAGTTCTCTTTACATGTTACAGGTTCTGGCTGGTTACTAATGTTAACTAGTTTCAGTTGTAAAAGCAGTAAATATTCATTTTAAAAATCAGAAAAAATAATTATCATTACCCTAAGCATGTTGACTATCAATCTGGAAATTATCATGGTAGTATTTGATCATTACTTCATCTATTTAATCAGGTTAACATGGTATATGCATAAATCTGGAATTAAAACGCAGCTGCAGTAAAATGGTCATATAACTCATGCAATATAAGTCGGAATTCAGAAATTCTAGATGTTCTAGAAACTAGAAATATGGGGCTACATTTTATATTCAGAAAGTTATTGATTTTGATGACAGTATCTAGGTAGAAACAGCATGGTAATGTTCAGGTTGGCAATAAGTTTCAGAGTCTCAATATATTTTTCATGATTAAATTGATTAAAATGTTATGAACGATGAGTTAGGGGTCGACAACATAAATCACAGCAAGTTACTTCTATGTGAACATAGTATTAAGGTGTATAATGTCCATAATCTTACTAATTACAATCACCCAATACACCAACATCAATCATATAACAGTCAATTCTAGCATGTAATCTATAATAGTTGTGTGACGTCATGACATGAATTACAAGAACAATCCCTATTCCTATATTCAAAAATTAACTATATGAATGCATGCAAAATCTATAAATTGGAGGCAAAAGACGGTACGAAGTCAAGACTACTACTTGGATTCGCTCGTGTAAATCCGTAGTATCCCAACGATAGATAACAATAACATATATACAATAATCAATATAGATCTACTTGTGGGATTCAATAAACAATCTCAAATACGATACGATACAATACAATTCGAGGGTGAGATGACTTGCCTTTAGAATGACAATTAGTTTAATTCGAAAAAGTGAAGAATAAGGGAATTGGAATCCCGGCGACACGACGACAAGCAAACTATCACGATGATCACGATCGGGCACAGATCTTGATGAGGATCAAGATCGGATAATCAGACGGCTGAGATCAAAGATCAAGATCATGATGATGATCACGATTGCAAGATCAAGGGAGATCCGACCGTCGAGATCATGATCTGATCGGATGGTGGTGGCTGATTTGATCCAGCACTTGATGATGATCATGGTGATGATCAAATAGAGGATCGGACGGCTGTGATTGAACTTGATGCACTGTTGATGCTCGAAACAAAGGAGGGCTCGGGCGGTGACCTGTGGTGGTCGACGATAGCGGTGGGGAGCGACAGCGACGGCGAGGTAGTAGACTGAGTGAGCTCGGGAGGACAGTGGCGGCGGTTAATGAGGATGAAGATGGGTTCGATGATGGCGCTCAGGATCATTTTTGAGGCAGGAGGTGGAGATGGTCGGTAGTGGCAGGGGCGTTGCTAGCGATGGCTGAGACGGATGTTGGGAGAGTAGCGGTGGCACAGGTTCGAAGGCAGTGTGTGAAGTTTGACGGGAGGTTGAAAACGCTCTGTTGGGTTTCAGCAATGGAAGAGGAGATGCAGGGGTTGGCAGTGATCGAGGATGGAGACGACGATGGTTGGCAGCAGTTGGGGATGAAGGCGGTGCTCGAGTTGCGGAGATGGCGGGACGATGGAGGAAGGAGGAGGATTATGACGGGATGTCAAGCGGGGTTGCGACTGGGTGATGAGGTGAACACAGGGCGGAGTCCACTGGAGGGTGGCTCGATGGAGGAGGAGGAGGCGGCACTCAGCAATGGCGGAAAGCCATGGCTAGGAGGCGATGGCAAGGAGAAACGGGACCCAAGTGGTCAGAGACAGGGAGGAGCTTCGAAGGGTGTGGTTGTCGAAGGTTGAGGTGCAGCGAGATGGTGATGGGTTCGAGGACGGTGGTCGACAGAAGGTCGACGAGGCGGGGGTGTTCGAGGTCGGCAGGGGTAAGTCGAACGGCGGTGGGCTGGAGGAAGACGACGATAGGAAATAAGGAAGGTGGGTGACGATGGAGTTGGGGGAAGCTTTGCTTCGGTTGGGGGAAAACAGATAGGAGAGATAGTGGAAGGGGAGAGAGAGAGAGACGTGAGAGAGAGTGCAGGGGTTTAATATAAAATATATTATAATATTATAATAAAAGGGGGAGTTAGTGGGATGTG
This sequence comes from Hemerocallis citrina, assembly GCA_017893485.1. Lineage (NCBI taxonomy): Eukaryota > Viridiplantae > Streptophyta > Magnoliopsida > Asparagales > Asphodelaceae > Hemerocallis > Hemerocallis citrina. Next base: position 3,594,746 of record CM030366.1, on the reverse strand, counting down.
GGGGTTACGAAATCAACTAATGAGATATGGGGATTCAATAGGCTGATTTTTAGGGTGAAAGAGATAGTAGGGTAGTTATTAGGCAGTGAATAGGAGAGAATGTGGGGATTTGGCTGTTGGTTATTATTTGGGTTAATAAGTTTAGGATTGACAAGAATTTTGGTTAGAATCCAATAGGTGATGAGCTTGGATCGGGCTTCAAATTAAATAATTAAATAATACAATATATGTCAAAATCGATGGGCTTTAACAATAATAATAGTAGTAATGACATTAGGCTTTACATAAATAATAATAATAAGAATCATGACAATAAAAATACTAATAATAATAATGGTAACATCAATAATAAGAATAACAATAATAATAATACTAATAACAATAACAACAAATATTAATAAAAATAATAACAATGACAATACAAAAAATAATAATAATGATAGTAGTAATAATAGTAATACTAATACTAATAATAATAATAATAATACTAATAATAATAATAATAATAATAATAATAATAATAATAATAATAATAATAATAATAATAATAGTTGTAATAATAGTAATAATAATAATAATAATAATAATAATAATAATAATAATATGCCTCAAAATAAAATTTGAGGTTAACAAGTTCATTAAAATCCAAACAGAAATAATTTAAAATATAAATAGTTGATAAATTAAAAATAGAAAATATATCGTTATTCAAAGTGGATATAATTTTCGATTATAAAATACTTAGTAAAAGATCCAAAACCATTTTAGCACAAAATAGTTTATAATTAATCAAAATACCGAAATATTCAGGAAATACATATTTATAGGAACGGAGGGTTACAAAGTGCAATGAAGTTTTCAAGCATGATTCACTTGAAAAGTTATTAGGCTTTATTTAAAATTTTAGACCGCAGTTAATACTTGTTCTTCTCCCTAGCCATAATTGTTATGCTCATGTTCTCATCATTGTTCTTGGAAGGTATCAAAAACATACTTTTTAAAAACTTTTTTTTAGAAAAATTATTTAAAACTAAGCAAAACTAGGATTCCTAATACCCCAAACTTAAATGAAACAATGTCCTCAATGTTTCAAAATAATCAACCAATGTCATTTAAGTTTAGAAGACGAAAATAACTCTGAGCAAACAAAATAAACAAAAGGAAAAAAATAATAAATAGAAGAGGTTTAGAACTTCCCTGAATATTGTGTTGCCTCCCAACAAGCTCTATGTTTTAAGTCTTCAGCCGAACATGGTGACTGAGATGGTTAAGTGATGCCAACATCCAACAACATAAGAGCCTAGGTTCTAACAACTTTCTTCATGTGTGGAGTAAATCTTCTCTGTGCATCCCTGGTAGGCTGTGCATTTTCTTCAAGGAGGATTTTGTGCATGCACTTAGATGGACTTTTTCCTTTGATATCTACAATGGTCCACCCTAATGCAGCCTTGTACTCTCGTAAAACTCTCAACAACTTCTATTTCTCCCCCAAACTCAAGTTTGTAGCAACTATCACTTGTAAATTTTGGTCCTCACCTAAGTAAGCATACTTCAAGTGCTCAGGTAGATGCTTTAATTCCAAATCTAGTGCACTGACAAAAGAAGGGACAAGGATAATATTAGACACAAAACTTTCAAAAACAGGTTCATACTTACCTGGATATGGCTTAGGAGTTTCAAGGTAGTGCACAGTCTCATTGATCAGACAATCAGCATCATAACAATCGTGCTCAACTCTGGGCGGTGTCAGAGCATGAGATATGGTGTCCTCTAACCGATCATTATTGTGCACCTGAATTACCTGATCAACAATACTTGGAACCGCATCAATGTTAAAGTAATCATGATCATCATGTCATAATTTTAGTGCATCAAACATCTTCAATTCTATATTTTTATAATTTATTTTCATGCTTATACTACCATTTTTAACACATATTTATGTACCAGCAGTACTCATAAAGGGTATACCTAGAATAATAGGCAAAGAGGATGGCATAGGGGATTGTTCCATCCAACACAACAAAATCAGCAGGTAAAATACCTCTAGGTCTCTTGATGCTTTATTAGCCAATTGCAATGTGATTGTAGTTGGTTTTAGTTTTCCCAACTTCAACTTCTCATAGATGGAATGGGGCATAAGGTTGATACTTTTCCTTAAATCACGTAATGCTCTTTCAAAGAGATTATCACCAATCTTGCAAGGAATAGTAAAACTACCTGGATCTTTCAATTTAGGAGGAAGTTTTCTGAACAACACCGCACTTACTTCCCCATTCAAAGCAACCTGCTCATGAACCCGAAATGATCTTTTATGAGTACAACAGTCCTTTATCATATGATTGAATTTGTTTATGTAACCACTGTTTTCGTTCTTTTCATTTTTCCCTTCATTGTAATATTTTATTTGCATCTGAATAAAATAGTCTATTTTTCTTAATCATCTTAATTAAATTTTATTCATGAATTACTCTTGTTCTTCTCATTGAACTATTTTCTTATTGATCAAAATTTTCATTTGCATCTGAGTATTTTATTTGAATACTATTGTCCTTAAACCCATCTTTTTTTGAACCCAAAACCCAATTGGAATTATTTCTAGACCCAAACCCATTATTATTGGATCCTAGCCCATTAACCCAACAACCTAATCGAATCCTATAAATAATACCCTATTACAATCCCTAAAAATACAAAATACAAACCCTACACCAAGTCGTCTCTCTCTCCTCTCTCCTCTCTCTCTCCCGTCAGCCGCCTGCACTTTGTTTTCCCCCCGAAACCTTCCACCTCCGGCGACCATTAGCGTCGTGAACCCCCAGTCATCGACCTCCCCATCTCGTCGCCGCGCCGCCACCTGTGACGCCCTCCCCCATCATCGCCTGCACCCAACGATGCCAGACCCGTAGATCCCCTGCTGCTCCTCTATTTTCCTCTCGACGTCAGCGGCTCGACGCCGCTCACTGCCCGACACCGTCGACCTTCAGTCGACCACCCGCCTTCAGCCAGCAGCCAAGCCTCCGTCAACCCTCGCCGTCGGTTGCTCTTCTCTTTTTCGTTAATTGCTCTTGGCTGTTGTTGCTTTGGTTTCTTTGTGCACGTAGTGTGCACATGTGTGATCGTGAGTTCGTGGGTTCGTTGCTCCGGGATTCTCATCCCGTTATTCTTTGGTATTCGAATTAATCGTCCATAAGGAAAGTCACTTTTCCTCTTGAATTGAGTCTTGAATCAAATTCAAGTTTTTATTGAAATTCTTGCAAGTAGATCCAATTTTTTATCATATCGTATATTGTTCTTTCCTTTTGTTGAGTATATTGAGGGTTTACACGAGCTAACCCAAATAATCTCGACTTCGTGCTTTTATTGACACCAAAAATCGAATCTTTCATGCATCTATGTAGTAGTGATAGTAGGGTTTATTCATACAAACACTACACAAATAAATTATCGTACAATTGAATGCTAGGTTGTGTGATTGAATGATTGATTGATGTTTTGTTGTCGTTAAATTAATGTATGTGTGTATTCTTAATGATGTTTACCATTCTAATATACTTACCATGCTAGTTATGAAGTTTATGGACTAATTGAAGTGGAACACATCATGTTTAATCACTTTGTTTCATGAAAAATATCAAAAATCTCTATGTTTACTTGCTGTCTGAAAATTGTATAACGTTTTTGACCCAGTAATTGATCTCAAAATAAATAACTTTCTGAATAAGAGTTGTAGTCCCATGTTTCTAGTTTCTAGAACATCTAAGATCTTTAAATTCCGAATTGTATTGCAAAAGTTATAATGATTTTACTACTGCTGTGTTTTATTTCTCGAATTTCATATTTATGTATGTTTTCATGTTCAAACTATTAAAAAGCCAAGTTAATGTTAGAATAATGCTCTGATGATTTTCAGAATATTAGTTAATATGTTTATGAGTCTAATGAATATTTTTGATGATTTTATAATTGAGTTTTCGCTGATTCTAATGATATAACAACTTGATGTCGATTTTCTGTCAGAACATATAATATGTAAAGAATGATGAGTTTGACCTAGCTACTATTGTCAGATTTTTTATTTTAAATATGCATTGGAATCTTGTGGAATTCTAGTTTTCAGAAATTCTAACGGTTTCAGTTTTCGATTTCCGTATCAGCGGAAAAACTGATTTTTGTACAGTGACTTCTTGTTGTCCAGAAATTCGTTTTCCAGATTTTCTTAATATAATTATACATATATCATTGTATTGCATGAATTGAAGTATATATGTTGCATTGCTTGATCCTTATGTGCTATTGTCATCATTCTAATTGTTCCATCAAAATTTATCATCATATTGTTCCTCTATTGTTATTATCGTTCATCTAAATGTCTCTAAATTGCATAATATATTGTTGCATCGATAAAATAATTAACAAGCCGAACTTTAAGGGATTGACTGGTGTAGTTGATAATATATTGACTGTACTCGGAAGTGTGGGCCATGTTTCCTAAAATAATGTATCGGCTAGTGTTATCATTATCGATTTATTGTTGATTACTGACTACAGTATCCCAATTCATCGTGTATTGTTTTGGTGTTATTGTGCCGACCAGTGTGCACCAATGTTGCAATTAATATTATCGTGCCGTGTACATGATCTATAGAATCTTCCACTTAAGTCTAAACGAAATTGATTGTATGCATCGAACTTGTGATATGGAACATATGCAACACAGTAGTACGTGCATTAGTTAGGATTAAAATGATAAATAAACCTAAGAATTTACACAATATCGACATTGCATATTGTACATCATTGTTTCTATTGATATCGAATATTGCCTAAATGTTATTAACATCGACCATTGAACATTGTCATCGAATATTGAATCATTGTTTATAATTATTGCATCGATTGTCATGATATTGATTATTGCAATTGTCCAATGTTATTTATTCCTATTGATCCATTGGACTCATTATTATATCGTTATTCCATTGTTTCCTTACTTTCTCTACTTGTTTTCCATGACTTGCTCTAAGGATAGTTTTTCTTCTCTTTTTAGATGATGTTTCCACAGGTGATCATGGAGAATTACCTATAGGCATTGGAGAACAAGCTTTCTAAAGATTTATTGTTTTCCAGTTGAATGTTATTTTATTGAACTTATTGTACTAAGACTTATTATTATTGTGATTGGATTTATTATTGTATTGGGCTTATGACCCGGATATTATTATTTGTTTCTAGATATCGGATTATTGTATTTGGATATTTCATATTGTCTTATTCCAAGTATTATTGTTCATGTGGTTGTTATTATTGCCTGCGCAATTATTTTGTATTGCTATTATTATTGAGTTGAATGGGTAAACAGCTTATGGATGATGCAAGTCATTCATTGTGCCAATGTCACGTGCTTGTATTCTATATTTTTGGGAAGTGGGGCGTGACAGTTTAATAGCATCAAGTAAAGGAACATTGATTTCTACCCTTCTAAGAGTTTCAAAGTTATCAAGTAAATGTTATTCTTTCTTTTGCTTGACTAACCTTTGAGGGAAGGGTACAGTATCACCTTCTCATTCACACTTACCTTCTTGGATGAATTCACGATTTCAGGCTCGTCTGATGTTTTGTCATTTGTTCCTATTTTGTTATCAATGATCTTTCCGCTCCTTAGGGTTGTCACGGCTTTGAGTTGCTCATGACCCCTAGGATTTGGTATGGTTTGGGAGGGGAGCTCTCCTTCCTTTCTCTCACTTAAATCTTTGGCCATTTTCCCCATCCTTGCTTCCAATTTTTGAATAGCTTGACCCTGAATGTTTCTTATTTGTTGTTGTTGCTACAACAATTGAAGTACATTGCTATCAAAGTCTAGCTTCATTGGTTCTTGCAGTTGTTGGACTTGTGTTTGAGCTTGAAAAATTCTCCCTTGTTGACAGCTCCGTTCTTGCCCTTGTAGATTCTTAACATTCTACCTTGTAGATTCTGAACATTCTACCCATTGCTCCATGGAAAGTTGGTATGATTTCTCCACCTTAAATTGTAAGTGTTGGAGAACCGGTTGTTCTTGAGCTTGTAATTTCCTTGTTCGAAGTAATTTGCATGCTCTTAATATGTAAAAGAAGAAATTGGACACATTTGAGTTGTATGATCAGAATGAGAACAAATAACACATACCTCAGCTTTTAAAGTTTTATTGGTGCTCAAGGCAGATATTGCATTGACAAGCATATCAATCTTTTTGTTCATGATTGCTATCTCTGTATGCACACCATCATTACTAGACTTTTCGTAAATTCCTTGTTTCTTATTAGTTCTTTTTCCTCTAGTTGATAATTGTTGCGAGTTCTCACTCAGTTCTTCGAATAACTCAATAGCTTCTTCACCACTCTTCTTCATCAGGATCCCATTACGAGCTGAATCTACAATAGCTTTATTAGCATCATTTAAACCTTCATAAAAAGCTTTTACTGGATCATCCTTAGGCATGTTATGAGTAGACCACTTGAGAAGTTTTTTCTTGAAGTCCTTCCTGGCTTCGAAGAATAAGTCACCATCCTTCTGTTGGAAGAGTTGAATCTCCCTTTTCTGCTGCTTGGTCTTTTGGGCAGAGAATAACTCTTCCAAGAAATTTGTTGCCAACTGCTCCCATGATTTAATAGATCTTGGTTCCAAAGATTATACAATAATTTAGCATTATATTTCAATGAAAATGAAAATAGAATTAACCTTATTCGCTCAGGAGTGACACCCTGGACACATTGGGTTCTACAAAGATCAAAAAAATGTTGCAGGTGAAGAGGAGGATCCTCGTCTACTTTGCCACTAAAATGGGGAACCAAACTAAGTAGTTGTGGTCTAAGATGCATGTTCCCAGCAACATTAGGTTAAAAAGCAATGCAAGAGGGTTAATCAATAATCGGAGGAGTAAACTTATCCTACATTGGGACTCTAGGATGTGCTACTTCGTCACCCATTGTTGTTAGTAAAAAAAAAAGCTTTAAAAAAAAATACACCTTTGAAAATCGATTAGCAAGTTAAAATACTTAAACAATCCCAGGCAATGGCGCCAAAACTTTTTGTGCTAGTTTAGATCGTTAAATTAATACCTAATCCGAACACAAATTAAAACCTCGCAAGTATACGAATCGACAGCATAGTAAAAGTAAGGGTCGATCCCACAGAGATTGTAAGTAAATGACTGACTAATCAGATTCTAAGATGCAATAAAAAGTGAATAGTGAGTTGATTCATGATTTGATGATTAACTGTGAAATAAACTAAATTCGCAAAAAATAATAAACTAATAGAAACTAATGGCGAGAGAACGTTAAGGCTTTCGCATCCACCACTAACCATCCTCCTAAATAAATAATATATTCATGCAACAAGATAACTCATTGATGTTAAAATTTGCCAACCTAGAGGGTTTGGTACACCTCATTAAGCTCTGGATTTTACTAAGCAACGAACTAGGGTTTGGTCCACCTCTAATCCTTTTCTTCCCTCAAAGGATCTATCATGGTATCTACTAGGTTGTTCCTTAAGTGAGCATGTGCACAATAAAAATCGACATGTACATGAATCTGAGAAAATTGCATCTATTCTGGTTATTCATGATAATTAGTTCTGAACGATATATTATCTAAACCATCCGTGTTACTTCTATGAACCCATGACTCGGCCATCTAAATTGATTTATATAACAAAATCAATTGCAGAGGCAATCTGTAACCCCTATTCCGGATGTACGGGTTTTTCTTGTAACCGTGTTCCTTTTTTTCAGTCTCTTGTATTCTTGTTATCTAATAAAATCATGCAATTCTTTTGAACCCACTTATTTGCATTTGACTATCTGATTATTTTGTTAAAACCTAACTTCATCATATCCTGGTCAAAACTTAACCATTCTAAATATATTAATTGATTTGTTAATTGTGAAACAAAGCCAAAACCAAGTCATGTTTCCCTCATCTTATAAATATTATTTTGATTTATTTGAAGCCTAATCCAAGCCTGAAACCCAAGCCCACATGCTAGCCAAATTTAATCAACTGATTACCCCCCTCATTTTCCCAAATCTCTCCTATAACTGATCACCACTTATTTGCTGCATATTAATCTCCCACAAATTCCCAACCAATCCCCATGATCTAATCAAATCCCCCCTAATCCTCCTAATTATTCCCTCTCACGTTCATCTTCTTCTCCTACTGTTCACCCGAACCCCTACCTCACCCTCATCGTAACTCCCTGCCATCTCCTCATCATCACCTTCCACCATCACCCCCCGCCGTCACCTCCTCTCGATCATCTCTCCGTCACCTTGTCGCAGCCACCTTCGTTGTCGACTGCAACCCCGCCTTCTTCACCGTGACCTCCATCTCTTGTTGCATCGCCACCCCGAGGCCACACTCGGGGTTGCCTTGCTACCATCATCCCGGAGTCCTCATTCCCTGCACTGCTGCCCCATCGCAGTCGCCCACTGCTGTGCCCCGGCGCCACCATCGATAGCACCACAGCAAGCACCAGATCCCCTCCTTTGCAGCCTTCGACCCTGACAGCACCACCCGACAGCTCCGTCCCCTTACTGTCATCACTTTTGTGTTGCTATGTTCGCCGTGTCATTATCGTGAACCATCGTTGCTCTTGCTTGGTGTTATCATCCCCACGCTTGCTCCTTTCGTCGTGGTCGTCATAATCGTCACATAAGGCAAGTCCTCTTGAACCAACTTGTTTCACTAGTTCAAGAATTATTTTGATCTCCACAAGTATTCCTTGTTTCATTTATCGTATCTTTATTAGCTTGTTAACCTTCAAAGAGGTTATTAAGGATTCATTGGCGAAACCAACTAATAACTCTCTTTTCGTGCCATGCCCTTGAATCAATTCTATGCCGTGTTATCCATCCTCATATGCATACACCACAAGAACATAAACTAAAGACACGTTATGTAGAAGAAATAATGATTTGAATGCATTTCGGTTGGATATGATGTTATAATTAGATTCGTGAATTTAATGCTATAATGATAATAATTTTGTCATGTTAACAATAGGAATCCATCCTAATTATTGAGTATAAATGCTAAATTGATTCTTGTTATAAGAATATATGGATTGATTATCATGATTATTGTGGAGTACATTTTATTGTTGTCCTGCTGTTTATCTCAGGTTGTAGTGAGTTTTTAACCCTGTTGATGTTAGAATTAATTTAACCTTTATAAATCAAAGTCATATCACTTTAAATCTAGTTTCTATAACATTCGATGGATCTGAATTCCGAATTTTAGACTGTATGTTATGATATTATTAGTATTGTTAGGTTTTAAATTTCAGATTGCTGTTTAGAGGCATACCAACATGATTTACTAATTAAAATAAAATGTTAACAGTAGAATAAAAACTTGAGAAGTAACTAGGATGTTGCTAGACATGATTATTAGTAGTTTTATAATTCTTTTATGAGATTACTTGGTGAATTTCTAGTCTCGTTATGCATACAAAAGTTGATCCTATGTTTCTGCCAGAACACTAGATTAGTAAGGAATCAGAATTTTGACCTAGCTACAGATAAAACCATTTTAAATTTTATCAAATAAAAGTTATAGCCCTTTGTATCTGAAATCCGGACCATCTGAATGTCCAACTTACGGAATGCAAGATATTCAGATTCTACCAATGTACTCTCTTAACTCCAGAATATTGTTTTAAAGATATGATGTCGTGTTCAATCAGTTATATTAGTAGGTTAACTTAAGAATTAGCACCCAATACTTGCAAGAATGTTAATAAACAATTCCAGGAACTAGATTATAATCTTTGCAAGAATTTTATATAAGTTTTTAGTCAAATTATGCATGTAATAAATTTTATATTGAGTTGCGGCTTGAACAGAAGATTCATAAATATTTGATTGGTTGTTGTAGTTATTATAATTAAAATATGTCGCGTGAATATGCGTTGGAACCGGCAGGGAGTCTAGTTTCTAGAACCCCTGACGGAACCTGATTCTCTTTCCTGTAGTAGCGGGAAAGTTAGTTTTTGCATTGCAATGTCTTGCTGTCCAGAATATGTGTTTCGTGTTATTACATAAAAGTATGTTCGATTTGAATCAAACGAACAGAATTATATATACCATGTTTGCATAGCCTTAACACCTTCTTGACATCTCCTTGATGCTTTTGTACCCATCACATAATTCTTGATACCACCGTTTTCATTGATCGTATTGATTGCATGTTCATTGATCGTAGTAAAATGATAACAAGCCGAGGTAATAAGGGTCGACTTAGTAGTAGACGATATAGGAGACTGTACCCAGAGGAGGGGCCTGTGATTCCCTATTCATTATTTTTATTGATCATTGATTATTGATTATTATTAATGGTCAATGATTATTGATTATTGATTATTAGGCATTGGTTATTGAATGTTGGTTATTGTTGCCGAGTATATGACCTGTAGAGTCCACCACTAAAGTCTAAATGTTCACTTGATTGTATGCACCTAAACCAGTGGTATGGGACGTAGGATTGCGTGCATTAGATAGATTAATAAAAGAGAAATAGATTTAGGGTTGACACTTGCCTTTTGCTCATGGTTATTGTTATCGATATTGATTATAGATTATTGTTATTGATCATCGCACCATTGATTATAGACTATTGATCTTAATATCAACTATTGTTCATTGACCTCTAATATTTTTCAAGTTCATTGTTCATCGATATATCATGTTTCATTGTTCATTGCTTGCTACTACTTGTTGTCCGTAACTTGCTCTAACATCCCCCCCCCCACCCCCACCCCCACCCCCCCCCCCAAACTCTAGGCCATGAGCTTGCAAGTGCACAAGGAGAATTGACCGAAGGACTTGGTGAGCAAATCTTCTAGGGAATGGAGCTGAATCATTAGCCGACATTAATTATTTTGTCATGTTATTTCATTTCCAGTATTGTTGTTATTATCGTACTTTGTATTCCAGGCTTTGATGACCCGAAGTTTATTTCCTTCTAGATGTTGGTTATTGATGAGACATTTCATGGATCATTTATGTTTATGTATTTTTTTTTTCATGCGTGGTCGTGATTGTATTTCATATTGTTGAGTTGAATGTTGCAGCTTATGAATGATATGAGTTGGTAAACTTATATCATTCTCTAGGCCTCAGTTATGTGCCCATTATTTTGTATTTTGGGAAGCGAGGCGTGACAAGGTTTTTAGTCGTATTAGAGCCCAGGTTAAGCTCTAGCCAGGTTCGAACCATGTTGAACTCAACAATATGCGCACCACGTGATCACCTGAACAATTAATAACCAACTTATAATCTAAATACTAATCTTATTTGATCATTTTTGATCCCTTCATATTCAGTTCTTTCAGTTCTTATTTCCTTTCATCCATTGCAATCATTCTTATTCATTGATTCCTTATTGGGTATACATTCATTCTTTTAATACTTGTATTATCTTTGATTCTGGTGCTACCCACTCCTTCGTTCTTCCCGCTTTGTTGATCTACACCATTTGGAAAGTGCATTATGTCAGCAGCTTGGAATATCACAACAGGTGGAGGTGTCATTATCTTTTTTAAGGTGTGCAAGTAGAGCCCTTTGCTGATAAGTGGCGTGGATTTTAAAGTCGACCTTACTGTGATCAACAATTCTGGCTTTGATGTGATTATTGGGATGGATTGGCTGGAAGTCACCTATGCAATGATTGACTGCTGAGAGAAGAAAGTGGTGTTCAAACTCCCAGGTCACCAAGAGTTCGAGTTTCACGCGGATGAGACACCATCTGAGCGTGTTAAGAACTCTTCGAACCAGAAGGCTAGTGTACTAGAGTCGATGTGCACTGATGGTGAAGTTACACCCATGGTTGTATGGAATTTTCTTGATGTCTTTCTAGAAGCTGTCATGGAGTTGAAGAATCGGTTTATGTCAGCACCCGTACTGACTATACCAGACAGTTCAGGAGGTTTTGTGATCCACTTTGATGCTTCTAGCAGAGGTTTGGGTGCAGTACTGATGTAGCGAGGCAGAGTTTTCGCTTATGCATTCAGGCAGTTGAGGCCACATAAGAAGAACTACCTTATGTATGATCTTGAACTTGCAACCGTAGTCTTCGTCTTGAAGTTATGGAATCAATATCTGCTTAGGGATATGGTTGAGATTTTCATCGATCACAAGTTTCTCAAATATGTATTCACGCGGATGGAACTGAATATGAGACAGAGAAGGTGGTTGGAGCTGATGGCAGATTATGACATCAACTTGCAGTACCACCCGGGCATAAGTGAACGTTGGACCCGATGCCTTGAGCAAGAGACCTGCTACTATGTTCCTTACCAAGTAGAAGGAAATATTAGAGGATGTGAAAAGACTGGAATTTGATGTGATTCTTCTCGGTACAACACAATAGTGTATGATGCTGTAGTTGTAGTCTTCATTGGTAGAACAGATCAAAGAAGCCCAAGCAAGTGATCAGCAGTTACAGAAATTCCGAAGTGAAGTGGAAGCAGGCTTAAGAATCAACATGATCATTCATACAGACGAGTCGCTTCGTTTTGGACCTAGATTGTGTGAACCTAGAAGTGAAGTTAGATAGAAGCTACTTGCGGAAGCCCATCGCTCACCCTATTCTATTCACCTTGGAGGCACAACGATGTATAGAGATCTGAAGCAACACTTTTGGTGGCACTGTACGAAGAGAGTGGTGGCAAGATTTGTATCTCAGTGTTTGATCTGTCAGCAAGTGAAAGCAGAGCATCAGAGGACCGCTAGACTCCTACAGCCTCTTCCAATCCCGGAGTGGAAATGGGAGAACATTACTATGGATTTTGTGACGGCATTGGCAAGAAGTCCCAAGGGTCACAATGCTATTTGGGTAATGGTAGATCATTTGACGAAGTGTGCCCATTTCATCCCGTTTAGAGTGGGTCAGTTCACGGAGAGCTTGGCTGAGAAGTACATATAGGAAGTTGTGAGACTGCGTGGAGTTCTTGTCAGCATTGTATCGAACAAAGATACGAGATTTAGGTCCCAGTTTTGGGAGTTTTCAAAGGAGTTTAGGATGAAGTTTGAGCTACAACATTGCATTTCACCCACAGACAGACGGACAGTCTGAAAGGACAATTCAGACACTGGAGGACATGTTGAGGTCTTGTGTTCTTCAGTTTGGAGGTTCTTGGGAAGATAATCTCCACTTGGTTGAATTCTCGTACAACAACAGCTATCAGGAGACTCTCAAGGCAGCTCCGTACGATGCGCTTTATGCTGTAGATCACCGGTGTAACCCCTGTTTTTTATTTTTTGTATTTTTGGAGTGTATTTTTCGTTTGATGTATTTTTTCTCTTGTATTTTTTTTCCTGAACTGTATATTGGAATTGTTTTCGATATATATTCATTTTATTTCATTTTGAGTTCTTTGTGTTGATTGGTTGTCTCTTTTGTTTCGTTCTTCAATATTTTGTTTTTCTTTCATTTTGTTCTCGTCCCTTTTATTTTATTTTTTTGTGGGTGTTTGTGGTGGTGATGATTTAGTTGTCCTATTTATCCCCAATCCTACTGGATATCCTATACATTTGTATCCTATTTGAAGCCCAATTAAACAAATCCTATTACTACTCCTAATTACCCACAACCCAAATACCCATTAACCCAACTCATATTTCTTAACCCAAATTTTCCTCATATATATATACACTCTCCCTCACAAACCTTAACCCTAATTCCCCTAACCCTAACACTCGGCCTCCCACCTTCTCTCTCCCTCTCCCGCTGCTTGCACCGAGCACCAACCCGCACACAGCCCCAGGCCGAAACCCCACCAGTCCAACCTACTCTTCCCGGCCTACTCCCCCCCCAGCAACACCCCAAACTTGACAGCCCACTTCTCCCGCAACTGAGCCCTCACCTTCCCCTCCTTGGCCATCCCGACCACCTCACATCACCAATCAATCCCTCGTCTCTCTTTCATGGTGTTCTCTTGTGGCCGCAAGCCGCTATTGTCTTCATCTCTCTTGGATCATCTCGCTTTGTGGAGTTTTGTTCCTATGGAGATTTTCACTATAGTTGCTTGGATTCGTTGATTCGCAGATTTTCGTTCGTGGGTTTTGCTCGTTACTCTTGGTTTTCATTGTTCTTCATCTTCGGTTAAGGCAAGTAACTTGTACTCCAATTCATTTGTATGATACAAGTCAAAAATACCACTTATAGTGTAGTTGGGTCTAGAAATGACTCTTGTTTGTGATATGCTTGATGGGTTTTGTTTCTATTGTGAAAATTTGACCATAGATGACTCATGACACAATATGGATATGAATTAATTTAGAATTTACCCGTTCTTGATTTTGATCATGTATGTGAGACTTTTGTGAGAATTTGTGATTTTGGTTGAGATCCATGTGAAATATTTGGTGTGGACATGCTAGATACCCTAATTCATGTTGTTTAGACACTTGGTAGACTCGATTTCATGTTTGGATGTGTTTTGAACAAGTTTTGTATGATATATGTTGAGTTGTTGTTAAAGGGAGAAATCTGTATTTCGTCGCTGATTTGTTTTGTTTGCTATTTTGGACTGTCTTTAAGTCAGTATCTTAATTTCAGTATAAAACATGAGTTTTAGATAATTTCGTCTATTTTCAAACCCCTCTTACCTTGCTTGATTTTGTTTTCGTATGAGTGAGTTATGACTATTTTACTACAGAGGTGTCGACCTTTTCCAGATTTTGTTTTTCGATGTTCTTGATGACTAAATATTTTTATTAACTGTGCTACACATATTATTTTGATCCAAAACTTTGTTCAGTGTTTCTTTATCTAGTTAGGGATTAACCAGAATTTTGGTGAATTTTATTAATGAGTTTTATGTGTTGTTTCATGCTCGTTTATGAAATCTATACTTGTTGTATTTTGCTCGCTGTTTTGTAAAGAACATTATTTTCACTATGATTCCTTTTACTGTATGAAAAATGTTTGTGAAATATGAAAGTTAGTATATTTTATCTATTTTCTTATCCCTTTGGCGGAATTGGATTTCGTTTCACTGGTTGCGAGGTATCATAGTTTTCGTACAGCAGTGTTGGGAATTCCAGATTTGCCAAACTATGGTTTCTTGATGCTTTCTTATTTTTGATGACTGATCTAATTTCACTGAAAAATTATGAAACTTTATATTTAGATACTGGACATATAGGGGAATACCCCAGATTTTTTGTGAATTTATTTAATGTGTTTTTATGCTGTTTTCCGGTTCTTGAATTCGTTTTCCTGATTTCTAGCTGAACTTATTTTCTGTATTCAAATCAGTTTGAACTATGTTTTTGTGAATTAATATATGACTTATGTATATTCTCTGGATTCTTCTGGAAGTCTATTTTCCAAATCCTTCAACGGTTCCAGATTTGCATATTTGTAACACTGGAAATCACTGTTTTACTACAGTATGGTCTTGCTGTCCTGAACTTGAGATTTATTTATTTTAGTTCTTTTATGAGATATCTTGCACTCGTATATATTTATCTTGCAACTTGAACTTTTTACACAATCATGCCCTGATATACTTGATATGTTTTGCACACCTCCATGCTTGTTTGATATAATAATAAAATAACCAAGCTGGAGTTAAGGGAAAGATCTAGTTGTGGATAGTGCAGAAACGTGTACTCGGAAGAACCTAGTGGTTATTGGAGCATGTTTACATGTGGAACTTGACACAATATACATGGCACGTACACACATGACACTGGAGCTTGTTTACATGATACATGATTACATGATACTTGGAGCTTGTCCCTGAGTACACTGCCCTGTATGGTCCCCTATGAAATCTAAAGTGAAACTGTTTGTTGTAGCAACCATGTAGTAAAAACCGGGATGCATGAAGTGCTACCTAGATAGTAATAAATACATGATACCTGATACATGACACTTGAACATGATACATGCCCACTTGACACTTGAATATGATACATGCCCATTTGACACTTGACTACATGATACATGAGATTTGATACTTGATACATGCTACATGATTACTTGATTCTTGATACTGGTTACTTGATGCATGACACTTGTTTTCTTGACACTCGACACATGCTACTATATTTGCTCATCTTTCCATGCTATGATTTATATCCTGTAATCATGATTATACCTTGCTAGGTTTGTTACATAAATTTACCTATTCCATGTACTTGTATCCTAAATTATTTGTCGCCCGTAACTTGCAATTGACGAGTACTTATTTTTCTTCTTCCTTATCCTGCAAATTTTCTAATTGCAGATCAGGATGGTCGACTGCCAGATGCTATTGGCGAGATGATGTACTAGTGCTGGATTTCATGCTTTATGATTTTATTATTATTATTGTTTCTTGAACTTGAATAAGACGTACTTGATTACTTGGATATTTATCTTGTATTTGGGCGATGTGACCCAGAGTATTTGATTTGTTCAGAATTTGATTATTTGAGATTATTATATTTGGTTTCAAGTAATTTCTGTGGGTATCTTGTTTCAATTGTTCATGCCTGGTTGTATCTTTTGCTTCCGACTCTGATGATCTTGTGAAATATTGTAAAGATTCCTGAACAGCTTATGGATGATGAAAATCATTCCCTGGGCTTTTGTCTCGTATCCGTATTCCGTATTCTCTTTGGAAGCGGGGCGTGACAGGATTTTTAGTGGTATCAGAGAACCAGGTTTGGCTAATGTATTAGTTGCCTAATATATTAGACAAGCTTGGCTCGTACTTGGATCTGCTCAACATTTCACAAACCATGCATACATAAATGAATATATACCAACTCTGATTCTGGATGCTAATTGTTTTGGTTTTGTGCAGACTATGGCTCGTAGAGGTTCTACTTCTCAGTCGCAGGTTGATCCGATTGAGGCTGTCACTACTGTGCTCGAGCGGCTGATTAATCAGTAGCAAAACCACAGTGATCTTGTGATGGCTGCTCTTGAAGCTGCCCAGGTTCCGCCTCCTGTTGTGCCTGTGCAGGCAAATCTTTCGCCTCGTCCAGGGACAATTACAGATTTTATAAGGCTGAATCCCGACCGTTTTTCCGACACTGAGATGCCTTTGGAGGCTGAACAGTGGTTAATCCTGTAATACCCCGAAAAATAGCATATGGCTATTTTGCATCGTAATCTGTGCGTAATTGAGAATTGCACACGATTATGTATTTTTCTGATAACAATTATTTTTAATTGAGAAATATCAGTTATTGTCTACTTTATTTTATAATTTTGACGGATTATTACGAAGTAGTTTTAATGTATTTTGTGGGGCTGGTATTATTAAAGAAAAGAGTTGGGTTTTATTTGGAATGTATTTGAGATTGGAGGGCTTATAGACAATTATCCCTTACTAAATACATTATTTATTTATCTATTATTATTTATTTCCTTTTATTAAACCCACCCCCTTTCTCTCTCTCCTTCCTTCTCCCTTCTCCTTCTCCTTCCCGTTTCTTTCCCCAAACCGAAGAAGAAGAAGCCCACCCCCCGCCCTCCTCCTGCCTTCTTCCTTCCCCCGTTCCCTTCCCAGCCGATGGCAAGAAACCCCCACCCTCATTTCCTCCTCCTTCTTTCTTCTTCTTCTCGATCGGAAAGAAACCCACCCCGAACCCATCGCCGATCACTTCCCTATGCTCAAATCCCCTCCATTTCTCCATGGATTTCAAATTAAATCGAGGGGTAGACTAATAGAAGGGTTCTCTACATCGTGGTAGCGTCGGATTTTCGAAAGGATTTCGGGAAGGTAAACCCTAACTTATTTTATTGTATAAAATTGAGTTGGGTTAATTTCTTTTGAGTAGGAGTATTTTGGTAGGGAGATTTAGAGATGTTGGAAATTGTAGATGTGAGAAATTAGCAGATTATTAGAGAGATTGTAAGTTGTTAATAAATTAGGGTTTTGGGTTTGTAAAAGGGAATTATATATGTATGAATTATTTCTCATATAGTAGTGGAGAGTATAGTTGGGCCACTAGAAAATTTAGGAGTGGTTCTAGTAATTATTTGGAGATAAAAAAAAACTCCATAGGCATTAGATTATTACGTGCATCGCACGTGTGTATTCCAGGCGTTTAATAAAATGCCTGTGTGGTATTAGGGTTAGTATTATTATTTTCCCGTGATTGGTTTGGATGAATTGAGTTTTAATTGCTTTGAAATTCGGTGATAGGATATATTCGTGACTTTGGATGCGGGGTGGCATGGTGGCGCTTCGGATCTTCGCGGAATATGTGAGTATTAATTTATTTATGTATTTTTGGGGTTTAAGGAATATGTGAGTATTAATTTATTTACGTATTTTTGTGATTGAAGAATATGTGAGTATCAATTTATTTACGTATTCTTGTGAGTTAAGAAATATGTGAGTATGATGTATCTACATATATTTTATATTGTGGCCAAATTTCATGGCTTTTTGATATACTTCGTAGAAGTTATGTTAAAGATTGATTTTGAGGGAAAATACGGATTTTTATGGGCCCAAAAAGAGGTTTTTGTGATATTTGGGAAAATTAACTATTTTGAGTATATAAAACCTATAGAAGGGATTAGTTATGTAGGTGGGGATGAGTTACACTTATATAATAATATCAAAATATGTGAGTGAATTTATTTACGTATATGCATATATGGGGATGAGTTATATTTACATGATGATATCCAAATATGGTGAGTATGGTTTTATATACATATTTGATGGTTTAAAGAAGTTTGAATAAATTGAATCTTGGATTGTTGTAGGATTGAGGCTCATGCTATATACCATGCTTAGGTAGTAGAAAGAATTTATGCTTAAGTAGTAGTAGAAGAACCATGCTTAAGTGTAGTAAATCATACTTGAGTTATAGAAGTTATATACCATGCTTGGATTATTGTAGTAAAGTTATAAACCGTGCTTAAGGTGGTGGTAGATATCCATGCTTAGTGTGTAATAGTCCCTTATGCTTGAATTGTAGTCAATGTTCATATTCATGCTTTAAATTGTTGTAAGTCCATGCGTAAATTGTGTTCATGCTTAAGATTGTGGTGAGTACATGGTTAAGTTGTATTCATGCTTAAGAGTGTTGTAGGTTGATGTTTAAGTTATATACCATGCTTAAGGCCATGGTAGATTCGTGCTTAAGTCATAGAAAAGAATCATGTTGTTGTAGTTGTGGTGTTAACTATCACGTTGTAGTTGTAGCGTTAGTAAAGAACTATCGCGTTATAGTGGTAGTGTAGTAGAGAACTATCGTGTTGTGGTGGTAGCGTTAGTGAAGAACCATCGTGTTATAGTTGCAATACTCAAGTTGCATAGTAGTTCTAGATTCAAAGGAACCACACTGGAATTGTATTATGATTATAGTGGAAGATTGAAAAGAACCCATGAGCCCATGCTTTTAGTCCTAGGTGATTCTAGCTCAAACTTGAAGAAAGAACCCAAGAATCTAGTGCAGGTAGTTCTAGTTCAATTGGGGCGGGAAACCACTTATTCTAGTTGTATGAGACCCTAAGTAAAGTTGGACCATATCACATGAACATTACTCATCTTCATGGGTAATAAGAGTTGGGAAGGTCACTATTAATCGTTAGCTTGATAAAAGTTTTATGTTGTTCTTGGGCTTCTCATTGGTAGAATGCCTATTTTAGTTAGTAGATTCTTCTGTTGCTTCTAATTATAGAAAATCAAGTTTGCTAGTAAGCACGGTTGGTTGCTTCTAGGTTGATTACTGTATGGTTATTTTTATATGTGGTTTTGCTCGTACGCGGCTCGCCTGGCCCGTATGTAGATGTTGGTCTCATACGCAGTTTATTTGGCTCGTATGAAGGTTGTTGTCTCATACGCGGCTCGCCTGGCCCGTATGTAGATGTTGGTCTCATACGCAGTTTATTTGGCTGGTATGTATATTGTTGTCTCATACGTAGCCTGCCTGGCTCGTATTTAGTTGTTGGTTTCATACGTAGCTTGTTGGCTCGTATGTGTTTTTGGTTACTCGTATGTAGCTTCTTAGCTAATACACAGTTTGTTGTGCTCATCTAGGGTGATATCATTGCCCTAGGGCTATCGACCATTAAGACGTGTGTTTAGCTTACTCCTAAGGGACTGTGGACGAGTCACTTTGCGGGTGCCATCAGATCTTAACCGTTGGTTGATCGCGGACCGGAGTGTGACGAAATCCAAGTTCAGAGTAGTAGCATGCGAATACGTTCGTATTGCCGGGGTCTTGGATCGATAGGCCATGAACCGGATCTTGAGGGATTCTGGTAAGTCTAGGTTGAGCAGCCTAGTAGAGTTATCTTGCGAAGTCTAATTTAAGACCTAGCATGTTGTGTTTATAATATTGTCATCCCTAGGATTGTTCAGGGTTAGTGACATCGTTAAGGTAGTGACTTATAAAGATCCTTTACTTAACCCTTTTGCCAGAAAGAGAGGAGTTGGTAGTAGGGGGCACCTTACGACCAACTCGTCCTTTGGGGCCGACCTTAGGTGGTGTTATTGGGTTGTACCTTCCCGTCAAATGGATACATACGGTGCCTTCTCACGAGTTGGGAGCACGGGTTGCGTATCTCACACTGTTAATTCCTGAAGTGCCATGATAAGGCGGGCGGAGCTAGGGGATGGACCCCGGAACTCCGTCGGGTCCTAGGCCAAGGAGAGCGAACATGCCATAGATCACGGTCTATGAGTTATGGGTGACACAGGATAGGCTTTATGCTATCCTGCGCTCGGAAGACCCTGTGTTCGTCTGGTTTTTGAGTGAGGTCCGGTGTGCAGGGTAGTAGTGGCAAACATAGACACCACGAGCGTACTGCATTGGTGGGACGTGACCACGTCTGCAACCTCATCAGTCATGTAGCATTGTCAGGAACAGGTTGTGTACAATTAGAAATTCATATCGCGGGTTTAAATCCCTATATATGGAGAAATGGCTTGAGATGGGGCGTATGTAGTATGGGATGCATACTGTTCCGGAGACTTGCTTGTATTAGAATAAGACAATCATTGTATTGGTAATCTTGCATTAGAGTTAAGTCATAACATACACTGCACATCAATTATATGTACACGTTTGTTTTCCATTCAAGATAAATTGCGAGTGTGATAGTTGAAGTAAATTAATAACCAAGCTATAGGCTTGGGATGTGATGTGATATTACCCAAGTTAGGCTTGGGATGTGCGATGATTATTACCCAAGCTATCGGCTTTGGGTGTGATATGTTATTGCCCAACTATGTGTGGGATATGGAGTATATCGTGATGAAATGTAAGTAAATGGTAATGTGCAATGAGATGTTAGGTAGGACATGAATGAATGCATATGTGTATGATGTGATACGTGATATAATGAAATAAAATCCATATCTGTATTATGAGAGTGATTATGGAAATGGTTACTAAAGATAAGTATGTTATGAGCGGGTATGGATATACATACAGGTGATGACTCAGAGAGTATTTGATGTAAAATCCCATTTATGATGTTTACATGTTCAGATGTCAAGTAAGATTTGTTTATCTTGGTAATTGTGAGTTCGTTATGTTTTTACTTGTAAGTTTAATTTATTTACTTATTTAATAAATTATACTCACATCAGAAATGGCTAACCCCTTAGTGTTTGGGGGTTAGGGAGTCCCTGGACTACCCTAGGTCCCCTACTATTACAGGTCCTCAGCAGTGCAGAAGTGAGGTGTACATTCAGGTTTCTGTGGAGTGAAGCTTCACTTTACAATTTGTTGTTTATGGTTTAATTGTAAATAGTGAAGGTTTATGCATTAAATTGTATTTTTGATGTATAAGTATGTGGATGATGATTATGAGTATAGTGTGCAGTGGCATGATATGGTTTTGACCCGTACCCATCTCGTTGTGGAGTACCGGGCACTGTGGTATGTTTTTACAAGTTATTTTCTAAAAAAAACTTACTACATTTTCAAAGGAAATTATGGTTTTTAATTGATAATTGATATACTGTTATGAGTTTGGCCCTCAGAGTATATATATATTGCCTGTGTGATTCTGCTCATTTTGGCCTGGGGAGCCCGTGATATTATTGCCTGTGATGTGAGCTACGGAATTTAGAGCAGAATTCCGTAAGCTTTTTGTGTTTTGGAGTAGAAATTACAAGGGAGACTCTGCCCAAATTTTCTTTGAAACATAACTATCTTAGTTAATGTTTAAAGTGATATTGAAATTGGAAGAATTGATTTTGGAGTCAAAAAGAAAAAAAAGGGGGGGCAGGCGGTACAGGTTGATATTACAAATTGATATTTGTAATTATGGTGTAATAACTCTGTGTTGAATAAAAAGTTTTAAATTTTCCATCTTTTTCTGTGTATCGTGACTAATTGAAGAAAAGATCTTGGCATGTGTCACGGTTTTCCAGTTACGTGGAAATCGGGGCGTTACAAATCCGGACTGAGCACTTGTTGTTAGCGGCTTGTGTTGCCGAGGCTGATCGGGTGGACATTGTTTCCATCAAGCTGGGGGATCTGGCCCATATCTGGTGGATGGCCGAGTCTGAGCGACTTGAGAGGCCTATTGCTTGGGCTACTTTCTTTCGGGGATTCTTGGAGAAGTTCTTCCCCAGTAGTACTCGAGTTGAGATAGAACAGCAATTCCTGGCCCTAAAACAAGTTAAGTCATTATTCCATTTTGGATTTGTTACATAATTGTTCATGGAATGTTGTAACATGGACCTTCTTGCAATAGGGTTCCAGGTCAGTGGATGAGTACGCAACTGAGTTTACTAGACTTAGCCGCTTTGCTGCCGTTCTTGTGGCAACCAAAGAGGATAGGGCTCGTAGATTCACAAATAGGCTTGAGCAGGATATCAAGAGGCATCTTGTCTCTCTTCGCTTGTGTACCTACACTGAGGCTCTTGAGGTAGCCCGAGCTAAGGAGCAGGCTCGTGGTGGTTTGTCTTCTTCTCAGCAGACTGTTCTTGCTGCTATTGCTAGGCCTACTGTGGGCCTATTCGGAGGCCTGTTTCCGCCCACCCAGTTAGAGCAGCTCCTTACTCTTATGCTGGTTCCCAGAGGGGTAGTGTTTGCGACTTTTGCCGACTTGTCGGGCATGAGCGCAAAGACTGTAGGCGGGCCAATTGCCGCTGTTTTGCTTATGGTGCTCCTGACCACACTTTGCGGGATTGTCCATAGCAAAAGGCGACTCTTCCAGCCCGTGGTCATGTCCAGCCGGCAGTTCCAGCTCGTGGTCGTGTTATGCCACCGCTTCCTCCCCAGCATCAGATTGTCGGTCAGAGGATCGCTGTTCCGAGGAGAGGTCAGACTTTCAACCTGACTGCTGCAGATGCTGAGTCAGCTGAGGGTGTGGTTGCAGGTATCTTTTGTTTTATTGTTTTATTGTTTGTTGTTTCTCTTTGTTTCTCTTCTTTCCTTTGTTTTATTTCTTTCCGTTTGTCCTTTCTGCATTTGTTTTCTCTCACCCCTGTTCAACCATTCTTTTCTTTGTCTCTTTTGCTTTCTGTCTTAGGTGTTGTGCTTGTGTGCTTTATTCCTGCTCATGTTCTGTTTGATTCTGGGGCAACCCATTCTTTGGTCTCCTCTCGATTTGTCGCTCACCATCAGTTGGAGTGCAGCAACATGTCAGAGGCTTGGAATATTGTGACAGGTGGTGGAGTCTTCATATGTTCCCGTGAGTGCAGGTAATGCTCCGTTGTTATTGGGGACGCAGATTTCAAAGCCAACCTGATTATAATTGGAAATTCGGGATTCGACGTTATTCTCGGTATAGATTGGTTGGGTGAAGCCCATGCCGTTATTGATTTCCTTGCCAAGAAAGTCATCTTCAGAATTCCAGATCGAGCAGAATTTGTGTTCCATGCCGGGGAGTCTTTCCTTGGCCGAACAAAAACTGCAGTTGAACAGGTGGATTGTGTGATGGAATTGCACTCAGGCTGTGAGGCTGCGCCTCTAGTAGTTCGAGATTTCTTGGATGTTTTTCCAGATGAGTTGCCTGGCATACCCCCTAATAGGGAAGTGGAATTCGGTATTGGTGTTTAGCCTGGAACAGCGCCGATATCGAAGAGTCCCTACAGGATGGCACCGGTTGAGCTAGCAGAGCTTAAGGTGCAGATTCAGCAGTTGCTTGATTTGGGTTTTATCAGACCTAGTGTTTCGCCTTGGGGTGCTCCGGTCCTTTTTGTTGAGAAGAAGGATGGTAGTTGTCGATTGTGCATGGATTACCGGGAACTGAATAGAGTCACTGTGAAGAATCGGTACCCGCTACCCAAGATCGATGATTTGTTTGATCAGTTGTGTGGGGCTGCTATTTTCTCAAAGTTGGATCTTCGTTCTGGGTATTACCAAGTCAAGGTGAAGGCTGCAAATATACAGAAGACTGTTTTCAGGACTAGATACGGGCACTATGAGTATCTTGTGATACCGTTCGGAGTCACGAACGCGCCGGCTGTATTCATGAGTCTTATGAACCGGGTTTTCTCTCAGTTCTTGGATAGATTTGGAGTGGTCTTCATTGATGATATTTTGGTGTATTCTCAGAATCGGGAAGATCATGCTGAGCATCTTAGAGTGGTTATGCAGACTTTGAGAGAGAATCAGCTCTATGGGAAACTCAGCAAGTGCGAGTTTTGGCTTGACAGGGTTTCTTTCTTGGGGCACATTATTTTTGGCGATGGTGTTTCTGTGGATCCGGCCAAGGTTGAGGCTGTGAAGGATTGGCCTATTCCCAAGTCAGTTTCAGAAGTCAGGAGTTTTCTTGGTTTGGCTGGCTATTATCGGAAGTTCTTCCAAGACTTTTCGAAGATAGCAGGACCGTTGACTAAATTGACTGGGAAGGATCAGAAGTTCTGTTGGTCTGATGAGTGTGATGGAGCTTTTGTTGAGTTGAAGAACAGATTGACGTCAGCGCCTGTGTTGACTATTCCAGATGGTTCAGGCGGATTTGTAATTCACTGTGATGCTTCTAGTAAGGATCTTGGAGCAGTTCTGATGTAGAAGGGCCGAGTCTTTGCGTATGCATCGAGGCAGTTGAGGCCGCATAAGAAGAACTATCCTACTCATGACTTGGAGTTAGCAGCAGTGATTCATGCTTTGAAGCTGTGGAGACATTATTTACTTGGAGACCGAGTGGAGATCTTTACTGACCACAAAAGTCTCAAGTACGTCTTCACCCAGAAGGAGTTAAACGTGAGGCAAAGGCATTGGTTGGAGCTTATGGCCGATTATGACATCAATTTGCAATACCATCCTGGTAAAATAAACTTGGTGCCAGATGATTTGAGCAGGAGACCGGCAGTAATGTTATTTACTCAGCAGAGGGATCTGATTGAGCAGATAAGGAGATTGGAGTTGGATGTTGTGTTGCCAAGTTCTGATCGAAGTTGTTTGGCGCTCCAGCTGCAATCGTCTCTTGTTGATCAGATCAAGGAGGCGCAGGCTGGTGATGCACAGTTGCACGGTTTTTGAGCTGAGGTTGAGTCTGGGTCCAGGACGGACATAATTATTCATGCAGATGGGTCGCTTCGTTTTGGTTTCTGGTTGTGTGTCCCTAAGGGTGAAGTTCGTCAGAGGTTGCTTGAAGAAGCTCATCAAGCAACTATCCCCAATATCTGCTTGGGGATAGTGTACTAGAGTCGATGTGCACTGATGGTGAAGTTACACCCATGGTTGTACGGAATTTTCTTGATGTCTTTCCAAAAGAATTGTCCGGATTGCCACTAGACCGAGACGTAGAATTCGGTAACGAAGTTCAATCGAGTACAACATCAATCTCGAAGAGTCCGTATCAAATGGCACCAGTTGAAGTGGCTGAACTGAAGGTGCAAGTCCGAGAGTTATTGGATAGGGGTTTTTATCAGGCCAAGTGTTTCGCCTTGGGGAGCCCCAGTTTTGTTTGTTAATAAGAAGGACAGTAGTCGCAGACTTTACATTGATTACCGAGAGATGAATAATGTTACCGTGAAGAACCGATACCTACTACCGAGGACTGACGATCTGTTTTCTCGAAGTTGGACCTTCGTTCCGGGTATCATCAGGTTAAGGTGAAAACCGAGGATATTCAGAAGACTGCATTTCGCACGAGATATGGACATTACGAGTTTTTAGTAATGTTATTTAGAGTTACAAATGCACCATCCGTATTCATGAGTCTGATGAACAGAGTATTCTCTCCGTTTCTGGACAAATTTGTGGTGGTGTTCATCGACGATATCCTGATGTATTCTCAAAACAGGGAAGATCATGCAGAGCATTTGAGGGAGAATCAACTTTATGAAAGGCTCAGTAAGTGTGAATTTTGGCTTGACCGTATTGCATTTCTGGGCAATATTCTCTCGGGTGATGGAGTTTCAGTTGACCTGTCAAATATTACTGCAGTCAAGGATTGGCCGGTGCCGAAGTCAGCATCAGAAGTGCGAAGTTTTTTCGGATTAGCGGGGTATTATTGGAAGTTCGTTTAGAATTTCTCGAAGATTGCTAGACCCCTAACCAATTTGACGAGGAAATAACAGAAGTTTGTTTGGGATGAAGCTTGCGACACGTACACACATGACACTGGAGCTTGTTTGGGTTTTGGAGCTTGTTTACATGATACATGATCACATGATACTTGGAGCCTGTTCCTGAGTACAGTGCCCTGTATGGTCCCCTATGAAATCCAAAGCGAAACTGTTTGTTGTAGCAACCATGTAGTAAAAACCGGGATGCATGAAGTGCTACCTAGATAGTAATAAATACATGATACTTGATACATGACACTTGAACATGATACATGCCCACTTGACACTTGAATATGATACATGCCCACTTGACACTTGACTACATGATACATGAGATTTGATACTTGATACATGCTATATGATTACTTGATTCTTGATACTGGTTACTTGATGCATGACACTTGTTTTCTTGACACTTGACACATGCTACTAAATTTGCTCATCTTGCCATGCTATGATTTATATCCTGTAATCAAGATTATACCTTGCTAGGTTTGTTACATAAATTTACCTATTCTATGTACTTGTATCCTACATTATTTGTGACCCGTAACTTGCAATTGACGGTTACTTATTTTTCTTCTTCCTTCTCCTACAAATTTACTAATTAAAGATCATGATGGTCGGCTGCCAGATGGTATTGGCGAGATGATGTACTAGTGCTGGATTTCATGCTTTATGATTTTATTATTATTGTTGTTGCTTGAACTTGAATAAGACGTACTTGATTACTTGGATATTTATCTTGTATTTGGACAATGTGACCCAGAATATTTGACTTGTTCAGAATTTGATTATTTGAGATTATTATATTTGGTTTCAAGTAATTTCTGTTGGTATCTTGTTTCAATTGTTCATGCCTGGTTGTATCTTTTGCTTCCGACTCTGATTATCTTGTGAAATATTGTAAAGATTCCTGAACAGCTTATGAATAATGAAAATCATTCGCTGGGCTTTTGTCTCGTATCCGTATTCCATATTCTTTTTGGGAAGCTGGGCGTGACAACCGGTCTGTTGAGATGACATCGGTGAGAGGAAACTTTTCGGGCCAGAGTTAATCACGAAGAAAGTTGACGCAGTGGCTCAGATCAGGAAGCATTTGCAAGCATCTCAAGACAGGCAGAGGAAGTGGGAAGATTGTCATCGAAGGCATTTAGAGTTTGAGGCAGGCGATCATGTATACCTGAAGGTTTCACCATGGAGAGGTGTTATTCATTTTGGAGGTGGGGCAAGCTAAGTCCCCGATTCATCGGTCCATTCGATATTGTGGAATAAGTGGGCAAAGTAGCTTACATGCTAGAACTGCCTCCGGCTTTATCTGGATTTCATGATGTGTTCCACTTCTCCCAACTCTGGAAGTACATCAGGGATGACAGACATGTGATCAACTACCCAAAGTTGCTGTGAGGCCAGACTTGTTACGCGAGATCCAACCAGTCTCTATCTTGGACAGATGAGAGAAGGTACTGAAAAAGTAAAGTCATCAAGCTTGTTCGGGTCTCATGGCATCCTCACTTGCCGGGTGAGTCGACTTGGGAACCCGATGAGGAAATCCAGAAGATGTTTCATCATCTCTTCGAGTAGGCTTTTCTCGGTGATATCCTATATTCCACTTGAATGAATTTCGAGGATGAAATTCTTTTTGTAAGGTGTGTAGGATTGTAACCCATGTTCCGGATGTACAAGTTTTTTTGTATCTGTGTTCCTTTTTTCTGACTCTTGTATTCTTGTTATCTAATAAAATCTTTTCATTCTTTTGAACCCATTTGTTTGCATTTGAATATCCGAATATTCTGTTAAAACCCAACTTCATATCCTGGTCCAATCTTAACCATTATACATATATTAATTGATTTGTTAATTTTGAAACCAAGTCCTGTTTGCCTTATCTTATAAATATTATTTTAATTTATTTGAAGCCCAATCCAAGCCCGAAACGCAAGCCCACATGCTAGCCTGATTTAATCAACCGATTACCCCCCTCAATTCCCCAAATCTCTCCTATAACCGATCACCACTTATTTGCTGCATATTAATCTCCCACAAATCCCCAATAATCCTCCTAATTATTCCCTCTCATGTTCATCTTCTTCTTCTCCAACTGTTCACCTGAGCCCATACCTCACCTTCATCGCAACTCTCCGCCATCTCCTCATCATCACCTTCCACCATCGCCACTCGCCGTCGCCTCCTCCCGATCATCTCCCTCTCACGTGCGCGCGTGCGACCAACCAAGCGCCGCACCACCTCCCCGTAGCTGCCGCAACCACCTTCGCTGCCGACTGCAGTTCCACCTTCTTCACCGTGATCTCCATCTCATTGCTGCCTCGCCACTGCGAGGCCACACTCTGCGTCGCCTCGCTGCCATTGTCTACACTTCGGGCCCTCATTCACTGCACCACTGCCCCATCGCAGTTGCCTACTACTGCACCCCAACGCCACTGTTGACAGCACCACAACAAGCACCTGATCCCCTCCTTTGCTGCCTTCGACCCTGACAGAACCACCGACAGCTATGTCCCCTTACTCTCATCACTTTTGTGTTTGTGCATTCGCCGTGTCGTTACCGTGTAGCGTCATTGCTCTTGCCCATTGTTATCATCGCCGCGCTTTTCCTTCCATCGTGGTCATCGTAATCGTCACATAAGGCAAGTCCTCTTGACCCAACTCGTTGCTCTAGTTCAAGGATTATTTTGATCTCATAAAGTAATCCTTATTTCATTTATCGTATCTCTATTTGCTTGTTACCCTTCAAAGAGGTTATTACCGATTCATCAGCGAAACCAAGTAATAACTCTCTTTACGTGTCATACCCTTGACTCATTTCTAAGCCATATTATTCGTCGTCATATGCATACACCACACGAACATAAACTAGAGACACGTTATATAAAAGAAATAATGATTTGAATGCATTTCGGTTGTATATGATGTTATAACTAGATTCGTGTATTTAATGTTATAGTGATAATAATTTTGTCACGTTAACAATACGAGTCCATCCAAACTATTGAGTATAAAATCTAGATCAATTCTTGTTATAAGAATATATGGATTGATTATCATGATTGTTGTGAAGAAGTACATTCTGCTGCTGTCCTGCTGTTTATCTCGTGTTGTAGTGAGTTTCTAACCCAGTTGATGTTAGTATTAATTTAACCTTTATGAATGAAAATCATCTCTCTCTGAATCTAGTTTCTATAACATTCGACGGATCTGAATTCAGATTTGTAGACGGTAAGTTATGCTATTTTTAGTACACTAGATTACTATCTAGAAGCATGCCGACATGATTTACAAATGAAAATAAAATGTTAACAGTAAATTAAAAACTTGAGAACTAACCAGGATGTTTCTATACATGATTAGGAGTTGCTTTATAAATTTTTTATGAGATTACTTAGTGAATTTCTAGTCTCGTTGTGCATACAAAACTTGACCTTAGGTTTCTGCCAGAACACTAGATCAGTAAAGAATCGGAATTTTGACCTAGCTGCAGATAAAATCGCATAGAATTTATTAAACAAAAGTTATAGCCCTTTGTATCTAGAATCTAAACCATCTGACGGTTTTGCAATCCGAATTACGGATTGCAAGATTTTAAGATTCTACCACTGTACTATCTTAACTCCAGAATTCTGTTATAAAGATACTTGTTGTGTTCAATCAATTATATCAGTAGGTTAACTTAACAATTAGGACCCATGAATTGCAAGAGTGTTAATGAACAATTCCAGGAACTAGATTATAATTTTTGCAAGAATTTTATATGAGTTTTTGGTCGAATTATGCATGTAATAAATTTTATATTGAATTGATGCCTGAAAAGCAAATTCATAAAGAATTGTTTATTGGTTATTATAATTATTATAATCAAAACATGTCGTGTGAATATGCGTTAGAACTGGAAGGAAGTCCAGTTTCTAGAACCCCTGACGGAACTTGATTCTCTTTCCTGCAGTAGCGGGAAAGTTAGTTTTTGCATAACAACGTCTTGTTGTCCAGAATCTGTGTTTCGTGTTATTAAATATAAGTATGTTTAATTTGCATCTAACAAATAGAATTATATATACCATGTTTGCATAGATTTAACACCTTCTTGACATCGCCTCAATACTTTTGTACCCATCGCATAATTCTTGATACCATTGTTCTCATTGATCGTGTTGATTGCATGTCCATAACTAATCGTAATAAAATAATAACAAGCCGGGATAATAAGGGTCGACTTAGTAGTGGACAATATAAAAGACTGTACTCAAAAGAGGTGCCCGTGATTTCCTATTGATTATTGTTATTGGTCATTAATTATTGATTAATGTTATTGGTCAATGATTATTGATTATTGATTATTAGACATTGGTTATTAAATGTTGGTTATTTTTGCCGAGTACATGACCTGTAGAGTCCACCACTATAGTCTAATCGTTCATTTGATTGTATGCACCTGAACCTGTGGTATGGGACGCAGGATTGCGTGCATTAGATAGGTTAATAAAAGAGAAATAGTTTTAGGGTTGACACTTGCATTTTAATCATGGTTATTGTTATCGACTTTGATTATTGATTATTGTTATTGATCATTGCACCATTGGTTATAGACTATTGATCTTAATATCAACTATTGTTCATTGACCTCTAATATTGTTCTAGTTCATTGTTCCTCGATATATCATATTTCATTGTTAACTGCTTACTACTACTTGTTGTCAATAACTTGCTCAAACAGACATTCCCCCCCCCCCAACTCTAGACCATGAGCTTGCAGGTACACGAGGAGAGTTGACCAAAGGACTTGGTAAGCAAATCTTCTAGGGAATGGAGCTAAATCATTAGCCTACAATAATTATTTCATTCATGTTATTTCATTTCCAGCATTGTTGTTATTATTGTACATTGTATTCCGGGCTTTGATGACCCGAAGTTTATTTTCTTCTAGATGTTGGTTATTGATGAGACATTTCATGAATTATTTATGTTTATATGATTATTTTTGTTGCATGCGTGGTTGTAACTATATTCCATATTGTTGAGTTGAATGTTACATCTTATGGATAATATGAGTTGGTATACTTATAGCAGTCGTTGTGCCTCAGTTATGTGCTCGTAATTCTGTATTTTGGGAAGCGGGGCGTGACACTATCCTATGGTGATCAAGCATAAAATAAACTAAACAAGATTAACAATAAAATATGAATTAATTATTCAAATGATCACATGAAAATCTTGCTGTAACACCCTAATTATTATTATTATTATTATTATTATTATTATTATTATTATTATTAAAACCATTCCTTTTTCAAAGGATTTCTAATTTAAACTATTTCTTATCTACACCATTTCTTTCTTAGAAAATTTTGCATAATTTTCAATTAAAATTTCGGCAGTCTCCCATGAAGTATTAGCCCTTTTACAAAGATTTCTTACGGAATTCTGCAAACAATTATTTAATTAACATTACTTGTAATAGATATCCATCCTCCCCAGGCCAATTCATTCAACATCACACAAGCAATATATATATATATAGGGCTCTAGGGGCATAACTCATCATAATAAGCAAGATACAAATTTTAAAAAAAACAAAAATTCATTTGAAAACATATAAGATTTTTGCAAAACTTTAGAAAAACCTTTCAAAAACCAACCACAGAACCCAATAATCCACAACAAGGCAGGTAAAGGTTTCATACTTCACCACATCACTATATATATCATTATTCCTTACAGTTATATACATAATCTTCCAAAATACAAAACGTTACACAATACTATTCCCATTTCTACATGACTTAGGATAATAAAGTAGATAATAGATACATACATCACCACTCTACACCGAGGAGAGTATAACTACAATATTAAGTACTACTAATATATCTCACCTCGCTGCTAATCAAAACCTACAAGAGAGTTAGGGACATCCACTCTCGGAGTGGGACTCCTCTAACCCCCAGAAAACAACAGGGGTCAGCCATAACTGGTGTGAGTATAATCTACTAGGCTAATCAATAAAATAAATAATATGAAAGAAATTAAAAGAACTTACGAACATATTGATAATTAAATTTAACCTGAAATTAAACATATAAACCTATTGAAAATGATTTTGACAAAAGTAATCCTTTGCATCTTCAACCAATCTACAAATCCATATTCACTCACCTTACCTTGAAGTTGTGCCTCAGCGGGTAGTTCCTCGACACAATTTCAAGGTATCCAATATTCACATTAATTCACGTCTCTAACCTTACAGTCATTCAATCTTATAACATTTCATTTATTCAATCCCATACTATATTTACATTCATTCTCGTTGCATAATATCACAACCATTAATCTTATAATATCACAATCATTTTCATATCATTACATTCATTCATTTTCATAATGTCACCTTCACTCAATCTTATAATCTCACGTTCATCCATTCTTATAATATCACATTTACCCATATCTTATAAAACATCTCATAACATTTCATAATACATTAACCTTCATTCTCATTTTATATTACAATTTATCTTCTTTTCATTCTAATTTCACCATACAACTTATTTAATGTTCATTCTCATTTTATCATATACTTGGATTTATAATTCATCCTCATCTCATTAAGTTACTTCCCATTCTTATTGATAATATATACTTTCATTTTCATTTACATCTCATATTATAATTTACTTTAGCTTTCCTTCTTATCAGGTAATACACCGCACCCCAAACATATTTTGGGTAATATAACACCGCTCCCCAAAGCCGATAGCCTGGGTAATAATCACCGCACCCCAGACAAGCTGGGTAATAATCATTGCACCCCAAGTAGAACTTGGGTAATATCACATCACATCACATCCCAAGCCGATAACTCGATTATTACTTTACATTATTTTCAATTTCATCTTACAATTTACTTTACTTTTCATTTCCATCTCGCAATACAACTATCATATAAACAACCCACCAATTCACCCTGTGAGTTGTGCCAAGGCAGGTAGTTTCCACCATTTCCATGAAAATAGCGGGCGAGTAGTTCCTTGACGCAATTCCAAGGTGCATCAAACTCATTTCAAATCAGGTTTTATTTTATCAACCATTCTCATCACATAATACCACTTACTTTTAATATTCATTGCATAAATCACTTTACTATACATTTCATTGTCATAATACATCTTCTTCACTTTCATTCATATAATGCATAATACATTTTTTTTACTTCTCATATTCATTCCCATAATATAATTTCTTTATTTTATTCATATTAATTCACACACATACTTCCTTCACTTTTCATACTCGTTTACATAACACCGTGTCTTCACTTTTCATACTTATTCTCATAACATAATTTCTTCTATTTTCATAGATATTCACATAACACAATTTCTTCACCTTTCATTTTCATTCAAATACATACTTCATTTACTATTCATTTTCATTTACATACTCATAACTCAATTTCTTTAATTCTCATCTTCATTCATATACACATTTTCTGTTACATTCGATATTCATTTCAAATCATACACTTACTTTACTTTCTCATTTTCACTTCACATCAAATACTTTCTTTACTTTCTCATTTTTACTTCATATTTACTCATTTTATTAATTTGTCGACCAGTGCCCATGTCATCACACAACTGAAGCCGATAGCTCAGTAAAAACACAGATCGCTACCCACCAACGGTCTTACGCATCACATCGCTGCTCACCAAGGGTCTTACATATCACATCTCTGACATATAGGTCTCACGCATCAAATATACATCGCTGCCATACAGGTTTTACGCATCAAATACACATCGCTGTCGTACAGGTCTTACGCATCACATATCGCTGCCATACAGGTCGTACGCATCAAATGCACATCGCTACCACACTGGTCTTATGAATCACATATCATTGCCATACAGATCTTACGCATCACATGTCGCTGCCATATAGGTCTTACGCAACACACCGCCTATATCTGTCATATATAGGTCTTAAGCCACTGAAACATCTGTGGGACTGCCGACTAATTAATATCCCTGCAAGTTAGCAAGTATGGTACTTTGCAAACTATTTTAAAATGTCATTATTCATTCTTTATAGTTTCACCTTGTCCATCATATATACCCCTTACCAATTTCATATATGACCTTTACCAAATATAAGTGTATTTTAAACGTATATCTCATTTATATCTCCATATATAAGTATATCTCATTTATTTAATCCCCTCATATTATCACATATCATCTCATCATTTTATCTCAATATATATCACATAACCGACATACACCATGTTATTCACCTTATCTTTTATCTTATAATATGCATATACCAATAAAATTCTCATGTATCACCCGCACGTTATACACACACCATGCAAATTTCACATCATATTCTCACATAAAATTTTCATTTTATCACCTGCATATCACACATACACCATATCATTCATTTCATCATATTATCACATCACATTATCACACCATATTATTACGTATCGTATATACACCTCACCATTATTTCCATCCTACACA
Organism: Hemerocallis citrina; assembly: GCA_017893485.1. NCBI lineage: Eukaryota > Viridiplantae > Streptophyta > Magnoliopsida > Asparagales > Asphodelaceae > Hemerocallis > Hemerocallis citrina. The sequence continues at coordinate 3,559,728 of CM030366.1, read as the reverse complement.
TCACATAATCACATGTCATACACGCACCATGCTTTTTATCTCATCACATATCATACATACCCATACATATATCAATATCAGCATAGCTCATCAGATCTAAATATTACAACCCCGTATTACATATATATATCAACAAGCATCAACACACTCTCATACATGTATATTAGTTTCTTATACCCCATAATTTACTCCGTATCATGCTTATAAATTTCTATACTTATTACACTTTACACATCACACACGGCAAACCATAATTTAAGAATTTTGTAGTATATCATGGATATACAATTACATAAATCATACTCACCTGAGGAACCGCAAAGATCGACCGTGTATACTCTCTGCTATTTCCCCCGAACTCGCCTCTTCTTCCTATTATCATATTTTCACACTAATTAGGGCTAAAGATATTCAAATATCTCACAAATAGCAATTAAAATTATTCTAATCTCTCACGGAAATTTCATCGAACGCCTGGCGTGCACACGATACATGCACGCTTTTCGATCTTTCCAACTAGGTTTTATGCCTATAAAAGCTTCCAAAATTTATTCAAAATTATTTTCCATAACTTATGGGGATTTCTACTATCTATTTGCATCAATTACTACTTCTATTATCTTTCAATTTCTAAGCCAACACTCTAATTATTTTTCAATTTAATTTCTGTCTCTAAATTGCAAATCTATCACTTCTACTATAAAGAGAATCACATATTCTCCCTACTGCACCATTTTACAGCTCAAAATTTGCAAATCATATAATTACATACAATTTTTAAAAAAGTCTAACTCACCGTAGGGTTGATGATTTCAAAAACCGACACCGGCACATTGAATAGGACCCTTCAATTAGCCAAAACCCTAAAAATTATTTGAAAATTGGTGAAGATTTGATGGGAATTGAAAAACCCTAAAGTTGGGTCTTAAAGTGGGTTTCGGCCGAAAGGAAATTAGAAGGGGAGAATGAGACCTAGACGAAAATGAAGGGGGAAGGGGAAGAAGAAGAAAAAAGGAAAATTATTTATAGACCCCTCTTTGACTTTTTCCTTACTTTTAAGTCCTTATAGTTCATCTTTTCAAAATAAACTCCAATAAAATTCACTCCACCAAATAAATAAATTAATTAAAGAATATATATAAAATAATATTGCAAATTTATCTATAATAATAACAATAACAATAATATATACTTACAATTAAAGAAATACAAACGACTATTTTGAAATCATAAAATAGAGGAGTGTTACACTTGCAACCACACATATATCAATATTTAGAAATCATGGCTTGGGCTTCAATTAAGCCCTAACAATAGAAAGTATTAAAAACTCTTGATGGCAGCTTATTTGTTCGATCCCTCTTTTGAAGTTTGATCCAAGCTTCCCTTCCAAGCCTCCAAGATCTAATAATCCTAGAGATCACCTCAGTCTCTATATATAGAACTCGAAGAAACCCTAAAATGATAAACACAATTACAGCCAAATTGGACTCGAAACCCGCATCCCGAATTTCCTGTTCTCAGATTTCTATAAATTGTTGCAGTAAAATGAACTTTCCGGAGCTGCAGAACTCCGTTTGTGATGTATGACCACTCTTTTTGAAGAAGACTCGAAGACAGACATCTTTGATGTAGAACAAAAGTTCAGATTCGTCCATCTTCTAGGTCAAAACAGCTCCGAAAGTTTCTGACTTGTTGATGACTTGCTAATTTTCTTTTCATTTTTTTGTTTCGTCTCTTTTTTCTGCTCCAAGTTCTTCATTCTACGTGAATTTGAGTCCATGAATCTTATCGGCTTCTTTCTTTGTCATTTGTTTGCTCGAAATCCTTCTTTTGCAACTCTTGGTTGTTTTATCTGCAAACGAAGAAACTATCATTAATCGTTATATTTTAGAGAGTTTAAGCGCTAAAATTATGAAGTATGTAGGGATAAAATATAAACATTTAAGACCCAACAATAATATCGTGATAGATCCTAAGGATGCTACAGTTGTACGCTATCTCTTCAGGTAAACTTACATGCAAAACCACAATCTGTAGAATCGTCAGCTTGTGAGGCTGATGGTAAAAATTCCAACAACTTTATTGAATTCCTATTCAATAATATTAAAGGTGAGTTAATATGTAATGACTATTTTAAATGAAAGAGTCATAACATGGAAATGTCGATAATTTTATATCATTAATGGTTGTCCAACAACATACTACATCATGAGTTCTATATGCATCTATTGGATGTACTATTCTATTGCAAGCTTGTTTGGAATGTTATGCCACCTATAAAACATAGTTCCCAATTACAAACTACTAGGCATTTTCCTCTCAATATCCTGGGAGTTCGACTTACACGGTTTTTTAATATTTGACTTATTATTTGTAGCGCCCGATTTCCTAACACTGGAAAATCGTGATACAATCCAAAATCTTTCTTCAAATGAGTACATAATACAGAAAGAATCATAGGAAATTGAAACTTTTTATTACATCAAGGATATTACAATGTACAAATGTTTACAAAAATATTACATCATCAATTTTACAAGTAAAATCCGTACATTCTTGTCTCTTCACTTGAATGCTACACGCAGTTTGAGACTCCTGCTCCCACGATCAGGTACTCCTGCAACTAACTAACTGTGGGCACGTCAGTTGAATGCAACTGACGCAATGCTGATGATGCCAACGAACTCCAAAACTTCAACAACCAAATATAATGTAGAATGTGAAAGTCATACAAACAGAAGTATCGGTGTATGCCATGACCCTATAATCAAGCTCAAATGCACGCAATGCTCCTATTCTAATGCACACTTGACTGGAAACTTATGCATCTCATACTACATACTTCCCAGTCAAGTTTACGTTCTCTTGATTTATAGGATTCTATCCCTTACAATGTAGAGCTACTCTTGTACTCTTACCTTGTTTCTGACATTTATTTAGGTACTGGTAGAGTAGTAGTGTATGTTGTCCACAGACGGATCGGTGGTCTCTCTCCACTCCTGAATGTCGGTGATCACTCCGTACTGATCGGGATTGGTGGTCTTTTTCCACTCCGCCCAAGACCGGCGGTCTCTTCACTTTCGAACAGGCCGGTGATCAATCGGCTCTGTCGAAACCAGTGGTCTTTCTCCACTTCCGTCCCTATCAAAAGTTATCAACGGCATCATCGACAGGCCTTACCCTACTTCGCCAAGAGACTCAGAGCTAAACTCTTACTCCCCATTTGTATTGATAACATAGAACATAGACGAAAGCTTAAGGGCCTATTCCCTAGTTTTTGAGAGGACCTTGTGGCTTATACGTCTGTGTCCCGTTCTTGTCACTAAATCCCAGAAATTAACAGTCGATATAACGCCGCACGTATCCCTTTGAAAGGTGTGCACAACGCTCATCTAGTGCCTATCCTTACAAACAATAGTAACACGGCCTAGAGTTAGCATACCCTACCGGTCTTCAACAACAATGCGTAATCCTCCAACCTTCCTTCCTTGGAAGCATGATCCGCTGGCACTTCGGGTCCTGCCTAGCCCCTAATCCAATGCACCCTCAAATTAAAATACTAATCATTAAAACTGTCAAGGTTAGAGTTTACTGTTAATACTAGAGTTCTAATCTGATTCTTTTATTATCTAGTTTTACCCGATTCTAATAGCTCTATTATTACAACTCTAGCTTCTTATCATAGACGTTGAACTATTTGTTAACTGACCCATATTCTAGCTTTTGTTATCCCATTAGTTTAATTAATTAGTGAATTACTAGGCGAATCTTCTTGCTTCACAATATTCACCAATTAGCAATTTGTGCCCTATGTTTATTTGTTCATTTATAGTTGATCTACCAATCTAATTATAAATTCTAACTTAGATGTTAGTCTCTTAATTCAATTATAGATAGCTAGTCAACTTCTATTTAGTTAAGTGAGTACCAAACACTATATGACTTTTGTCTAGTTCTATATGTCAATTAACTTAGTCCAATTAACTAAAACTTAACCCAACCCAATAGGGTCCAACTTGGCCTCCAAATCAGGCCCAAGAGTTGTCCCAACTCGGCCCAGACTTAGCACAACAAAAACAGCGAATTGAGCTCTCGTCGATTGCCATTTTGCCCTCTTCGCTAAAGTTTGAACACATCTCTGGGCCACAACCAAGCTCTCCTTAAGCCCCAATGATTTCCAAATCCTCCATAATCCTTCAGATGAGTCGTAGCTCCAAAACAGCGAGCAAAACCTCCTTGGACAGAGAGTAGAAGTAGCACGCCAAAACAGTCTACCACCATCGCGTTCTAGGTAATACGGGCTCCTATTCTACCCCGAAATTCAAGTGTTATCAAGTTAGAACCTAGGGTTCATATTGTTACATTATTAAATAGCAAGTTAGGTTCCCGAATAGTTTCACTAGCATGCTAAACTAGTGTGCTAATGCTCAAATAGCGAGCGAAAAATAGCCCACAACGACATCCCAAAATAGTGAATAATTTGACTTTTTGAGATCATTTTGGTGATCAAATCAATGTCTAGATGACCCTACATTAGTACTATACTGTAGGTCCATATTCCTCATGATAAATGTGCAAAAGGAAGTGATAAACGCCCTAAAACAGCGAAATAAAAAAAATTCAAACAACAAGCAAACATAGGCAAAAACTGTGGTTTATGAGTTCTTTCCGAACCCATTTCAAGGGCTATTCGAGCCCGAACATGTACCAAAATCATACACATAGTATACATCAACATAAAGCATGGAATATAGGTATTTTCATTCCCTAAATAGCAAATATAACCATCTCAATCAACTAGTTAACACAAAACTAATTTTCTTCTCAAAATAGTGAGCAAACATAACTCGTTTTGTACAATTGAACTTGAATAACTACTCTATTGACATGCATTTTGAAATCAATTGATGTTCAAGCATATCATAATCTCATAACATGATTCTAAAGCTTATAAATTAAGTTTTTAAGATCATTATGATGCTCTCAAGTGACGACGATTCACAATATGCAAAAATAGTAACATAAGCTACTCATTTCACTTTCATGAAGTGGAAACATGCTTAAATCACTTAATATAAGATCAAATTTATTCATGAACATATCTAACACATTATAGCATGAATATAAGTCATTAAACTCGAATTTAAGTTGTTAATTTCTTATCTAACAACATGCATGAACAATACACTCAAAAACATGATTTTTTGCTACAAAAATCACAACTTCGAGCCAGGATCTCTACTTAATTCACATGCTATTTATTTCAAACTGAAAGCAAAACAATTCTTAACCATTAGCATGTTATTTTTTTTGCTAAAAGAAGTGTTCTTGCATGATACTATCTTTAAGAAAAATAGATTCTACAAACAACAAACTACAAATTTCATCACTATTAATCTACTTGGTTTCTTTTAGTTGTTATGAACATATGTATGCAATTCCATATTTGTTTATCATGCTATTCCAAGGTGAGAGTTTGAACACACATTCATCATATTTCATCATGAAAAACAACCATACAAAGATCTAGAGATCACCCACCTTAAAAGAGTACTAGCACTACAATCACTACAAATCACAACGGCTTTAGCGGCATTTTTAATAAGCTATCCCAACATTTTTTAATGTTGGGATAGAGAGTAACGGCATTTTCAGAAGCGCCGTTGTAGCGCGCGTCGGGACAACTACAAGGGCTATCGCAACGTTTTTGTCAGTCGCCGCTATAGTTGTTATACCTATCCCGGCGTTTACGAAACGCCGTGATAGATGGATTTCCATTTCAGGTTTTAGAGGAAAATGAGCTATAGCGGCGTTTATGAAATGCCGTGATAGGAGAATTTTCATTTCGGTTTTTGGACAAAAAATGAGCTACAGTAGCATTTACGAAACGCCGTAGTAGGTGGATTTCCATCTATAGTAGAAATGATCTATCGCGGCGTCACCAAAACGGTGGGAAAGGGAGAAATTTTTAAAATTTTGTGGCGATTTAGGATAATTATCTATCCCGACGTTTTTTCGAAAAAAATGCTGGGATAGATATATTCAGTTTTTTACTTATTATTCCAAAATTTCAAATTAAAACCCAGAAATTAATTGGATATTACAATTCCTGTAATCACATCAAATTTCGCAGCTTAAATCTTAAAATCAGTAATAACATCATAAAAAACAACCAAAATATCACAATAGCTCAATAAAAAACAAAATAATCTAACACACATAAATTGTCAATGCAAAGAGTTACAAATATATAAATATATATATAAGTTGTACAACAAAGTTATTATAAAACATACATAAAGCTCGAACAAAACATAAGGAAAAAAAAGTCATTTGAAATGCAACAAACTAGGGCGGGGGAGTCTCCTCGTGTAGCCCATTGTTGCTTCCAATCCATCGGTATTTCGTCCTAGTATATGTGCGTAACTAGAAACTGATGGCCCTATAGAAAAACATAGATGTTTCATCTTCATTTTTAAAATGAAAAAAGAAAATATATTGACAAGAGTATGAATACATGATTGATAATATATTGAAAAGAGTATGAATACTACTTAAATGCATCCAGTTCACTGGTATTTTGTAGCATTTTCCGAATCGAAGCATAAGTTTTTAATGTCTGGTCTATTGTGGGTCTATGGTGCATTTGGAGGGTGGTTATATGTATTACCTTCATTATATGAGGGATAATTCCAGCCCAATTCCTAACATATGTAGTGGATGTTGTTAGTCCTAGAGATCTTACCCAACTGCTCTTCATAAGCTCAAACTGTGTTTTCACTGCATAGAACAGGCAGATGCAGGCCACAGATTAGCACCAATCCTTCTTCCATGAAATTATATTCGGGTAGAAAATACGATCGGGGTTCTCATGAAGCATAATAATTCTTTGTATTGTTTCAAAGAAATTTAAAATGTATATCATATCGTAAATTTAAGGCTGTGACTCCACAGTAAGCATCATAATATGTTCACTGTTCTGGGTCTCTGGCATTGAAGAACTTAACTGAAGGCCAGTTTAGACCTGCAAATGAAGATAGGTTATGCAATTATGCCAAGTAATAATAATAAAATTTAGAATTAAAAAACCTAAACAATAGAATTTCAGACGGATGATATTTAAAGTTAACAGGATACCAATTTAATTAAAAGAAGTTTATAGAAAAGCATGTATTGGAAAATGTTATTGAAATTTATACTGTATACTATCACTACTTTATCTTACAAAAATTGTTTATAAACTTTCTTTTACAATAATATCAATTGATTGAGAGACACAGAAAAACAGAGAAGAGAATAGGAGAGAAAGAAAAACCAACAAGAAAATAAAAATAAGTAAATAACAACTTACAAACAAACCAATTGATATGTAACAAGGTAGAGTAGTCGAGGGTTGTGTATCACACAATTTCCTTAAAACATCTTTTGCCTCTTCCGGTTGCTGGATTATGCGAAGGCGTCTGTCTACCAGGATGCAACGACTAGAGTGTTCACATAGGCACCACGTAACACTCTTGAACCGACCGACAACGTTAGAACCCTATCACCGACTTACCAAACAGCAGGATTGAGGAACGGAACAGAATGAAACTAAATAGAGGAAGAAAGAAGATGATTCTGGTGCAGGAAAGGAAGTGAGAGGAGAGGCCTCTATTTATAGGGCCAAGGTTAAAAAACAGTAACGGCAGACAAGGCTATGAATGCCTTCAGTGTAACGGCAGACAGTCAATTGAATGTGGGTACTGTAACGGCAGACAACAATCAATACCTTTGAGTGCCTTCAGTGTAACGGTAGACAAAACATTCAATATTGTACTGAAACGGCAGATAAAACCGTTTCTGTATTTATTTCAGCTGTTTACAAAAGAAAAAATCGAAACTGTAGCAAAAAAGTGGCTCTGCACGGGGTGGTGTCATGTTGGTCCGGCATTCGTGTCCGTAGGTCGTGAGGGCGCACACAAGTCGCATGTAATCCGGTCCGATATTTGTACCACCCTCCCTGCGCGCGCGAGAGAGCTTCTCTTCTAACTATCTTACAATGCTTACAAGGAGATTACTATATATGCTCTTCTAATTCCTTTGATTTTTCCGATGTGGGACTATGTTCCCTCAACCCTTTTTTCAAGAATGAAAATGTCTCACTTTGAGAGACAATTTCTCATTCACCCCTTAACCGTTTATAGCAAATTAATATATGATTTTGATCTACTCACGAAGGAGAACACAAATCAATCAAGATCTCTCAATAATTCATTAAGGATCTTACTAAAAAAATTGCTCAAAAACTGTTTCGTAAATGGTGTATAAAATACCCATTTTCTAACATTCCCCACATGAATAAAAATTGACGACCACAGACACGATAGACTGACATGACAGACTTGGTGATAGAATTCAGCGGTTGAATCCTACATAGGATAGGTAGGTGTTACCCTTTGAACCTTCCCTTATGAAAATATGTTTACTTTACTAACAAAACAGTAGACGCGATGTTCTTGAACTATTCTATCATTGTGTAAACGATGACATATCTCATACAGAAATCTTCTTAACGTATTTTCAGTTCTCACTGTTATGTTCGTTTTGGCCATGAACATACGCCTGGTTCTGCAAGAGTTTAACAGGAATATTGTCCTATATTATTCCTTTGGAAACGACCATTTTTCCCTCTTATATAGGTGATTTCTTACTTAAGAGTAACCCGCATTACTCTGCTCGGATATCCGATGCATAAGAATCATTAAAAACCTAGCTTAACCTGTTACTTTACGGGCATCACTGTTTCATCATGGGAATGGACATGGAAAAATCCCCACAATGATCCAACTTGGTCTTTACAATTTAGTTGTCCCTTTGAACCTAGATCTTGAGATCTCCAGTCAACTAGGTTGGGTGTCCATTGTATCAACTTATTCTTTCATGGGCTTTAGTCTCATTCCTCTCGATGATTTATCAACTAACTCTCTATTTAACCCTTTGGTTAGCGGATCCGCAATGTTAACCTTTGACTTTACATAGTCCACAGAGATAATCCCAGTAAAGAGTACTTGTCCAATGGTATTATGTCTTCGACGAATATGTCTAGACTTACCATTTTACATATTGCTCTGTGCTCTACAAATTGCAGACTGACTATCTGAATGTATGCAGATTAGAGGCACAGGCTTCGTCCACCTTGGAATATCCTCAAGGAAGTGGCATAACCATTCAGTCTCTTTCCCACATTTGTCCAGTGCGATAAATTCAGATTCCATCGTGGATTTAGCGATCACTGTTTGTTTCGAGGATTTCCAAGAAACTACTGCACTACCTAGTGTAAATACATAGCCACTAGTAGATTTTGAATTATCACTAGATATCCAGTTCGCATCACTGTATCCTTCAAGTACAGCCAGGTATCTCGTATAGTGCAGCCCAGAGTTACGAGTAAAACGGAAGTACTTCAGTACTCTTGTAATTGCTTGCCAATGCTCGCTTCCAGGATTACTTGTATATCTACTTAGATTACTCACTGCATAGGCTATGTCTGGTCTTGTACAACTCATTAAATACATTAGACTGCCTATGATTCTAGAGTGTTCTACTTGAGAAATGCTCTCACCTATATTCTTGGATAATTGTAAAGTTAGATTTTTTTGGAGTTCTGGTAATTCCAGAATTATCTTTATCAAAATTTCCAAGAATATTGTCAACATAATATAACTGGCTTAAAATAAGCTCGTCTGATGTTCTTGTGATTCTAATTCCTAATATAACATCAGCTAGTCCCATGTCTTTCATGTCAAACCTCGAGTTCAACATGTTTTTAACAGATTTAACCATCCGATCATTACTTCTAATAATAAGCATGTCATCTACATACAAATATATAATGGCATATCCATCTTCTGTGTCTTTGACATATACACATTTGTCACATTCATTGATCTTGAAGCTATTTGTCATCATGACATTATCAAATTTCTCATGCCACTGCTTTGGAGCTTGTTTCAAGCCATATAATGACTTCACCAGTTTACACACTTTCTTTTCATGTCCTGGAGCTGAAAAGCCCTCAAGTTGTTCCATGTAGATTTCTTCATCTAAATCTCCATTAAGAAAAGCTTTTTTTACAACCATTTGATGTACTTCAAGATTGCGCAGAACTTCTACTGCAAGTACCATCCTAATGGAATTTATTCTCGTCACAGGAGAATATGTATCAAAGTAATCAAGACATTTCTTTTGTTTACAACCTTTAATTACAAGTCTTGCCTTGTATTTATCTATTGATCCATCAGGTTTCATTTTTCTTTTGAAGATCCACTTGGAACCTAAAGGTTTACTACCTGGTGGAAGATCCACTAGTTCCCAATTATGATTTTGCAAGATAGAATCAATTTCACTACTAATGGCTTCTTTCTCTAGAGGACCATCACTAGATTTCACCACTTCCTTGAAGGTTTGCGGTTCACCTTCAAGCATAAAAGTCAAGAAATCTGAACCAAAAGATTTTTCTATTCTTGTTCTTTTACTGCGTCGAGGTTCCTTCTCAACTTCTTTATCTTGGTCTTCACTCTCTTTACTAATAGTCTCATGTATTCGTTTGGAGGAACTTGGTTTCCTTCTTTGACTTACATGAAAATACATCTTCAAAGAACAATGCATTTCTAGACTCCATTATCGTGTTCTTTGATATATCAGTGATATCGAATTTATACACCAAGAACCGATAGGCACTACTGTTAAGTGCATAGCCAATGAAAATGCAATCAACCGTTTTTTGTCCTATTTTCACTTTCTTAGGTGGAGGTACTGCCACCTTGGCAAGACATCTCCACATTCGCAAGTAATTGTAGGATGACTTTCTTCCTTTCCATAATTCATATGGAGTTTTCTCTTCTTTTTTTTTGGGCACCTTATTCAAAAGGTAGTTAGATGAAAGAATAGCTTCTCCCCACAAGTTTGGTGGCAAACCAGAACTTATTAATATTGCATTCATCATTTCTTTCAATGTACGATTTTTTCTCTCAGCAACACCTTCGGACTGAGGAGAATAAGGCGCTATCGTTTCATGTATAATCCCATGCTTAGCACACGTGTCAGCAAATGGCGATTCATACTCTCCACCTCGGTCGCTTCTTAGCTCCTTAATTTTCTTGTTGAGTTGGTTCTCAACTTCATTTTTATAGAGAACAAATTTCTCTATAGCTTCATCCTTGCTTTTAAGCAAATATACATAGAAGTATTTTGTGCTATTATCAATGAAGGTAATAAAATATTTATTACCACCTCTTGTTTGTATCATTTTCAAATCACAAATATCAGTGTGAATTAGATGAAGAGGTTCAGTGTTTCTTTCAACATTTTTTAAACGATGATCTTGTTAGTTTTACCTCAATACAAGTTTCACACTTGTGTTTGGAATCAATTTGGAATGTTGGTATGTGATTCAAGTTAATTAGTCTACGCAAAGTATCATAATTAACATGTCCTAGTCTACCATGCCATAAATTGGAAGACTCAAGCATATAAGTAGAAGAGCTAGCTTTATTAATATTTTTGACCTTGGTGATTACATTGGGTTTAAACATTCCACTACTCATGTATCCTCTACCAACATACATTTCACTCTACGAAGAAACAAATTTGTTCGATTCAAACACTAAACGAAAACCGTGGTTATTAAGCAACAAACCAGATACCAGGTTCTAAAGGATTTTAGGAACATATGCAACATTGTTCAGAGTTAGTTCCTTTCCAGATGTCATCTTCAAGATCACCTTGCCTTGTCCCTTGATTGCTGAAGTAGCCGAGTTCCCCATAAACATATTCTCCCCATTCTCTAATGGTTTGAAAGTGGAGAACATACTTCTGTTGGAGCACACATGTCGAGTAGTTCCAGTGTCAATCCACCATTCCTTCGGGTTTGAACCTAACATATTCACCTCTGAGATCACAACTGAGAGGTTGATATCGGAAACATCTTAAGCAATGCCTTGAATCATGTTTGCTTCTCTGCTCATGTTCTTCTTGTGTAGTCTGCATTCAGTAGACTTGTGACCCATCTTGTTGCAATTGAAGCAGTTGCCTTGAAACTTCAGCATCTTGAAGATTCCTCCCTTAGGCCCCAACTTGGGACCCTTGTTGTTGTGCTTGTTGAAACATTGTTTATGTTCCACTACATTTGCCTTGGCTGCATGACTGATGACTCTGACTTTTTCAGATCCTCTATTGTCTTATTCAATACGAAGCCTGACAATGAGATCTTCAATGCCCATTTCTTTTCGCTTATGCATTAGGTAATTCTTAAAGTCTTTCCAACCTGGTGGTAATTTTTTAATTATACATGCTACTTGGAAACTTTTACTTAAGTTCATACCTTCAACATGAATCTTATGCAAGATCAGTTGTATTTCTTGAACTTGACTATTTACTGTTTTAGAATTTATCATTTTATAGTCAAGGAAGCGACCCACAATAAATTTCTTGGCACCGGCATCCTCTGTTTTATACTTATGGTCTAGTGATTCCCAAAATTATTTAGCAGTTCTTTTGTCAATATATACATTATACAAAGAATCGGCTAATCCGTTCATTATGTAATTCCTACATAAGTAATCAACATTTTTCAAGCATCCACAGCGGCAATGACTTGGTTATCTTGCTCATCTTTCTTAAGATTTGGAGCTTCTTCGTTCAAGAATCTTGCAAGATTCAATGTGGTCAAATAGAACATCATCTTCTGTTACCACCTTTTGAAATTCTTCCCGTTGAACTTCTCAGGTTTCTCCCCATGGGAGACTGAGACAGGTACAATGGTTGGCATTAGCACTCGTGCAGCAGCAGCAGTCGGTACTTGTGTCGTATCAGCAACCGGCACTTGGACCGTTTCAGACACAATAACATTCTCAGATGCATTAGTCATTTTGATTCTGAAAATTGCACAACACGAGTGTAAGTATTCCAGATTAAAGAAAAAAGAAAAGAAGTGCCTCTTAATCAGAAACCAAGAAAATCAAAATTTGTTTTAAGTTTCTTACAAAAATTGTTTATAAACTTTCTTTTACAATAATATCAATTGATTGAGAGGCACAGAAAAACAGAGAAGAGAATAGGAGAGGAAAAAAACCAACAAGAAAATAAAAATAAGTAAATAACAACTTACAAACAAACCAATTGATATGTAACAAGGTAGAGTAGGGATGGCAAACGGGCCGAGTCGACCCGCGACCCGCTCGTTTAACCAGGCCCGCAAATTTCTGGTTCGGGTTCGGGTCGAACCCATTAACAGTAACGGGTCGACCCGGGTCATAAAATAGCAAATTTAACCCGATCAACCCGATCCGATAACTCGGATGCACAGTGCTCGACCCGCCCGCGAACCCGCGGGTCGACCCGCGGGTTGCGAACCGTTTGACCCGTACGTTTGACCCGCGGGTCCAACGGGCTGTAAGTTACCGAGAGTCTTCAACGGCTCTTTTAGCCGTTATTTTTGTTTTTATTTATTTTTATTTTGTTTATTTTGTTTTTTCCCTATAAATACCCCAAACAAAAAATTCACACCTTACTCTCTTACTCTCTCTACAATTATTACTCAATTCATTTCAATTTGTGAACAATTCAACAAACAAGATAACAAGACATATACACGATCAAACAACAAATTCCGATCGTATCGAACTCAAAATTCAACTACGTCTTCAAGTCTCCAATTCTCCTCCAAGCGCTCTTCAAGTCTTCAATTCCGGACTTCTACTTCTACTTCTATTCTTATTTTTACGGGTTTTTTTATATACGAGTATCCACTGTGAATGGTATCAAATTTTCATATCCTTCTTTTTTTTTCTTTTTTTTTGTAGTTATAATTTTTTGTATCATAATTGTTTGTTGGTTTTTTGATCTTCTCTCTCACAACCCTCTTGTTTTCTACATTTTTTTTGTAACTTATCGCGCCTACAATGTGTTTAATTTTTTTACATACACTGCTACATATCAGCGGTAGCGGACGTAGCCAAAGTGTACAAGATTCCACCGGCACTTCCCGTATGCCTCCAATTGTCCAACAAAATGACCACGCCGAAGACTACCCTAATCCTCCTCCCCAACAATGGGGTACACACGATGAGTTTGTAGGAGACATAGAATTTGAAGAAGAACCACAACAACAAGCCACCGAAACAACACAACCGGCTACTAGTAAGAAAATTAGAGGGGAAAGTAGTGATTGACACAAATTTTATGATTATATTTCGTACGAAATTGTACTGGGTGTAGGTTTAAAAGTGTGTAAAATATGTTCGAAGGCATACAAATGGAAGAGGGGTGAGGGCATGGGTACAATTAAGCGATACATCCTAAAAGTGCATAAAGAATTTCTTGTTGACCTACCCGGCCAACAAAAAAATCCACCCTAGGACCGGTCTAGTTGATAGCCACCCTTATGATCCTGAACTTGTTCGCCGGGAAATGGCCCGATTAGTAATCAAGGAAGAGTTACCATTTTCCTATCCCGAGAGTAGGGACTTGGAAAATTTTAATCAAACCGCCTTAAACCCTTATTTTGGAAGAATCCCTAGGAATACTTGTAAATTGGATTGTTTTAAAATATACAATAAAATGAGGGAAGCTTTTATTGCAATTTTATGGAGTTTAACTTCCAATTGTTGGACAGGTTGCAACAATATTCCAATGATGGGAATAACCTATCATTGGATCGACAGTGATTGGATTCTTCAAAAAAGAATCATATCACTTGCCGCGTTGCCCGATCCTCATAGTGGCAAATGAAATTGTAAACCGTATTATAGAAATTTGTGATGTTTTTCATATTTGCAATAAAATTATGTGTATAAATTTTGATAATGCATCTAACAACAATGCATCAATTAGTATTTTAAAAACCACATTAAACCCTCTATCTGACAATATTTATCATGTTAGATATGCATGTCATATTTTAAATTTATGTGTTCAAGATGCATTAAAAATAGCCGAACCATATATAGTTAAATTAGAAATTGTGTACATTTTATTGTATTAAGTGGCACCATATTTCAAGAATGGAAAGCTTGGTGTAGGCTTAAAAATGTACCTTTCAGAAAATTTCTAAAGGATGTTAAACACCGATGGAACTCTTCTTTTGATTTGGTACATGTTGTTACTGAATATAAAGAATGTGTAAATGATTTTTGTATTGCAAAAAATATGCACAATTTTGAAATGACTCTCGTCGATTGGTATTATGCCGAATCTTTGTTGAAAATTTTGAAACCTTTTAAAACCGCAACTTTCAAATTTTCAAAATCTTATGAATCTACTTTTAGAAGCATATTTATTTCAATAGTTACTATAATGCAAACTTTTAAAGAAATGATCGATGATGCTTTTGTTGGTGATATTGTAAAACATGCATACACAAAATTTTTGATGTATTTTAACCCTCCTCCTATGTTGTATTGTGTTGCTATTGTGATGAATCCTCGTATCAAACAAAAAGGTACGAAGAGTTTAATTGAAATGTTTTCTAATTTACTTGGGAATGATGATAAAGAAATTGATTGCGCTTCTTTTTTAGTTAAATTTGAATCGACTTTAAATAATTTGTATGATTATGATGATAGATATTTTGTGTAACGCCCCGAATCCCAAATACACTGAATTCGAGATGTTCTACAGGATCTTTTCACTTTCTTTAGTACAATTTTACAGGGAAATAAAAACTTTTCATCATACATCAGAGTTTACATCATAATTACATCTTTCTTTTGCACAGCAGAAGTAAAATACAACAATTTAATACAAGTACAACAGCATGATAAAATCTTTAAGCATCCATTCCTCTTTAATCTTTTACATGACATTCACCTGCATATAAGACTGTGGGTATGTCAGTTTATTCAACCGACGAACATTATACACGGCCATCCTCTCTATGCCGGAAATAGTATAACTTAACTTTCCATATTTAACAAACACAAACTTGTCACATTCAAACTAAAGGGACTACCCTATTGATGTCGTGTTGTGACTGTGCACTTAGTCCTTAATGCATTTATTCATGTTACATGACACTAATGCGCACTTGTTCGGATTCTATGCATCCCATACTACATAGGTCCGAGGGCAAGCCCTTATTCGTTCTTCATCTTTATAGGGTTCAATCCCCCGTTATGATTTAATCTACTACTGTGATTACGGTAAGTATCCTAGATGTTATCTGACCTACGAACTCATGTTTAGGCACTCTGGAGTAGTATCCTCACCCAGACGCATCATGGGAATTCCTAGGATACGCTCTCACCATAAACATGACACCACCCGTAGTCTTCAAACATCCCACGAGCGTCGCCACTGGGACGGTACTCTGGAACAGTATCCTCACCCAGACTCGTCATGGGAATTCCTGGGATACGCTCTCGCCGCTATCCATGGCCCTCATACTCAATGTTTTTCTCTTACTTTCATCACATCTTCACTATGCACTAGTCCTTAATTTTATTAAAAATCATGAACAAAATTAATCTCTAGAGTTAGCCTCTCCATCAACCGGACTTATTCATTCATTTCATCTTGACCAACCTTGGTCTAATTTCACTTTATTTCATTTCTCGATGCCGGGGAGACTTAGCTACTCTATTTCAAATTTCATTTCACAATCTTCAATTTATACAATTTCCATATCGAGTTCTCATACTCATATGTATATTCTCTTTCAATTCATGATTTCACTTTGTTCACTAGTCCATCATTGCACAAAATAGCATATACTTATCAATTGTCACATCATGATAGTTTCTCCTTACCAAATAATATACACACTTCACATATTGTGAGGAAATAATTGCATCATGTCACAAACCACATTTCTTTTTGCCAAGTTAATACTTAATGTTCCAATTCACTTGTTCTTTCAAGTTATAGTTCAATATTAATCATCCACATAGGACCATATGTCTATATATGCATTTTGACTCCAAACCATAGTTAAATTTATTTAAATAATACCCAAATCATTCTTATAAAATTCCTTACATTTTTATGAGAATTACCATATTTTTTCCACATTTTTTGGACATCTAAAACTCCCAAAAAAAATATTTTTTTATATATGCCGATAGCAAGAATCGAACCCAAGCACAACGGAAAGAGAGCCAAGAGCACCCGCCACATGGCCGAACTGTGCTAGCGATATGAAGGGGGCGAATTTAGTATATGTGCTTTCGGGTCGAAGTTATATATATATTCTCAAATGGTGGAAAAATTGTTGTGAACACAGGGTTCGAACCGCTCGCTCCAGAGAAGCCAACCGCGGTCAGTGACCGCCTGAGCTAGTAGCTCGGGTTGTCACACTACCCAAATAAAACCCATATGTTTCATATTCGTACTGTTTAAAAGAACAACTCAATGTTCAAATTAACTAGTTTCATATTGCCTTCATAAAAACTACTGGAAAATTCCAGATTAAATCTCCTTTACCTGATCTTCATAACAGCAAGTATAAAATAATTTTTTGTACTAAAAACATAGTATTTCCACACAATTTAATAAATTGTTCATTAAGACTACCATATCTTTTATTTTCGACATTGAATAATCAATTAGTCTTCTAATCCATTTTTATTCACAAATTTCTTATGATAATTCACTGCTATAAACTTTTATTCACAACACATACATTTTTGGATTTATCCATCCCCATATCAACATAAAGGTTTATTTAGCATATGAATAGGTAAACTCAAAAACTACTAATTTTTGAGTGGTTCTTCTTTAATGACAACAAAATAATTTCATTAGTGCATCTACGCCACAAAGTGTACTATTACTCATTAATTAACATAATTACAACTCAATCATTCAAGAAATCCCTCTTTTCAAATTAAAGTGTGCCATTTTCTTAATCAATTTCATGCTTCAACCATACAATTTACAAGCGATCTAATTGGAAATTTTTCATGCATCATGCTAGCAATATTCCACCATCATTCATTCAAACTAATAATCATGGAGAATTCTACATACAATTTAATTTCATGCTAGAATTTTACACAAGTTAATCACCTCATTTCAATCAATTCATACACTAACTCTTCAATTTAAGTGTGTTCTTATTAGTATTTTTCATGCATAGTGTTGGTAATTAAAACTAGCATAGATTCCTACATTAGAAATATGAAAGTTTTACCCACCTTGAATGGAGAGAACTAAACAACACAAGCCTTGCAAATGAAAGCACCACCTCCTAGCCAAAAGCGCGCACAAGCTCCAAGCCTCCTAGCACAAACCGAATGCTCCTCTATGTGATAGCCGGCCACTCCAAGCAAGCAAAACCCACACAAACTCTCTATCTTTTATAACTCACACTATTACTACAATAATACTATAGCTTGGAAATATAATTTGCATATGAAAATAGCCATGAGAGGGGGGGTATTTATACTAGAGAATGGGTGAGATGGAGGGCCAAGATTGAGTGGTTGGTTGTAGAATGAAGGGCCTAGATCAAAGTAGGAGTTAGAAAAACTACCCACATCCATAAAACTACCCCAATGATCACCATGACAAAAATCAAATATCCCTCCAAAAGAATGCATCCCGGCCTCAAAAGAAGAGTGTGCATTGCACGTGTACGTGTAGTGCACGTGCATGCAACTAGGCCAAAAATTTGTACATTTTTAATTTTGTATAAAAATAAATTAGTTAAAAAAAAGTCTTCTACATGACAAGTTTAATTAAAAGAGATTAATTCATGGGCTTTCTTTTTGGGCCAAAATGGTTTATTAAGAATAAAAAATAAAAATACATTTTTTTTGGGCTTTTTAAGAAAAGGCTTTTTCATTAAATTAAAATAAGGCTTTAAAGAAAGGCTTTTTGTACAAAATAATTTGAGAACACATAATTAAATATTTATACACATCATTATAAAAATAATTCAACCCAAAATATTGCACGTGCACACTACGTGCAAAATAAATAATTTTTCATTAATTGAAAAATCAGGATATTACAGTACTCCCTCCTTAGAATAGTTCCGTCCCCGGAACTACAATCAAGAGCGAGGAACAAAAATACAATACACACAACAAGCAAAAAAGATACAAAAATACAATCAAGCAAAAAGCTCAGGATAGTCCTTCAACATCCTCTCCTCAGATTCCCAAGTAGCCTCTTCAACCAAGTGGTTTCTCCAGACTACCTTGACCATCGGTATCGTCTTATTCCTCAAGACTTTCTCTCGACGATCAACAATCTCAACAGGAGACTCGATGTAATTCAGGTCTAACTGCAAACCTTCCGGCACTTCAGGCAAATGATGACTCGGGTCTGGAATATAACCTCTCAGCATAGACACATGAAAGACATTGTGCACCCGAGACAACTCTTCTGGTAATTCAAGCCGGTAAGCAGTTTTCCCGATCCTTTTCAATATCTTATACGGGCCTATAAACCTCGGGGATAACTTCCCGCCTTTGCCAAAACGAACCACACCTTTACTGGGCGATACCTTCAGAAAGACAAAGTCACCAACCTCAAACTCAAGGTCCCTTCTCCGGTTGTCTGCATAGCTTTTCTGCCTGCTCTGAGCTTCCACCAACCTTTTCCTGATCAGATCAATCTTCTCAGAAGTTTGCTGTACAAGCTCAGGACCAAATAACTGACGCTCCCCTACTTCATACCAACAAACAGGAGTCCTGCACTTCCTGCCATACAAAGCTTCGTACGGCGCCATCCCGATGCTAGCCTGAAAACTGTTGTTATAGGCAAATTCTACCAAAGGTAAATGCCTTTCCCAACTGCCTCCGAAGTCTAGTATACAACACCGAAGCATATCCTCAAGAATACGATTGACTCTCTCGGTCTGCCCATCGGTTTGCGGATGAAAAGCAGTGCTGAAATCTGTCTTGGTACCCAAAGCTGTCTAAAGACTCCTCCAGAAATGCGAAGTAAACCGCGCATCTCGATCAGACACATTAGTTGAGGGAACACCATGAAGTCGGACAATCTCACCAACATACATCTCAGCCAACTTGTCCATCGAAGCAGTGAGTTTCATCGCCAAAAAGTGAGCGGACTTGGTCAGTCGATCGACTATAACCCAAATAGCATCATTGCCTTTAGAACTCTTAGGCAATCCCGTGATGAAATCCATACTGATGTTATCCCACTTCCATTCCGGAATAGGTAACGGCTGTAATAGACCTCCGGGTCTCTGATTTTCGGCTTTGACTTGCTGACAAACCTCACACTTCGCGACAAATTCAGCCACATCCCGCTTCAAACCTGACCACCAGAAATGCTGTTTGATGTCTTTGTACATCTTAGTACTCCCAGGATGTACCGACAAAAGAGTAGCATGCGCCTCCTGAAGAATACTCTCCTTCAGGTCCGCCTGATTTGGAACGCACAGCCTATCTCCGAACCACAGCACTCCATCCCTGATTTGAAATCCGGGCAACCTACCAGCACCAACCTGATCCTTCATCTCCAGAATATCAGCATCAACCTCCTGACTTGCAATGATCCTTGCATTCAGAGTAGGCTGAAGCCTCAACTGAGCCAAAGATGCTCCCAATCCTTGCAAGACAACCTCAATACCTGCTCGATCCAGCTCCTCAATCAGATGCCTCTGAGTTGTAATCAAACTGGCCAAATTGCTCTTGCGACTAAGTGCATCAGCAACAACATTAGCTTTTCCAGGATGATACTTGATCTCAGGTCGCATATCCTCGAGCACTTCCAACCATCTCCGCTGCCTCAGATTGAGATCCCTCTGCTGATATATATACTTCAAGCTCTTGTGGTCCGTGTACATATTCAACTTCTCACCCGTACACGTAGTGCCTCCATTGCTTCAAAGCAAAGATAATCGCAGCCAACTCCAGATCATGAGTCGGGTAATTTTTCTCATGCGGTCGTAGTTGCCTAGACCCATAAGCGATTACTCTTCCCTCTTGCATTAAGACACAACCAAGTCCCCGATGTGAAGCATCGCTATAAACATCATACTCAACACCTGCTCTAGGCAAAGCCAAAATAGGTGCAGTAGTCAGTCTATCCTTCAACTCCTGAAAACTCGCCTCACATTGCTCGGTCCACTTGAAGCTCACATTCTTCTTGGTCAGTCCAGTAAGCGGTACAGCTATCTGAGCATAACCTTGAATGAATCTCCTGTAGTATCCAGTCATCCCAAGGAAACTCCTGACTTCCTTCACTGTAGTAGGCCTTGCCCAATCTCTCACTGCCTCTATCTTCTGAGGGTCAGTTGCCACTCCCTCCTTAGAAAGGATGTGACCTAGGAATGCCACTTCAGATTTCCAGAAATCACACTTGGATAACTTGGCATACAACTTCTGCTCTTCCAACTTCTGCAAAACTGCTGCCAGATGCTCGGTGTGCTCCTCCTCAGACTTGGAGTACACGAGGATATCGCCGATAAACACCACGACGAAAGAATCAATGAACGGCCTCAAAACTCTGTTCATCAAATCCATGAAGATCGCGGGTGCATTCGTCACTCCGAATGGCATAACTAAGAATTCGTAATGCCCATGCCGAGTTCTAAACGCAGTTTTGTGCACATCTTCAGATTTCACTCGAACTTGGTGATACCCTGATCGAAGATCTATTTTGGAGAATACAGCTGCTCCTTGTAGACGATCGAACAAGTCATCAATCCGAGGAATATGATAATTATTCTGAACAGTGACCTTATTCAGCTCCCGGTAATCGATACACATTCTCATCGATCCATCCTTCTTCTTTACCAAAAGCACTGGTGCTCCCCAAGGTGACGCACTAGGTTGAATAAAGCCTTTCTCCAACAGTTCCTCAATCTGCCGTTTCACCTCATCTTGTTCCACTGGAGCCATCCTATACGGTGCCTTAGAAATGGGTGCACTTCCCAGTTGAACAGTGATGCTGAACTCCACATCACGATGCGGGGGTAACCCAGGAAAATCTTCCAAGAACACAGTCGGATAGTCCCGAACCACAGGAATCCCTTGCACTTCCACAGGAGTCTCTTCCTTGCGGATAGTTGCCACCAGCTTAGAACACTTCTTCTTCCCTTGGAACGTGACTTCAGGTCCCCCTGGAGCCTTCACTGTTACCATCTTGGTCTTACACTCGATGCTTGCACTGTACACCGACATCCAATCAATGCCAATGATAACATCGACTCCCAAGATAGTCAGCTCGATCAGATCAATGCCAAAGATTCTATCCCCAATCACAATCTCGCAATCGGCATAATACCGATCAGTGGTTAAAGTTTCCCCTGACGGAGTAGCTACCGCTAAGATCTTGCCCGGAAAAATCTTCGGTTCAACTTCCAACACTTTAGCAAACTTTGGAGACACAAATATATGAGAGGATCCAGTATCAAACAATACGACAGCTTTCATTCCATTAAGATATAGTTCGCCTGTTACATAATACACACCATTACATAACAGTCTCGCTAAACACGGGAAAAGAAATGACAAAAACTCTAAACACCAGCCCTCGTACCAGAGATGACCTGATCTGCCTCATCAGCATCAGCTTTCGTCAAGGCAAATACTCGCCCTGATTGGTACGGCCTCTTCCCAGCCTGCTACGTTGGTGCGTTGCTGTTTCCACTCTGTAATTTGGGACAGTGAGATTTGTAATGCCCCGTTTCACCACAGTTGTAGCAAGTCACCGTAGAAGGTCTCACCACATTGTTTCCAGGTCCTCCAGCTACACCAATAGCATTCGCCCCTGTCGGTTTGAACCTCTGTGCAGATGGTTGCCCTCTGAAACTCCCCGACTGTGCAGGCCTCTTGCCAGTCTGCCAGTTGTTCCTCCGATTCTGAACAACTTGGAACTGCTCCATATTCGCCTCCGTCGCTGCCGCCCTCTTGACCAGCTTATCGAATCGCCTGATACCAAGGGATATCATACGAGATCTCAAGCTAGGCCTCAGACCATGCTCGAACTTGCAAGCTTTCTTGGCCTCATCCATCACCAGCTCTGGAGCATACCTGGAGAGCTGAGTGAACTTGGTCTCATATGCTCTCACCGACATGCTGCCTTGCTGAAGCGACAGAAATTCCATCGCCTTCTTCTCCTGGACGTCGGAGGGGAAATAGTGACTGCGGAATTCTTCTAGAAATTCCTCCCAGCCAAGCAACATGCCTCCCATGGTCCTCTTCATGGATTGCCACCAAACTGCCGCATCCTTCTCTAGCTGCAAAGTTGCCAACTTGACCTTGCTACCTTCCGGTGTCTCCAACACCTCAAAGATCGTCTCCACTTGCCGTATCCAGTTGTCAGCCGCATCTGGGTATGACTTTCCCTCGAATACAGGTGGTTTCATTCTCTTGAACGATTCCACCAGCTTAATCGTCTCGGGCACTGGATTTGCCGGCCCCCTTCCTTGGTTCTGAGCCACTGCATTAAGCGTCTGGTAGACCCTAGCAAGTTCAGTCTCCATATCCAACCCTTCCCCATTCCTAGCTCCTCTTCTCGACATATTCTGATGCAAAAGATCCGTCAAATTCGAAGTATATGACAAGAATTTAAACCAACTTGCATTTCATTGAATTCCAAAGTTTATACATTCGAATTTAAAAACATTTTTGACATCAGAATGAAAGAAATAGAAGCTACAACACTCTAACTCCTACGGATCCTCTTCGCTGCTCAAAGTTCTTCCCACAGTTCTTCAACCTCATCCTTCAGCACATCAGTTAGGTTCTTTTTCTTCTCAAGTTCCCAAATCCGATGACTGAGAACAGAATAGTCGGCCTTCCGCTTCTCCAGCTGAGCCTCCAACAATCCAACTCTCTCCTTCAGGGTTTCCACTTGCCTCTGAAGAGAAGTCACATGACCACTTGGAACTGGTACTTCTTCTTCATCAGAAGAAGAATCATCAGATGAATCCGGAGGTGGGGTGATCTCTCGGGATTCAGGCCATTCTTCACCGTCAGAATCAGCCTGCCCAGGATAGTACTCGTCCTCGGAATCAGCTTGTCCAGGACGGAACTCTTCCTCAATAATATGCCAGTTGTCGCCTCCAGCAGGGTCAAAGTGATCAGCCATCTTAGAAATAGGGAGGAAGAAGCATAAGTCATAGAGCAACACAAATGTAAGTCACTTACATTTAAATCTCTAGACTCAAACACACACTCTAATGTCCACATCTAGGGTGTCGTTCTCTATAAATTTGTACAAGTGTGAAAGTGTAGAAAGCGTGGCTCTGATACCACTCTGTAACGCCCCGAATCCCAAATACACTGAATTCGAGATGTTCTACAGGATCTTTTCACTTTCTTTAGTACAATTTTACAGGGAAATAAAAACTTTTCATCATACATCAGAGTTTACATCATAATTACATCTTTCTTTTGCACAGCGGAAGTAAAATACAACAATTTAATACAAGTACAACAGCATGATATAATCTTTAAGCATCCATTCCTCTTTAATCTTTAACATGACATTCACCTGCATATAAGACTGTGGATACGTCAGTTTATTCAACCGACGAACATTATACACGGTCATCCTCTCTATGCCGGAAATAGTATAACTTAACTTTCCATATTTAACAAACACAAACTTGTCACATTCAAACTAAAGGGACTACCCTATTGATGTCGTGTTGTGACAGTGCACTTAGTCCTTAATGCATTTATTCATGTTACATGACACTAATGCGCACTTGTTCAGATTCTATGCATCCCATACTACATAGGTCCGAGGGCAAGCCCTTATTCGTTCTTCATCTTTATAGGGTTCAATCCCCCGTTATGATTTAATCTACTACTGTAATTACGGTAAGTATCCTAGATGTTATCTGACCTACGAACTCATGTTTAGGCACTCTGGAGTAGTATCCTCACCCAGACGCATCATGGGAATTCCTAGGATACGCTCTCACCATAAACATGACACCACCCGTAGTCTTCAAACATCCCACGAGCGTCGCCACTGGGACGGTACTCTGGAACAGTATCCTCACCCAGACTCGTCATGGGAATTCCTGGGATACGCTCTCGCCGCTACCCATGGCCCTCATACTCAATGTTTTTTTCTTACTTTCATCACATCTTCACTATGCACTAGTCCTTAATTTTATTAAAAATCATGAACAAAATTAATCTCTAGAGTTAGCCTCTCCATCAACCGGACTTATTCATTCATTTCATCTTGACCAACCTTGGTCTAATTTCACTTTATTTCATTTCTCGATGCCGGGGAGACTTAGCTACTCTATTTCAAATTTCATTTCACAATCTTCAATTTATACAATTTCCATATCGAGTTCTCATACTCATATGTATATTCTCTTTCAATTAATGATTTCACTTTGTTCACTAGTCCATCATTGCACAAAATAGCATATACTTATCAATTGTCACATCATGATAGTTTCTCCTTACCAAATAATATACACACTTCACATATTGTGAGGAAATAATTGCATCATGTTACAAACCACATTTCTTTTTGCCAAGTTAATACTTAATGTTCCAATTCACTTGTTCTTTCAAGTTATAGTTCAATATTAATCATCCACATAGAACCATATGTCTATATATGCATTTTGACTCCAAACCATAGTTAAATTTATTTAAATAATACCCAAATCATTCTTATAAAATTCCTTACATTTTTATGAGAATTACCATATTTTTTCCACATTTTTTGGACATCTAAAACTCCCAAAAAAAACATTTTTTTATATACGCCGATAGCAAGAATCGAACCCAAGCACAACGGAAAGAGAGCCAAGAGCACCCGCCACATGGCCGAACTGTGCTAGCGATATGAAGGGGGCGAATTTAGTATATGTGCTTTCGGGTCGAAGTTATATATATATTCTCAAATGGTGGAAAAATTGTTGTGAACACAGGGTTCGAACCGCTCGCTCCAGAGAAGCCAACCGCGGTCAGTGACCGCCTGAGCTAGTAGCTCGGGTTGTCACACTACCCAAATAAAACCCATATGTTTCATATTCGTACTGTTTAAAAGAACAACTCGATGTTCAAATTAACTAGTTTCATATTGCCTTCATAAAAACTACTGGAAAATTCCAGATTAAATCTCCTTTACCTGATCTTCATAACAACAAGTATAAAATAATTTTTTGTACTAAAAACATAGTTTTTCCACACAATTTAATAAATTGTTCATTAAGACTACCATATCTTTTATTTTCGACATTGAATAATCAATTAGTCTTCTAATCCCTTTTTATTCACAAATTTCTTATGATAATTCACTGCTATAAACTTTTATTCACAACACATACATTTTTGGATTTATCCATCCCCATATCAACATAAAGGTTTATTTAGCATATGAATAGGTAAACTCAAAAACTACTAATTTTTGAGTGGTTCTTCTTTAATGACAACAAAATAATTTCATTAGTGCATCTACGCCACAAAGTGTACTATTACTCATTAATTAACATAATTACAACTCAATCATTCAAGAAATCCCTCTTTTCAAATTAAAGTGTGCCATTTTCTTAATCAATTTCATGCTTCAACCATACAATTTACAAGCGATCTAATTGGAAATTTTTCATGCATCATGCTAGCAATATTCCACCATCATTCATTCAAACTAATAATCATGGAGAATTTTACATACAATTTAATTTCATGCTAGAATTTTACACAAGTTAATCACCTCATTTCAATCAATTCATACACTAACTCTTCAATTTAAGTGTGTTCTTATTAGTATTTTTCATGCATAGTGTTGGTAATTAAAACTAGCATAGATTCCTACATTAGAAATATGAAAGTTTTACCCACCTTGAATGGAGAGAACTAAACAACACAAGTCTTGCAAATGAAAGTACCACCTCCTAGCCAAAAGCGCGCACAAGCTCTAAGCCTCCTAGCACAAACCGAATGCTCCCCTATGTGATAGCCGGCCACTCCAAGCAAGCAAAACCCACACAAACTCTCTATCTTTTATAACTCACACTATTACTACAATAATACTATAGCTTGGAAATATAATTTGCATATGAAAATAGCCATGAGAGGGGGGGTATTTATACTAGAGAATGGGTGAGATGGAGGGCCAAGATTGAGTGGTTGGTTGTAGAATGAAGGGCCTAGATCAAAGTAGGAGTTAGAAAAACTACCCACATCCACAAAACTACCCCCATGATCACCATGACAAAAATCAAATCTCCCTCCAAAAGAATGCATCCCGGCCTCAAAAGAAGAGTGTGCATTGCACGTGTACGTGTAGTGCACGTGCATGCAACTAGGCCAAAAATTTGTACATTTTTAATTTTGTATAAAAATAAATTAGTTAAAAAAAAGTCTTCTACATGACAAGTTTAATTAAAAGAGATTAATTCATGGGCTTTCTTTTTGGGCCAAAATGGTTTATTAAGAATAAAAAATAAAAATACATTTTTTGGGGCTTTTTAAGAAAAGGCTTTTTCATTAAATTAAAATAAGGCTTTAAAGAAAGGCTTTTTGTACAAAATAATTTGAGAACACATAATTAAATATTTATACACATCATTATAAAAATAATTCAACCCAAAATATTGCACGTGCACACTACGTGCAAAATAAATAATTTTTCATTAATTGAAAAATCAGGATATTACAGTACTCCCTCCTTAGAATAGTTCCGTCCCCATTCTCCTATACCATTATAGAGGCTCCAGTTCCCAACAACTTCAAGCCTCCATATTTTGAGACCTATACTGGGGAGTCGGACCCCGCAGATCACATTGAGAGTTTCAAAACTCTCATGATGATCCACCATGCATCCGACTCCCTTCTTTGCAAGACCTTCCCGGCCACACTCAAGGGGCCAGCTCGGGAATGGTATTCTCGGCTTGCGCCGGCATCTATCTTCTCCTTCGACCAGTTCGAGGGTCTTTTCCTCACGCATTTCGTGAGCAGTCGGCGTGCCGAGAAGACGAGCGACACCCTATTGTTCCTCAGCCAAAAGAAGGACGAACGACTAAGGGATTATGTCAAACGCTTCACTGCCGAGGCCAGGTCCATTGCTTCTTTGGAACCCTCGGTCTCCACCATCGCCTTCCAGTCCAACGTTCTCAATGCTGACCTCAGGGCGTCCCTCGCCAAGAAGCCCCCTCGGGACTTCTCAGAGCTCCTACTTCGGAGCGAGAAGTACATTCGAGCGGAAGAAGCCGTCCGCCGCCCCACCTTCGAGGCCTCATCTTCCGCGAACAAGCGGAAGGATGCTGAAGAAGGAGCTAAGAAGCTCCAAAAAGACAATGGGGGTCAGCGGCGTCCTCCTCCTCGGTTTGAGAAATTCACTCCGCTTAACGCGAGTGTATCTGCCATCCTCATGGAGATAAGGAACGATGGCCTCCTACCGCCTGCCCCAAGGATGAATACCCAAGCAAAGAAGAGGGACCGGAGTAAGTGGTGTCATTTCCATTGGGACCATGGGCACGACACAGATGAATGTCGGGTCTTGAAGGATGAAATCGAGGCCCTCATTCAGAGAGGGCAACTCAACCGGTTCATAAAAAGGGACAAAGTCGATCCGTCCCCGCCGCCTCGGGGGGCTAACAGGCAAAATGTGCAGCGCACGGAGACTCCGGAGGCCGAAGTAGAGGGCATCTTGCACCTAATACATGGGGCCCAATGGGGGTAGATTCCAACTCCTCCTGAAATGCCTTCGTAAGGGAGGTTAACTCTGTGCAGAGCCATCCTTCCCCAAAGAGCCTCGGAGTCCCGGTGACGTTCTTCGATAGGGACCTGGAGGGCGTCCGCACGCCCCACTACGACATCCTCGTCATCAATCTCTGCATGGCGAACTTCGAAGTTCGTCGCATCTGGGTAGATAACGGCAGCTCTGTAATACCTCGGATTTTAAAATATTCACTTTTATATTTTGTAGGGGTGAGAATTATTTTAAGTGACATCTTATTTTATTTATTTTTAATATCGATACTGGTATTGCATATTTGTGGTAGATTGGTATTATTGTTATATTAGAGTTAAGAGTTGAGATTTTGTGTGAGGAAATATAGTTTATTTTATTTTATCATTATGGAGGATTATTATAAGATAATTTTAATGTGTTTCGTATTGTTTGTATTATTATAGAAAAGAGTTGGGGGTTTAATTGTAATATTTTGGATGTGGAGGGTTTATATGTAAATATCCATTATTCTTATTATTAATATATATTATATTTTTATTATTCCCCCCCCCCCCATTTTTCCTTCTTCCTTTCTTTCCTTTCCTTCCCGTTCCTTTCTCCCATCAAAACCGAACCCAATCCGACCCTTCTCTCCCCTCCTAAATCCACTCAAATCCTTCAAGATTTTCGAATTATTTTGGGGGGATGACTAATTGAAGGGTCCTCTACACCGTGGTAGCATCGATTTGGAGAAATAACTCCGGAAAGGTATACCCTATTTTATTTATTTGTATAAAATTAAGTGTGTTTAATTTCTATTGAGTAGGAATATTATGGTGGGGAGATTAGAAGAGGTTGGGAATAATAGAGGCAAGAAATTAGTAAGTTCCTGGAGATTATATAAGTTGTTGATAAATTAGGGTTTTGGATTTATAAAATAGAGTTATATATATGAGAATTATCTCTTGTATGGTAGTAAAAATTGTAGTGAGCCATTAGAATAAAATGGGGAGTGATGATTTGGGCATAAACTCGGATTATAGGGTTTATGAAATCGGGTAGGAAACACGATCCTAATAATTGTATAAAATGCATATGAGGGTGTAGAATATTATAAAAGTATTAATAGGAATTTAGGATGAGTTTTGTAGGTTTAAGTCTCAATCAAATCTAATGAGAAAGAGTGTATGTGTATTATGCACGCCGGGTGTTCAGTGAAATGCCCGAGCGAGACTTAGGTGAGAATTTGATGAATTCGGAGGTGTAAATGGGTTTTACTATTGTTATTAACCCTAATTTGAGAAATTAGGAAGAAGGGATTAAAGAAATTAGGAGATAGGGAATTTTCTTATTAGCAAGCCTCCGATCAATATGTGAGTTCTTGTATTGGGGTTCGAATTTGAAATCCGTCGATGTAGCTCGCCTACTTATGTCATTTGTGACATGTGAGTGAAGACGGATTTGAATTTGGAGGTCCGTAGGTCGAGTTTTGAGTTTTATGCTAATCGATCCTATAATTTTCCAATTAGGTGGAAAAAGTTGAACTTCGACCGGCTACCGGGCGGACGTGGGACATCGTTTGCTCGATCCGTCAGGTGAGTATGTTGTATCTATATATATTTTATATTGAGGCCAAATTTCGTGGCTTTCTGATATATTTTATGGAAGTTATGCTAAAAATTGATTTTCAATGAAAATACGGATTTTTGGAACCCGAAAATGGGTTTTTGAGATATTTGGTGAAATTAACTATTTTAAGTATATAAAACTAATATTATGGGTTAATGTGATGTGTTGATGTATAAAAACTAAATATATTAATTTTTTTATGCTTATTTTTATCCCGTGCATGTTTCGTGCATGTTTTTGGGTATATAGGCCGATATAGGTAATTTGGTATATGCGGAGCCTTGTGTATGGGCTAGCATGCTATGGATGGATGTTATAAGATGTAAATAGACGAAATTAGTGATTGTGATCATGTTTTGGAAACCCGTGTAATTATAGTGCATGTTTTGTGCATGTTTTGGGGCATATAGGCCCTTGTAGGTGATTTTACTTACATGGAACATGGTGTATGAGCGATATTATGAGATTTAATTAGAGGAGACAAGTGATTTTGACCACTTTTCTTGGAAACCCGCATGTGTGGTGTATGTTTGTGATATATATATATTATGATATTGACTCGTGATGTGATAATTGATGAAATTAGTCAGTGAGTATATGTTTACATTATAATTATGTTTGAAGTGAATTAATGGCTAATAATATGATATTGTAATGTGATGAAGTATACATTTTGATACTTTATGATATGGAATAACATAATGTAGTTCCCTTATTAATGTTATAACTTGGCGTATGTCTATATATGGTACAGTGAGATAATGAATAATATGGTATACTTAATGTGGGATGTTATGGCAAAATAAATATCTTGGCGCATTATTATTATGCAATAATATGATATGATGGTTTTAATTGTTGAATGACAGGGTGTATGCATAAGGTGGTATAATGATATGAAGATGAATATTGTTGACAACAGATATGCATTAAATGGTAAGATAAAAGATAAGATGGTACGTGCTAATAAAATGTGTTACTAATTCACATGATTAAAGTCCAGGATGTGGCATTTATTATATTAAATAGTGAAATGCTTGTGTGATAAAGGAAGATGGAAAGATGAAATGATTAATGCTTATAACAGATGGTTTTGTTGACCAGTACCTACAGCAATCCTGGGGATTTGGGCTAGACCTCCTAACGCCCAAGGACCGGCTTGGGAATAGTGGACCCAAACTATGTTTGGGGTAAGTGGTTTTTATCGCCCAAGCTATCGGCTTGAGGCCCGGTTTTCCTCTCAGGTGGGACCTGAGAGAGAGTTGATACCCCAGGATAGACCTAGGAGAGCAGATACCTCCGGATAGACCGGAGAGAGATATGATACCTCAGGTAGGGACCTGAGAGAGAGTTGATACCCCAGGATAGACCTGGGAGAGCAAATACCTCCAGATAGACCGGAGAGAGCGATATGATACCTCAGGTGGGACCTGAGTGTGGTGTTCCCTTACTAGTTCGGCTAGGAGGAAGACGTAGCCTCGGACGAGTAAGACTCTGGGAGAGCATCAGACCGCGTGTTTACTGGGCTGTGGCTTTCAGTATGTTGGGATACTGTGGCTCACTGGTCGACAAACTAATAAAATAACTAAGTGTAAATAAAAATGTGAGAGTAAAGAAAGTGAAAGTGAATTGTGAATGTGAAAAAAAGTGGTTGTGGATGAAATGCGGCATGTGGTTAATTTAAAATGAAAAGAGTAAAAGAGACATGTGTTAATATGAATAGTATGAAGTAGTTGTATTATGAAAATGATGATTAAAGTAAAATACAGTATGGTATGAGTTGTACCTTGGAATTGTGTCAAGGAACTACCTGTCCGCTATTTCTGTGGAAATGGTGGGAACTACCTGCCTTGGCATAATTCGCAGGGTGAGTTGGCATGATAGTGGTAATGACTAATGGAAATGAAGAATTAAGTAAAGTGAAGATGAAAAGTAATTGAAATAAATTAATAACCAAGCTATTGGCTTGAGATGTGATGTGATATTACCTAGACTATGTGTTTGGGGTGTGGTGATTAATACCCCAGCTATCGACTTTGGGGTGTGATATGTGATTGCCCAAACTATGTTTGGGATATGGAGTATAAATTGATGAGAATGAAAGTGAAATTAATGGTAACTTGAGATATAAGTGAAAAGGAAAGTAAATTATTAATTAGATTGGGTAATAACTAAATGTTACAACGGGATGAGAATGAGTTATAAAACATGCTTTTAATGCAATAAGAATGAGTATTCAATAAGTGATATGTTAATGATGTGATGAAATGTGAGTAATTGCAATGGGCAATGAAATGTATATTTGTGTCATAAGGCACAATGAATGTGATATTATGAGGATGGATGCATATGTTTATGATGTGATACTTGATATAATACAATAAAATAAATACCTGTATTATGAGATTGGTTATGAAAATGGTTATTAAAGAAGGTATGTTGTGATATGAGTTTGTGTATCTTGGAAGTGCGTCGGGGAACTACTCGCCCGCTATTTCCATGGAAATGGTGGGAACTACCTGCCTTGGCACTACTTCCAGGATGAGTAAGTGAGTTGTTGATATAATGCAAGTAAATGAAGTGCATGGCTAAATAAAAATGAAGAAATATGTAGTAGCATCCTGTGGTTATAAATTTATATATGAAGAATTGGTGATGTGGCAATAATTGTGGAAGATGAATTCAAATTGATAAGTAAGGGATTGTATGTGAGTCGGTATTATGTAAATGTAAAATAAGGATATATACGGGGTTGATGTGAAGCATGTAGTGAAATGTGTGAATTATGGATAATTATATAACCGGATGCGGATTTGAAGACTATTTTGATATAAAATCGTATTGGTGATGTTTTTCTGTTCAGATTTCAGGTTGCATCATCTAAACTTGAAGTTTGTAAGTTTAAAGTATTTTCTTTATACCATTTTAATTTATCTATTAGATTAATAATTATACTCACACCAGAAATGGCTAACCCCTGATGTTTTCTGGGGGTTAGGGGGGTCCCTCCCTGAGGGTGGACAACCCTAACTCTCCTGCAAGTTGCTAGCAGCATGGTGAGGTAGTATAGAGCTAGATTTTGTACTTTGTTGGAGCTGCTCTATTATCTATGTACTTAGTATATGTAGAAAGGTGAATAGTTGATGTATTATTTTGTATTATGGTAAAAGTATATAGATATAGTGCTGTGATGAGGTAAGAAAGCCCGTACCCATCTTGTTGTGGAGTATTGGGTTTTGTGGTTGGCTTTTAAAAAAGTTTTCCTAAATTTTTACAAAAAATCCTATATGTTTTCAAAGGAATTTATGGTTTTTATTTAATATTTGATATTCTGTTATGAGTTTGGCCCCCAGAGCATAATATTTATATTGCCTGTGTGATTCTGCTCATTTTGGCCTGGGGAGCCCATGATTATATTGCCTGTGTTATGAGCTACGGAATTTAGAGCAGAATTTCGTAAGCCTTTTGTGTTTCGGGGCAGAAATTTCAGGGGAGACTCTGCCAAAATTTTATTTGAAATATACCTATCTTAGTTTATGTTTAAAGTGATATAGAAATTGAAAGTATTGAATTTGGAGGCTTAGTTTTCAAAAAAAATAATAAAAAAAAAATTGGGGTGTTACAGTTTGGTATCAGAGCCTAGGTTAACTAGGAATTTTGTTAATCCTAGTGATCTTGTCATGTGAGTATGGGTTCATTATTGCTTAGTTGGAGATAGAGAGTATATTTTATGCGGGTGTTTTGTTGAAGTATAGATTATATCATGGAATGGTGTGATCTTCATTAGACTTTGGTCTGACTTTGAGTCAGCATTAACTTTCATGGCCCTGCATATGGGTTGACCTCTGTAGAAATCCCGGTGTGAATTTGTGTACTATTGGAGTATTCTATTATATTGATTGCTGTGTGCCATAAGGAGCTATTCCCTGGAGATTTTGTGTGGGTCCTATGGGCATATGTCCTATAGGTGTAAATTTTATAGACTGTGGAGTGATGTGTGGTTTTGGTTTTATCCCATACTTGGAGAGACTGATTGGTTGTAGAGGGTTATGTAGGTCATATGTGTAGTTGGGGTATGATGCCGGGAGGATTTGGGTGAGACAGCCCGATGAAACATAGTTTTTGATTGTAGATAATGCCTTGGATGATGAAAATTATGCTCGTTGGGGTTCAGTAGAAATATTTAAGGCAGAGATTGAGATTGTTGAAGTGGGTTGCAAAGCTTTTAGTATATTCGAAGAGGTTCTTGGTCCCCTACCTTGGCAAGCTCTGGAGTGCAAGACCGATTTGATATATGGTATGACTCCAGTTTCTAAATCAGTTTGTGGTATAGCACTTTAGGAATAAGGAGAGATGAAAGAGAATTTGAGGTGATGCTTTTGGAAAAGATTATCGGTTCAAGTGATACGCCGTAGGCCGCGCCGGTAGTTTTGTAACAAAGAAGGTAGTTCACTGAGAAGGTGTACAGAGTAAGGTGACTATTAAGTATTCGTTGTTGAGAATATATATTTTGTTGGATTAGCTGCGGGGAGCGCTACTAATTTCACGGCTAGAGTTGCACACCGAGTACCGTCAGATAATCCATGAAGAGGGAAGTATTCCAGGGATTGCTTTTCATACTCAGTATGAATTGTATGAGTTCTCAGTGATGTCCTTTGGGCTGGCGAATGTCCCTACAGTTTTCATGAATTTGACGAATTAGACCTTTCACCCTTATATTAACAGGGTGTGATTGTATTCTCAGATGATATTTGGTGTATTTTCGCAGTATGGAGGGGCGTGGATGGCACCTCAGAACTGAGTTGTAAACTCATTGGGACTAGAAGCGGTATGATAAGTCGGTAAATTACTATTTTTGGGGGCGAGAAGTGTGAATTTTGGGACACATTGTGTCTGTTGAAGGTGTAATTGTGGATGAGAAAGAAATTTCAAAAGGTGAAAAGACGGGGAATAACCCTCGGATGCGTTGGAAATTCAGAGTTTCTTGGTTTTAACTGGCTAGTATCAGAGGTTCATTCCTCGATTTTCTATTATTGCTGTACCGATGGCTCATTTTATCATAAAGAATGAGCCGTTGGTATGACCTGGACAATGCGGAAAGAGATTTTCAAGGGTTAAAGGAAGATGAACGACAGCTCATGTTTTGATCATCCCGAGAAGGGAGTGCATGTAGTACAGGATCAGGTGCAGTTTGATGCATGAAGGCAAGCTTGTGGCTTATATATTGAGGCAGTTGTGGGTATACGGGGTGCGTGAATTACGCAGATTTGAAATTAGTGACAGGAGGGCATGTATTGAAGGTGTTGAGAAATTAGTTTTTCAGAAAATAGTTTTAGCTTTTTTTGTGTTCGTAAGAGTTTGAATACTTGTTTTTGTAAATGATTTTAGCAGGAAGCAAAATGGCGATGGATGTTTTAAATGGACAAGAAGATTTTGGCTTTTATTACGTCCCGGGAGTGGACGGGGTTCAAAATTATTAGATAAATTTGATTTTATTTCCGTAGTAGAGGTTGATCCGACCTTATATATCAGTGGTTTATCAATACAATTATCTATCCTATAGTTGACCAGTCAAACTTGAATTCAAAATTTCTGTTTATGACAGAGGATGCATGGTCGAATTCTGGATGAGATTAATGAATGTGATGCAGATTGGTCAGTAGGCAGTAGGAAATTCTTGTTATTATCGTAGATTTGGTGTTCTTGATGTAGATGGCTTGTGGTAGGAGGTGACAGAGATTTCTCATTATATTCAGTATATTGTCTATCACGGTGGCATGAAGATGTATCAAAATTCTAGGAGAATATTTTATTGGTCCGGAAGGAGGAAAAACATTAATTATCAGGTGAGCATGGATAAGCCTCTTTTGAGGTGTGTAGTCGACAAAAGAAAAGGTGACGCAGATCAGCGGCAAAAGCCTCTTGAAGTTAGAAATTGAAGATTTGGGTATTCTTAAAGGTATCCTTCATTTATGGAGTACGTCGTTTTAGGAACCAGGGAAAAGTAGACCTGGGGTTTGTTGGCCCCTTCAGAGTTATAGAAAGAATTGGAATCGTGGCATATTGTTTGAAGCTTACCTCAGAGATGTTAGGCATTCTCGATGTATTTCCTATTTTATGTTGAGAAAGTGTGAGGGATCTATCCCAAGTTATGGAGCCACCGCAGATTAAAGTCTAGCTGGATATGGTATTGGATGTGATATCCTATGAAACTAGTGGTTATTGTGGGTCGATAGTGCAGCGGGCCAGACGATGAATTGTTCAGTTGTTAATGGTGCAATGAAGTAGTGATGCTGATGATGTACCTGGAAATCCTAGGTAATGGTGTGGAGGAGGTATCTTGAAATCGTTTGGGGAGTTTACTTAAACCTCATAGCTCGAGGACGAGCTTCTTTTGAGGTGTGCAGAATGTAATACCTTGGATTTTAAAATACCGAAAATATTCGCTTTTATATTTTGTAGGGGTGAGAATTATTTTAAGTGACATCTTATTTTATTTATTTTTAATATCGATACTGGTATTGCATATTTGGGGTAGATTGGTATTATTGTTATATTAGAGTTAAGAGTTGAGATTTTGTGTGAGGAAATATAGTTTATTTTATTTTATCATTATGGGGGATTATTATAAGATAATTTTAATGTGTTTCGTATGGTTTGTATTATTATAGAAAAGAGTTGGGGGTTTAATTGTAATATTTTGGATGTGGAGGGTTTATATGTAAATATCCCTTATTCTTATTATTAATATATAATATATTTTTATTATTTCCCCCCCCCCCATTTTTCCTTCTTCCTTTCTTTCCTTTACTTCCCGTTCCTTTCTCCCATCAAAACCGAACCCAATCCGGCCCTTCTCTCTCCCTCCCAAATCCACTCAAATCCTTCATGATTTTCGAATTATTTTGGGGGGATGACTAATTGAAGGGTCCTCTACACCGTGGTAGCATCGATTTGGAGAAATAACTCCGGAAAGGTATACCCTATTTTATTTATTTGTATAAAATTAAGTGTGTTTAATTTCTATTGAGTAGGAATATTATGGTGGGGAGATTAGAAGAGGTTGGGAATAGTAGAGGCAAGAAATTAGTAAGTTCCTGGAGATTTTACAGGTTGTTGATAAATTAGGGTTTTGGATTTGTAAAATAGAGTTATATATATGAGAATTATCTCTTGTATGGTAGTAAAAATTGTAGTGAGCCATTAGAATAAAATGGGGAGTGGTGATTTTGGCATAAACTTGGATTATAGGGTTTATGAAATCGGGTAGGAAACTCGATCCTAATAATTGTATAAAATGCATATGAGGGTGTAGAATATTATGAAAGTATTAATAGGAATTTAGTATGAGTTTTGTAGGTTTAATTCTCAATCAAATCGAATGAGAAAGAGTGTATGTGTATTATGCACGCCGGGTGTTCGGTGAAATGCCCGAGCGAGACTTAGGTGAGAATTTGATGAATTCGGAGGTCTAATTGGGTTTTACTATTGTTATTAACCCTAATTTGAGAAATTAGGAAGAAGGGACTAAAGAAATTAAGAGATAGGGAATTTTCTTATTAGCAAGCCTCCGATCAATATGTGAGTTCTTGTATTGGGGTTCGAATTTGAAATCCGTCGATGTAGCTCGCCTACTTATGTCATTTGTGACATGTGAGTGAAGACGGATTTGAATTTGGAGGTCCGTAGGTCGAGTTTTGAGTTTTATGCTAATCGATCCTATAATTTTCCAATTAGGTGGAAAAAGTTGAACTTCGACCGGCTACCGGGCGGACGTGGGACATCGTTTGCTCGATCCGTCAGGTGAGTATGTTGTATCTATATATATTTTATATTGAGGCCAAATTTCGTGGCTTTCTGATATATTTTATGGAAGTTATGCTAAAAATTGATTTTCAATGAAAATACGGATTTTTGGAACCCGAAAATGGGTTTTTGAGATATTTGGTGAAATTAACTATTTTAAGTATATAAAACTAATATTATGGGTTAATGTGATGTGTTGATGTATAAAAACTAAATATATTAATTTTTTTATGCTTATTTTTATCCCGTGCATGTTTCGTGCATGTTTTTGGGTATATAGGCCGATATAGGTAATTTGGTATATGCGGAGCCTTGTGTATGGGCTAGCATACTATGGATGGATGTTATAAGATGTAAATAGACGAAATTAATGATAGTGATCATGTTTTGGAAACCCGTGTAATTATAGTGCATGTTTTGTGCATGTTTTGGGGCATATAGGCCCTTATAGGTGATTTTACTTACATGGAACATGGTGTATGAGCTAGTATGCTATAATTTGATATTATGAGATTTAATTAGAGGAGACAAGTGATTTTGACCCCTTTTCTTGGAAACCTGCATGTGTGGTGTATGTTTGTGATATATATATATTATGATATTGACTCGTGATGTGATAATTGATGAAATTAGTAAGTGGGTATATGTTTACATTATAATTATGTTCGAAGTGAATTAATGGGTTATAATATGATATTGTAATGTGATGAAGTATACATTTTGATACTTTATGTAATGGAATAACATAATGTAGTTCCCTTATTAATGTTATAACTTGGCGTATGTCTATATATGGTACAGTGAGATAATGAATAATATTGTATTCTTAATGTGGGATGTTATGGCAAAATAAATATCTTGGTGCATTATTATTATGCAATAAGATGATATGATGGTTTTAATTGTTGAATGACAGGGTGTATGCATAAGGTGGTATAATGATATGAAGATGAATATTGTGGACAACAGATATGCATTAAATGGTAAGATAAAAGATAAGTTGGTACATGCTAATAAAATGTGCTACTAATTCACGTGATTAAAGTCCAGGATGTTGCATTTATTATATTAAAAAGTGAAATGCTTGTGTGATAAAGCAAGATGGAAAGATGAAATGATTAATGCTTATAACAGATGGTTTTGTTGACCAGTACCTACAGCAATCCTGGGGGTTTGGGCTAGACCTCTTAACGCCCAAGGACTGGCTTGGGAATAGTGGACCCAAACTATGTTTGGGGTAAGTGGTTTTTATCACCCAAGCTATCGGCTTGAGGCCCGGTTTTCCTCTCAGGTGGGACCTGAGAGAAAGTTGATATCCCAGGATAGACCTGGGAGAGAAGATACCTCCGGATAGACCGGAGAGAGATATGATACCTCAGGTGGGACCTGAGAGAGAGTTGATACCCAAGGATAGACCTGGGAGAGCAAATACCTCCGGATAAACTGGAGAGAGAGATATGATACCTCAGGTGGGACCTGAGTGTGGTGTTCCCTTGCTAGTTCGGCTAGGAGGAAGACGTAGCCTCGGACGAGTAAGACTCTGGGAGAGCATCGGACCGCGTGTTTACTGGGCTGTCAGCTTTCAGTATGTTGGGATACTGTGGCTCACTGGTTGACAAACTAATGAAATAACTAAGTGTAAATAAAAATGTGTGAGTAAAGAAAGTGAAAGTGAATTGTGAATGTGAAAGAAAGTGGTTGTGGATGAAATGCGGCATGTGGTTAATTTAAAATGAAAAGAGTAAAAGAGACATGTGTTAATATGAATAGTATGAAGTAGTTGTATTATGAAAATGATGATTAAAGTAAAATACAGTATGGTATGAGTTGTACCTTGGAATTCTGTCAAGGAACTACCTGCCCGCTATTTCTGTGGAAATGGTGGGAACTACCTGCCTTGGCATAATTCGCAGGGTGAGTTGGTATGATAGTGGAAATGACTAATGGAAATGAAGAATTAAGTAAAGCGAAGATGAAAAGTAATTGAAATAAATTAATAACAAAGCTATCGGCTTGAGATGTGATGTGATATTATCTAGACTATGTGTTTGGGGTGTGGTGATTAATACCCAAGCTATCGGCTTTGGGGTGTGATATGTGATTGCCCAAACTATGTTTGGGATATGGAGTATAAATTGATGAGAATGAAAGTGAAATTAATGGTAACTTGAGATATAAGTGAAAAGGAAAGTAAATTATTAATTAGATTGGGTAATAACTAAATGTTACAACGGGATGAGAATGAGTTATAAAACATGCTTTTAATGCGATAAGAATGAGTATTCAATAAGTGATATGTTAATGATGTGATGAAATGTGAGTAATTGCAATGGGCAATGAAATGTATATTTGTGTCATAAGGCACGAATGAATGTGATATTATGAGGATGGATGCATATGTTTATGATGTGATACTTGATATAATACAATAAAATAAATACCTGTATTATGAGATTGGTTATGAAAATGGTTATTAAAGAAGGTATGTTGTGATATGAGTTTGTGTATCTTGGAAGTGCGTCGGGGAACTACTCGCCCGCTATTTCCATGGAAATGGTGGGAACTACCTGCCTTGGCACTACTTCCAGGATGAGTAAGTGAGTTGTTGATATAATGCAAGTAAATGAAGTGCATGGCTAAATAAAAATGAAGAAATATGTAGTAGCATCCTGTGGTTATAAATTTATATATGAAGAATTGGTGATGTGGCAATAATTGTGGAAGATGAATTCAAATTGATAAGTAAGGGATTGTATGTGAGTCGGTATTATGTAAATGTAAAATAAGGATATATACGGGGTTGATGTGAAGCATGTAGTGAAATGTGTGAATTATGGATAATTATATAACCGGATGCGGATTTGAAGACTATTTTGATATAAAATCGTATTGGTGATGTTTTTCTGTTCAGATTTCAGGTTGCATCATCTAAACTTGAAGTTTGTAAGTTTAAAGTATTTTCTTTATACCATTTTAATTTATTTATTAGATTAATAATTATACTCACACCAGAAATGGCTAACCCCTGATGTTTTCTGGGGGTTAGGGGGGTCCCTCCCTAAGGGTGGACAACCCTAACTCTCCTGCAAGTTTCTAGCAGCATGGTGAGGTAGTATAGAGCTAGATTTTGTACTTTGTTGGAGCTGCTCTATCATCTATGTACTTAGTATATGTAGAAAGGTGAATAGTTGATGTATTATTTTGTATTATGGTAAAAGTATATAGATATAGTGCTGTGATGAGGTAAGAAAGCCCGTACCCATCTTGTTGTGGTGTATTGGGTTTTGTGGTTGGCTTTTAAAAAGGTTTTCCTAAATTTTTACAAAAAATCCTATATGTTTTCAAAGGAATTTATGGTTTTTATTTAATATTTGATATTCTGTTATGAGTTTGGCCCCCAGAGCATAATATTTATATTGCCTGTGTGATTCTGCTCATTTTGGCCTGGGGAGCCCATGATTATATTGCCTGTGTTGTGAGCTACGGAATTTAGAGCAGAATTTCGTAAGCCTTTTGTGTTTCGGGGCAGAAATTTTAGGGGAGACTCTGCCAAAATTTTATTTGAAATATACCTATCTTAGTTTATATTTAAAGTGATATAGAAATTGAAAGTATTGAATTTGGAGGCTTAGTTTTCAAAAAAATTAAAAAAAAAAATTTAAAAAAAAATTTGGGTTGTTACAAGCTCCGTCAACTTCCTTTTCTTGGAGGCCTTCAAAGGCCTCCCGCTGTCTAGGGACCGGCTCAAGCCCGCAGGCTACACTCTCCACGGGTTCACCGGGGTCCCGGTTACGGTCGAGGGAATTATAACCCTCGACGTAACATCTGGAAAGGCCCCGACAACTCGCATGGAGCAAATGGACTTCATGGTGGTCGACGTCAAGGCCGCCTATAATGTTATCCTGGATAGATCAGGTTTGGTCGCGCTTCAAGCCATCCCTTCAACCTACCACATAAAAATGAAGTTCCCCACCCCCTCAGGAGTGGGAGAAGTGAGAGGAAGCCAAGAAGCAGCTCAGAAGTGCTATATGACCTCGATGGGGGGTCCGGTTCTCTCTTTGGAAGCGCTTGAACTTTCTCAGGAAGGCGGCCAAACTATCTCCGAGCCCGTGGATAAATTGGAGGAACTGGCCTTCTCCGAAGAAGACACCACTACGACGTTCCGCATCAGCAAAGCTCTATTCCCCTCCATATAGCAAGATATCTCCCGGTGCATACGGGAGAATCGTGATCTCTTCGCATGGACTGCAGCAGACATGCCCGAAATCTCGGAGGAACTCTCAATGCACCATCTGAGCGTCATCCCTGGGGTCAAGCCTGTCCAGTAGAAGAGGCGAAAGTTTGTCCCCGAGAGGCAACAGGCGATCAAGGAGGAGGTTGACAAACTCCTCAACACCCGCTTTATTCAATAGGTGAACTACCCTGAGTGGCTCTCCAATGTGGTAATGGTCAAGAAGGCCAATGGGAGTTGGAGGATATGCATTGAGGGATGGCGGAGAGCGACAAGATTGGGTTAATGGCGATAGGCGGGTTGATGGGTTGGTTGAGTGGGAGACTGGGCGAGGACGGGGATCTGGTGACGAGGCGGTGGACAAAGGGACGGTGATCGGAGGTTTGGGTTGAAGCGGAAACTGGGAGAGGGAGAAGGAGGCGGAAGGGTGAACAGGGAAAGGTTAGGGGGTGTACAGTAATAAGGGTTAGGGGTTAAGGCGGCTGGGTTTGGGATTAATAATTAGGGTTAGGGTTTATTAGAAGAAGATTAGAGTATTTATAGGGGGAATTAGGATATTGGGTATTGGGTAACTGGGTATTAGATCCAATAAGGTAAAATACAATGTACATAATACAATAGATCAATATAAATCCAAATACGAGAAATGATATATCTAATAAAACATAATTTGTTTTACATAAATTATTTGAGACAATTATGAAATGAAAATAAAAGAATTGATTGTTCTAACAATCAATATTAATAATAAATAATCATAATAACAATAAGAATAAAAATACTAGCAATTATCAGAGTAATATCAATATATGAAAATGTGAATTTGTCGAAATAGTTCCAATCAGTAACAATATTTTTGATTTGAGGTAAAAATGCAAATGGTTGATCAAGTAAGAATAGAGACAATGTTTATTCAAAATAATTACAACTATAGTATAGGAAAAGCTTTAATCAATAAATTCAAAACGAGTTTAACAATAACAAATTTATAAATATCAAAATATGGAACAATACTCGGGAAATACGTATCTGCGGAAATAGGGGTTACAAATCCTACCCACCTTACAATTAAATTTCGTCCTCGAAATTTGCTTAGGCGGTACATAGGATAAGGCAAAAACAAACTGGGGTAACAAAATAGAGGGTTTAAAGAAAGGAACAAGGTTGTGGAAATACCAAAAAAAAGAAGGAAGTGGAAAACAATGAGGTCATATGGAGGACAAGAAAGAAGGAACCGGTATCAAAATGAAGAAGAAGCAACACAAGGCTTGCAAGATAGCAAGCAAAGGATGAAGAAATAGATAGAGCTAGATTCGAAGAGAGATGGAAAAAAAGAGTTAGACCAAGCAAATGAGTCAACAGGTGAGGGTGAATGCAAGGGGTAGAGTGAAACAAACAATGCAGGGAAGGGGAAACAATAGGAGAATTTTGGGACCTATGGGTTATGGGCCCATTACGCTTCTGCCGCGCTACACTGATGGTGATGTCCCAAGCAACATACCTGT
This sequence comes from Hemerocallis citrina, assembly GCA_017893485.1. Lineage (NCBI taxonomy): Eukaryota > Viridiplantae > Streptophyta > Magnoliopsida > Asparagales > Asphodelaceae > Hemerocallis > Hemerocallis citrina. The sequence goes on along the minus strand of CM030366.1, from coordinate 3,515,946 downwards.
CGCTGTAGGCCACATGACACCAATCGATGAACCGAGCAGGAAGACAAGAATGAGACATCAGGATCAAAGAAAGTATGGGCTCAAGATAGATATAAGCAAATAATGCAAAAGGATATAAAATTGAGCTTCAATTCAAATAATTAAAATATATAATATAGATCAAATCTAATGACTTTAACAGGACTAATAATAACAACAAATGTTAACAATAAAATCAATAGTGATAGAATAATAATAACAATAATAAAAGTATTAATAGTAACAATAATGATAACAACACATATTAATAGTAAAATAATAATAAAAATGATAAATAAGAATAATAACAACAATAATAATAAAAATGGTAGTAATAATAACAATAATATTAAAAATATTAATAACGATAATGATACAAGTAATAATAACCATAATACTGAAATAATAATAACAACATAATAATAACAATAATAATGGTAATCAAAATCATCATAATCATACTGATAATAATAATAATAATGAAATTAAAAATGTTAACAATACCGATAATAATGATAATACATTCATGGCAAAGTTGGATTTAAAACATTCATGAAAATAATGCAATAATAATATAAATAATAATAGCATTAAAAATAATAACAATAAGAACAATAAAATAATAGCAATAATAATAATAATAATATCAATAATAATAATATAACAGTAACAATAATAGAAATAATAACAATAAAGATAATGAAAACAATAATAATAACAGCAATGGAAATAATATTAATGATAACAATACCAAAAATAATTACGAAAACAATAGCAATAATAATAATAATAGCAATAATAATTTTATACAGAAAATAGAGTAAAATCAACTATACTAGCTCAAATTGTATGGAAACATAAAGTGTAATTGTATAAACAAAATGCCATAAGGAAAATATTTCTTTACCATTAGTTCCATTATATAAGTAAAAAGTCTTGAAATATCAATCAGTAGAAAATCTTGCCTCCATAACATCAAGTTGCATGTTTGCCTACACGACATCAGGTTGCAGATTGTCGTCTAGATATTCGGTTGCATATTTTGCCTCCCCGACATCCAGTTGCAATTTGCCTCCATTGACATCTAGTTGTATATTTGCCATCTCAATATTAGGTTACACCGAAATGGTGAAATACATATAAAATTGAGCATGTTCGGGCTCAAAACAAAATAATAGTAATAGTAACGATAAAAATAATAATACCAATAACAATAATAATAACAAAATATCAATACTAATAACATTAAGAATAACAATGATAATAACAATAATCATAACAATAATAATAACAATAATCACAAAAATGATAACAATAATAAATAATCACAATAATATCAAAATATTAACAACACTAGCAAAAATAATAATGCATGAAAAAATATAGTTTCGGGTCTAACATTTTTGTGGAAGTAATTCAATATTAACAACAATAACAAAATAATGAAAACAACAATAAGAATATCATTAGTAGTAACAATAATAATAATACTAGTAATGATAATGAAAACAATAACAATAATAATAATAGTAGTAATAATAGCATTATTCAACGAAACGAGAATTTGTCTTATCAAAATAATCCAGTAGAAATATATGGTCAATCAAAAATAAAAAGTGAAGTTAAAATACACCATTATTCGAAATAACAAAATCTTTGTTGAAAAACATTTTTTTTAATAGAAGATCCAAAATAAATATAACAAATAACAAGCGAAATATAGAAAGTATTCGGGAAAATAATTATAAAGAGAAAAAATAGGTAGGAGAAAAATGAATCTATACCCAATAGAGATTCACCAAAGAAGGACAATTTCAAGTGACGAAAGAAAATCAAAGAATTGAATATGAAGGAAGAGGAACAAGGGCAAAATCAGAATTGAACAGAATATAGCAGGGAGAAATAACTAACATGATACACAATATTGAATTGACAAAATATGATAAATACAAGCACAGAAGAATCAAAAGGCGCTAGAACTGAAATGCAACAAAATAACAAAACACCTGTAGTCGCACCTTCGGCAGTTGCTGCTTCCTCTGCAATCTGGTTGTGGCCCTGAACACATTCTCCAGCTTGTCCTCCATTGGAAGCTGATCCTCCAGTTGGTGCATTCCTCCTTCTCCTTGGCCAGTCCCGAACCTTGTGATCACTCGCTCCGCATACAAGACATCGACCGTTGGCTTGCCGGCAATCCTCACGTGAGTGACCAATATTGCGGCAAAAGTTGCATGTCGGGCCCTTCCTTCTAGGGGTCTGTCCCATGATAGCGACGGCATGATGCTAGTGCGCGAATATAGTCAGTCAGGTGAGCTGCGCGCTCTCCTGGGCTCTTTCCACACTAGCTCATTGTGCTCTCACTGTAGCTCCATCATTCGTTGCATCGCCTGGAAAATGGCAGAATTCTCTGATGGTTCAGCCATGGGCAGGGGAGTCGAAGAGTCTTCACGAGCCATCGTTTGCAAAACCATCCAGTTGGTGAGCACCAAGACATATGTGGGTAGATTGACAAATGATAATGAATGCAAGGGACGGAAGGATATAAGGAATCAAGGGATATGATGCAAAAGGGTCAAATGTGGATTGAATAGGATTAATATCCAGATTATATTAAAGTTATTACAAGTTCATGTGATCAACGTGGTGCGCATATTATTGAGTTAACCTGGCCAGAGCCAAACTCAACTAATATACCAATCAAAGCTAACCCTCGTAAAGATAAACATGTTTGATTGATATATTACTCAACCCTGGGCTCTGATACCACTAAAAACCTGTCACGCCCCGCTTTCCAAAGTATGGGAACACGAGTACGTAACGAAGGCCCAGTGAATGATTTTACATCATCCATAAGCTGTACCGGTCTAACTCAACAATATACAAGAAAAACAACCACGCAGGCAAAGAATATAATCACATAAACAATAAATAACTCAAAGATAATCATGAAATAAATTCACTATATAATAATCCAACATCAGAGATAAAACAAAATTTGGGTCATAAAGCCCAAGAAAACAAAGTATGATGAAAAGAAATACAATAAGCAAGTAAGAAAAGATAGCTAAGCAGTCTAATGGTCTAGCTCCAATCTTCAGAGAATTTGCTCACCAAGTTCTTCTGGGATTGCTCCTTCCGTACCTGTTAACTTGTGATCTAAAAAGAGAGAAAAGAGAGCCCTTAGAGCAAGTCGTGGGCAGCAAGTAGAGAAAACAGATAATAAAGGAAGCATGAATATCAAAGAATAAGGACATGGTCAAAGACAGAGCAAAGCAAAGTCAGGCAAAATATCAAAGGTCTACAGTAAATCACGCCTGTAATGCAGGATGTCAGGATCAGGCAGTAAATGCAGGTTATTAAGTATTTTATTAATTTATCTAGTGCACGTACTACTGCATCCCATACTATAGATTTCTGCGCAACACACCGTGAACGTTTTAGACTGATGGTGAATTCTCAGTCTGTGTACTCGGCCCTGAATCAGTGTTTCATGTTCAGTATCAGTGTTTCTCGAGCAGTGTTTAGCAGGCAGTAGTTTATGGCCATCAGTATCGGTCAGTGCAGTTCAGGCAGTAGGGCCCAACCGAGTACAGTTTCCGATCATTCACTACCTAGTCAACCCATGATACCCTGACTTTTTATTAGTTATTTTAATCCTATGTGAGCATGCAAGAAGGTGTCAATGTTTTTCATTACTATGTGTGGCTAATTCTACGCGTTACAAGCTAAGCATGAAGCAAAGAAGTCATATCAACACACATCACATGATCAGGACAGCATGACCTTGCTGTACTAAAACATGGATTACACCCACTACAAAATAGCAAATCTGAATCCGCCGGAAGATCTAGAAAGTAGACTTCCACACGGTTCCGGAGAGTATAATTAAGATATATAAAAGGTATAGGAACTAAGGTGAAAACTCTATTCTAACCAGATTTTAAGTCCAGGCAGCATGCAGTAGGTTATGTTCAACTAATTGTTTTGGCTCAGAAAATTCATTACTAAAATCTATAAAAATTCTGGGTGAAACCTATATACGTCTGGGTCCAGTGTAAATTATTTCAGATTTTTCTTGTACAATTAGCATGGTCAAATAAAATAAACAACAACAGAAAACGCATGAAAATCTGAGTCTAAAATTACTAACACAGTGGCATTAAAGTGATGATAACTAACATATAGTAAATTGGAATTTAAATTCAGAGTAGGAAAAAATTATCTAGACATCAAGGGATACGTTTTATGTGTGGTGAGTTCTTCCAAATTATGTCTCTAGCATGGTCAAAAATCTATTTCAAAATGAAACATACAGCAGTCCAGCAAATGTCTAAACATGGATAGCAATTAAATAAATCATATGATCATATAAAGCATGCAAATTTGTAATCAAGTGAACCCTAAGTGTCAACATGCAATTTCTAAGGTTCATGGTACATTTATTACAGTCATGGTGTCAATTCATTAACTAAAACCGAATCAGTACATTCATGTCCATTTCATCAAGCAGTTCTAAGTACAAATCTAGTTATTTTATTTGTGCATATGCATGAAACATTGGGATTGGGTTTAGATCAAGGAGATAGCACGAAGTTAAGAGTATGTCGGGTTAGCTCGTGTAAACCCTAGATAATCTTAAGGGAATTGTCAAAATAGATTTTTGATAACAAAAGGGACGGATCTACTTGCATGAGATCAATTAATCTTGAACACAAATAATGAAAGGGGATCAAGAAGAGACTTGCCTGTTATTGCAGATATAATTAAAATAGAATAACGGGATCAGAATCCCGGGTGAAAATCTCCCAAAAACACGCGCGAATCACGTGCAAACCAAACCAGCAAAACAGTAACAATTCCCCACACTGGATCCAGGCAAAACAGCGAACAGCAGGACTAGATCTAGTGTGCACAGAACACAAAACACCAAATCCAGCCAATAGGAGCTCTTCCTCACACCGGATCGGGGCCAAAACAGCGAACAGCCAAACGGGGATGTGGTGTGGCAAAACACCAAACACCGCAACTAACCACTTACCACTCGGCTGAACACCAAACAGCTGAAACAAATCCCTTCTCCCTGAACACCAAACAGCCAACTCGACCACCCAGAATTCGTCTTCAACCTTCGATCGGAAAGAGAGAACGAACGGCGTGGGAGACTAGCATCGACTGCGGCGAGGCTCTCGGACTGCTGGCGGCGGAGACGAGCAGCTGCGACTGGTCGGGAAGCGACGCCACGCTAGCTCGATGGCGTGGTCTCTGTTTCCGTGCTCGACAACAACGGAAAATGACTTGACTGGCTTCGACGGTGGCAATGGTGAAGTCGACAGGGATGAGATGATGAGGACGATGATGGAGGGCGACAAGACGGGGGTGATGGCGAGGGATGGCGGAGAGCGACGGGATTGGGTTAATGGCGATAGGCAGGTTGATGGGTTGGTTAAGCGAGAACGGGGATCTGGTGACGAGGCGGTGGACAAGGGGACGGTGATCGGAGGTGGATGGTTCCGTGGTTGGAGCAAAGGAGATGGGGTTGGTCTGGGTTGAAGCGGAAACAGGGAGAGGGAAAAGGAGGCGGAAGGGTGAACAGGGAAAGGTTAGGCGGTGTACAGTTTAAGGGTTAGGGGTTAAGGCGGCTGGGTTTAGGATTAATAATTAGGGTTAGGGTTTATTAGAAGAAGATTAGAGTATTTATAGGGGGGATTAGGATATTGAGTATTGGGTAACTGGGTATTAGATCCAATAAGGTAAAATACAATGTACATAATACAATAGATCAATATAAATCCAAATACGAGAAATGATATATCTAATAAAATATAATTTGTTTTACATAAATTATTTGAGACAATTATCAAATAAAAATAGAAGGATTGATTGTTCTAACAATCAATATTAATAATAAATAATCGTAATAACAATAAGAATAAAAATACTAGCAATTATCAGAGTAATATCAATATATGAAAATGTGAATTTGTCGAAATAGTTCCAATCAGTAACAATATATTTGATTTGAGATAAAAGTGCAAATGGTTGATCAAGTAGGAATAGAGACAATGTTTATTCAAAATAATTACACCTATTGTTTAGGAAAAGCTTTAATCAATAAATTCAAAACGAGTTTAACAATAACAAATTTATAAAAATCAAAATACGGAACAATACCCGGGAAATACGTATCTGCGAAAATAGGGGTTACAACAGTAGAACAAATAATATTTCCAATCATTTCATCGCCTCATTCTACATTAACATAATATGGAAAAGATTTTTTTGGTAGATCAGACACAATCGATGCCCTCCTATTTTCTAATCCATGCTACCAAAATAGAATCTATTTTTTAAACCCTGCTAGCCAGATTATGATGTTATTCCACTAATTTCCTATTCATACATATTTTCCAAAATAAAAATCTAACAATAAACATGAACGATTATAAAGGAAACATAATCTAAAATTGAGATTACCTATAAAAAGATTGCAGCTTTGTTAGGAGGTCGATGCTTCGCTGGATTAACGAAGAAGGGATCAGCGAATATAGGGTTTCGATTTAGGGGCTCAGCTGATAGTGCGTTGAGGGTGAAAGGTGTAGCGTGGAAGATTAGGGGCTAGGGTTTCTCTTCGAATCGCTCAGGAAGGAGGTAGGGTTCAGAACAAATCGAAACCCTAACGGTGATTTGGGTTTCTCGTCGAAGAGAGAGAGAGAGAACGATAGAGAGTAGAAATCGAAACCCTATCGGCAGATGCCCTTCTTCGACGAAGAGAGAGAGACAGCCGATTCGAAGAGTATGGTTTCTCGTCGAAGGGAGAGAGAGAACGGGAGAGAGTAGAAATCGAAAGCCTATCGGCTGATGGGTTTCTTCGACGAAGAGAGAGAGAGAGAACCGATTCTCAGAATAGGGTTTCTCGTTGAAGATAGGGAGAGAACGTCAGAGATAAGAAGTAGGGTTTCTTCGACGAAGAAAGAGACAGAGCGGGAGGAAGAGGGTGAGAGCTGAATGAGAAAGAAAGACAGATAGTCTAAATGACCATTTTGCCCCTCAACATAACAGAAGTTGAGCGGGATCAAATCTGAGCCATTTGATCGCGATCAAAATCAATCGGACGGCTAAGAACTTCAGCTCACGATAAGAAGTTGAGATCACCATCTCATATTAGACTCTCTCTCTCTCTCTCTCTCTCTCTCTCTCTCTCTCTCTATATATATATATATATATATATATATATATATATATATATATATATATATATGAGATGATTTAGAAAGTATATATAGAATGACAAAGGTAAAATTAGATGTTTTGTGAATAAAGTATGATGAAAATATATGGTCTGTGGAGAGGCTACGGTTTAGGACATAGTGGGGAATGTTAATTTATAACATGGTGGAGAGTATTAAAACTAATTCTAGCTAGTTCCTAGTTCTGAAATATCATCTTGTAGTTTGTAAGTTGTGTGAAAATATCAAAAATTATACGAAGTATACAACAAATGAAAAACTAGGTTGTTAATCGATGAAACTAATGAAAATTTGGAATACTGGTTTGTTGAAACGTTTGAATGCTATATGGGATCTTTGCTGGATTACTTAGGTAGTGTTTGGCCCAGCTTAAAATTAGCTTAGCTTCTCCTTCTAAAGGAGAAGCTGGGCCAAACGTATATTTTGAAAAGCTCTACAAAAAGAAAAGTAGCTTTTTTTTATGAAGAAAATGAGCTCTAAAAGAAGCTCCCAATATCTACTTCTAGCTTCTAGCTTCTAGCTTCTAGATCAAAACCAACAAAGAAAAAAACAAATCAAAACCCATTTGGAAGGCCTCCGCTAACGGTCCACCCAGAGGAGAATTGTCAGTTCGTTCATCAATTCGTTAATCTAGTTCAATTTGCATATTTAACTTAAATTGCACCTATTATATACTGCAGCTTAGAGATTCCAACATCGACATAAACAAAGAAGCCAAGAACCTAATGCTTGCCATTCAAGATCTAGTTACCGCTGATCTATGTGAAGGGAGGTTTGTATTTCGCCGTGAAACCAAGAGAGCGAGGATAACAAGTAGCAGTAATAGCAACAATGTTGACAGCAAGAGCAAAATCAGTAAGGATGGAATGAATCCGAAGAGCTTGCTTTAGACATTGCTCATGAGAGCAGGCCATCCCCCGCAAAAATACAAGACGAAGCGGAAGCATCTTAAAACGAACAAGTTTAGAGTTCTGGTGGAAATCTCTATCTTCTCTTCTTCTACTCTCCCCTGACGCTTTTCCTCCGCCAGATCCCGTCGATCGCCCCATCCATTTGCCTTACCCCCTTCGCATTTTCTTCTGGGCCCGAGCACCTCTACAGACCCATCTCGCCTTTGTTTCCTCTCTCCCCCCTGCGTCTTCCCCCCTCTCGTAGGTCACCCCCCCCCGGCTCTGCTGGCCTTACGTTTGGCCCTTTACCCCACCTCATCCTTCCCCCTCTCGGGTTTTAAGGTCGCATCGAGCTATTTCCAGCGCCTCTCTCCCTCGTGGCTGGCCGGCGGTGTTCTCGTGTTCTTCAAGTTCCTCGAATCACGGTGGTGTCGCTCATTTCTCGTCCAGAGTGCCTCCTGGGCCTTTCCCTTAGCACTGGCGTGGCTCCCCTCCTGAGCGCAGTCGCTTGCTCCCATTCTCCTGGTATTTTTTAAGCACCAATTCCTGCCATTCGCTATAATTAATTTTGCTTTACTTTTTAGCTTTTTGCCATTTCTTTTCTTTTGTTTACTGTTTTCTTTTATCTTATTGCGTGGTGTGATCCCTTTGGATCTTGTTTTGGTGTTGTACACCTCGTTCTTTCTCCCTGAACTCTACTTTATCTTCTCTTCTTCTGGGTTTCGTATTATTGTGTTCTTACCTGTCATAGCATTTGGCAGCCTGTGTTTTGTGTGGTGGGAGTTTAGTTCCCGTCAGTATTGGGGTTTTAACTCCCTCGTTTAGCGCTCTCTTCTCCATTTGTTCTCAGTGAGGTTTATTTTCCCTCCTATTATTCTGTGATTTTAGTGTGTTTTGAGGGTTTCGATCCCCAGCTCCGATCTCTACAGTGTAGTTTATTTTAGTGTTTTCTTTCATCCATCTTTTTCCCTGAATTGGGCCCAGGCCCAATGGAACCGTCTTGGGTCGACATTGTCAAAAAAATGAATTTTATAAAGCCCCCCTCCCGAGCCCATTTCGATGAAGCTTCTAGGGCGCTCGGTCCCATCAACTTTCCGCCATTTCAAGTACCTTGTTGCTACCCTCCGAAAGAGCGCTTCTCCCTCCTCTTCCCCCCCAACTCTGGTTTGCTTTCGTTGCTTACAACCAGGTCATCTCAAGGCCTTTTGTTCTGCCATTATGAAGTGTTTAATTTGCCTTAAACCTGGCCACTCCCGTAATCGTTGTCGCTCTTCAACAAATATTGGGTCTTTCCATGGGTGTGCCAATCTCTGATCAAGTTCTGGGAGCGCTTGACTTCCCTTCTCTTCAATCCAAGCTAGCAGATATTCATGCTCACAAGCCCAAAAAAGCTAAGGTGTCTTCTTCCTCCCCTCTCCCCCCCCCCCCCCCCCGGACTCCCAGCGCCTCTCGGTAGCTCCGCCCCCCACCCCCCAAGTGCTTTCTCCTATTTCGTCTCTGGAGCACCCACTGGTCCCTAAGCCTCAGGTCACCTTAGTCTTTATCCCTCCAACGGAGCTTTCGGGCAAGTTGAAAATGTTCGAATGTTATGGAGCTGTCTCCTTCACCGGAGGTTCGGTCTCCACCTTTACCCTAAACTCCTTTTTTAGCAACTCTTGCAATGTCAAAGATTGGGTGTGAGTAATTGACTCTTGTTCTAACGGTGAGGTGGTTATCAATTGTCCCTCCCCAAAAATCTTGGATGAACTAATTTCCATCAGCTCTCCTCAATTGGTTCGATCAAACTTCCCGTTCGCAAATGGGCATTCTTAGGCCACCCTCCTCCGACCATTTCTAGACCCCGGTCAAAGTGACTTTTATAGGCCTCCCACCGTTCTGCGACCCCCCTCGCATTGTTGCGAACATGACTAAATGTATCGGAGTATTGAGTCGCATCTCCTCTTCTTCTTTGTTAGCCTCGGGATGCCTCCAAATGGAAGCTGATTTCTTCTGTCCTCTGGTTAACGAAAGGATCTCTGCATATTCCTTGCGTGACAGTAAGCCCGTCTTTGATATTTCTGTCATTTATCATGAGAGTGCTAGCGGCAATTTTTCTTTAGTGCCTTCGGATATTGGAGTTTCTAAAGCCTTGGCTTTGGATACGTCTCTTCCCAAAACTTTTGCTGTGGTAACTTCCTTTCGGTCGACGGCTCAGTCGCCTAAATTTAAAGCAATTCCCAAAGCCTCTCACTAGAAGAAATTCTCTTCGCAACGTAAAGGTTTTTTATCTCCTTCCGGCTCTAAAATCTCTTCGTCAAAAGCTCACAATCTTGTCTGGATCAATCCAGACATCAATTCTCAATCTTCGGTGAAGCTCACTCCATCTTCCCAATGTGTTCCCAAGGAGCCACAGACCAAGTCCTCGCTCCCTCCCTCTTTGGGTACTCCTTCTTCGACAGACCCTGAGGCTGCCTCAGGCCTCTGTACCGACCGTTCTGCTCCAACACTTATCGATTCTATGGATAAGTGGCCAGCTTAGGAGCCTAATCCACATTTCTCATCTATTTGGGACCAGTTCACCAAGTTTGTTCACGGAGATTCTTCCTCTAAGGTCACCTCCATATTGGCTAAGTTGAAAGCTGGCTCTTCTCTTGAGCCAAAAGACGATGCTTGGATTGATAAAGATGACCTTTTAGAGGACGAAGTTGCGGACCTAGACCAAGCCCAATCGCTAAAGCAGGTCTGTTCTTCCACCTTCTCGTTTTTCATTGATTTCGGTTCTCTCTTTTTCATCGGTTTTAATTGCTGTTGTGTTTTTACATTGGGTCCTTACTCTTCATTGCTGACTAGTTATTCTACTTTTTACTGTTTTGCAATTTATTATCACATTAATTCTTCTTTTTGGTCTTTGGGGAAGCCTGCGGCGGTTTTCAACCGCTCGTGACTTGGATACAAGATTCCTTTAGCTCACCGTTCATTACCTCCCTCGAACCTATCTCCCTAACAATCACTAATCCGCCCTTCTTTTCCCTATCTTTTGGTCTCTAACTCTGAGGCTCCAGCCCTTCTTCTTCCATCGGAGCAGGATTCTCAGCCAGAGCTCTCCCTAGCTAGATCGCGGTCCGCTCCCTCTCTTAAAAGCCCTTGCCCCATTATTCGTTCTAGTGCCCGTATTCGGGCTAAAAAAGAATCTATAAGGCCAGAGACTCCTATGGGGCCCTGTCCAGCCTATCGACGTTCGCCTGAATCTCTTCTTCATTATCCCACGGTCTCAAATTCTCCTTGCCTTGGTTCCATCTATCATGTGCAATTTGACTCCCTCTCTATCCTAGATATGCTCCGCATCTCTAAAGATTTGGGTTTTCAGTTTAATTCCGGTAATTTTGCTAACTTTCACGCTATCCACATTCGTGAATTTACTAGAGCTCTTGAGTATCTAAGTATTCATGATTGGTATCTCTTGGAACATTCGGGGTTTGGGGTGCCCGTCCAAGCAACAAGCTATTTATCAACTTACTGCTTCTTCTCATTGTGATTTGATTTCCCTCCAAGAATCAAAACTTGATTCCCCCTCCCCTTCCATCCTTCGTTCGATTGGTGGTACTTTAATCTCTAATTGGATCTCTCTGGATGCCATTGGATCTAGAGGTGGGATTCTTCTGGGATTTAAAGAATCTCGCTTCTCCATCATATCGATTCAATGGCTGACCTTCTTCTTATAGTTCGCCTTCACTGTGCTGATTTCAATCGTGATCTCACCGTTGTCTCGGTTTGCGGTCCGTCGATAGCGGATCGTCGTGACCTATTTTGGAACAAATTTTTATCCTTCCAAAACAGTACCCATGGCATTGGTGACTTTAACGTTACCAGATTCACCTTTGAAAGATCAGGCAACGCCTCCTACTCTGTTGACTCATCCCGTTTTAATGATTGTATTTGTTCCCTTCAATTGACTGGTCTCCCTCTCAGCGGCAGATCCTTCACCTGATCCAACATGCGTAGTTCGCCATCCTTGGATAAACTCGATCGTTTCCTTGTTTCCTACGATTGGATTACCTTTTTCCACAACTCTTTTGCTGCGGCCTTACCTAATCCTTCATCTGATCATGTGCCCATTTCATTGAATTCGAACTATAACTTCGCAAGACCTTTCAAATTCTTCTTCGAAAAATTCTAGCTTCAAGATCAAATCCTTGTTAATCTCATTATTGAGTGCCTCTCCTCGATTACGGGCTCGTCCGGCCTTGGCTGTATTCTGCTTAAGTTGCACGCTATCAACTATGGATGCAAAGTTTGGCAAAAAGAGAGATTTGCCAATGCCAATTTTCTTAAAAGCATTTTCCCTTCTTCCATTGACTCCATTGATAAGCTTGAGGAACTTGGCCCTATCTCTGACTCTCTTCGCTCTGAACGTAGTTCTTGTAAGAGAGAATACACTAGCATTCTCCACAACGAACACATTAAATGGGCTCAAAGGGCTAAGGTCCGATGGCTTAAGGAGGGTGATGGCAACACCTCTTTTTTCCATAATTTTGTGTCGCATCGATATCACAGTAATCGTATTTCTTCCATTGAGGATGAGGGTAACGTATTGACTTCTTATGCTGATATTCATGCCACATTCCTTCGCTTCTACAAAAATTTAGTAGGATCACCTAAACAGCATTCCTTTCGTCTGGACTGGGATCACCTTTATGGGCCTCAGGCTCAGGATTTTTCTAATCTGGAAGATCCCTTCTTGATGGAAGAGATCAAGTTGGCGGTCTTCTCCTTAAAAAGTGATTCTGCCCTGGGCCGGATGGTTTCCCTGCCTTTTTATTCCAAAAATTTTGGGAGGGTCTTAAAGAAGACATGTTCCAAATGTTCTCTGACCTCCACCAAGGGCATTTCTCTTTTGATAGAATTAACTACGCGCAAATAGTTCTTATCCCCAAAATCATGGGAGCTCACTCTGTCTCTAATTTCCGACCGATCAGCCTCCTCAACACCACCTTTAAGATCATCATGAAAGTGTTGTCTAATCGCCTCAGTGCTAGCATCTCCCCCCTGATTGATCCCGCCCAATCAGGGTTTATCAAAGACCGTTTCATCCTCGACAGTGTGGCATCAGCCCAAGAAATTATTTCCGAATGTCATAGATCCAATTCTGAAGGGATCCTGTTAAAATTAGATTTTCAAAAAGCTTACAATAATGTCATTTGGGACTTTCTCTTTGAAATTCTTCTCCATCGTGGATTCGGTCCTAAGTGGATTGCCTGGATTAAATCCAGCCTTTTTGCTGGTACCTCTTCCATCATCATCATTGGTTCGGAAGGTAATAAATTCAAGTGTAAGCGTGGCCTCCACCAGGGCGACCTTATTTCTTCCCTTTTATTTTCTCTAGTCGCTGATGTATTTAGTAAATTACTCCGTAATGCTTGGGACGCTAATGTCATCGAAGGTCGGAGGTTCGATGAGCTTACGTGGGGTTCTGAACCTCTAATATGCTGACGATACGGTTATGTTCACGAAACCTAACAGGAGTACTTGCGTAATCTGAAATTACTCCTTTATATTTTCGAAAGCGCCTCTGGCTTATCCATTAATTTCCAAAAATCTTCAGTTCTTTGGCTCGGAGGATCAGATAACAGGCAAGTCAAAATCGCGCAATTCTTTAATTGCGCCTCCGCTTCTTTCCCAATCCATTATCTGGGCATTCCCTTGAGATGGGGGAAGCTTCATAAATCTGACTGGTTGTCGATGATCGAAAAAGTCGAATCTAGACTGAACTCCTGGGTGGGTAAGCACCTCTCTCGTGGAGGTAGATTAATCCTTGTTAATTCTGTTCTAACCTCTGTTCCTTTATACATGATGTCTTTTTTCTACGTCCCCTCGTGGGTTATTAAGAGGATTGACCAAATCAGAAGAAATTTTTTCTGGTCGGGTGCAGACAATTATGGACCGAGCATGCATCTATGCAATTGGAAGTTGATTTGTACTTCCAAAGCTGCGGGCGATTTAGGTGTTCTTGATCTCAGAAATCAAAATTTAGCCTTGTTGGGTAAATGGCTTTGGAGAATTTTACGAGAAGGCCATTTACCTTGAGCCCGCCTCATCACTCTCAAATGCTTCACCCGGCGTAAGATCTAGGACTTCTCCCCTGTCCTATCCCGTAAGGCCTCTTCGTTTTGGAAGGGTGTTTGGAAAGCGGCCAAGGCCTTCCTCGTCGGCATTTCTCATGAGTGCGCTGACGGTTCCAAGACAAAGTTCCGGTCCGATCTTTAGATCGGTAATATGAAGCTGGTTGGTGCCTACCCCTCCCTCTACCGCTTAGCCTCTGACCCTTCGACTTCGGTTGCGGACTACGTTTCCGTCATTAATAACCAAAAGTTCTGGACTATTCCCATCAGTAACATTCTGCCTTCTTCCCTAGAACCGGAGTTTGAAAGACTCTATTTTAGTCTTTAACATTATACTTGGCATCCCAAAGAAGACTTTAAATGGAGATGGACCAGCTCTGGGGACTATTCGGTTAAATCCTTTTATAATTTCCTTAATTTCGGTGGAGTTTACTCGGCGCTTGCCAAACCATTGTAGAGCAGCTATGTGCCGTTGAAGTCCAAAATTTTGTCATGGCTTGCCCTTAATAACAAACTTTTGACAGTGGAGGTTCTTAATTCTATGAACCTCGCTTTGGGAACTCTATTCATTTTGCTCTTCCTCTCACGAAGACGCCAATCACCTTTTCCTCCAGTGCAACTTTATCCGCCCTTTGTGGGAGATAAATGTTATTGCTTGGCAGGCTCCTGGAACCCCTTCTTCTTTTTCTTCGTGTTGGAAGACTCAGTCTCTTAAAAAAGAATACTGCAAATCGTGGTTTCACTTTATCATGGTTATCATCTGGGTTATTTGGACTGAGAGGAATAACCGTATCTTCTCACTTACCTCTTCTTCGATTAATTCCATTATTGATGAGTTCTTATTTTTCACCAATTTTTGGCCGTCCACCTTATCACAAGATAAAGTGGGGACACTGCACCTGTATCGCCTCGACGAGGCGGTTGCTAACCTCCGTAACTCTAGTGCTAATGTTGTAACACCCCGAATTCCAAAATACACTGAATTCGAGATTTCACAGGATCTTTACGCTTCATTTAGTACAATTTTACAAGGAAATAAAACTTTTTACTTTACATTAGAGTTTACATGAGATCTTTACACTTTACATTTTACACCGGAAGCATATATCACAAATAATTTACATGTAATGACAGCGGAAGCAATTTACAACATTACACAAAGATATAACAGCGAGTTATCTATGAGCATCAGTTCTCCTTTAATCTTTATCAAACCATTTATCCTGCATACAAAACTGTGGGTACGTCAGTTAATTCAACCGACGAAAATTATACATGGCCATCCTCTCTATGCCAGAAACAGTATAACGATTCTCAATTCTTAACAAAGCACAAACTTTTTCACAAACAAAACTAAAAGGGTCTATCCCATTGATGTCGTGTTGTGATTGTGCACTTAGTCCTTAATGCAGTTATTATATTATATGACACTAATGCGCACTTGTTCGGATTCTATGCATCCCATACTACATAGGTCCGAGGGCAAGCCCTTAATCGTACTTCATTTTATAGGGTTCAATCCCTCGCCATGACTTAATCTACTACGGTAACTACAGTAAGTATCTTAGATGTTCTATGATCTACAAGCCCATGTCCAGGCAGCCTGGAAGGGAATCCCATGCACTGACACGACGCATCGAGCAGGAAACCTATGGACAATTCAGCCTCCGCCATGGAACAATAGCACCACCCATAGCCACTCAAATATCCCACAAGCATCGCCACCGGGACGATAATTCTGGAGTAGTGCCCACGCCATGTCTTGACACATCAAGCAGGCAGCCTGTGGATCACTCTCACACCGCCAATCCGATGGCCCTCATACTCGTGTTTTTCTCTTACTTTCATCACATCTCCACTATGTATCTAGTCCTTATTTTATTATAATCATGAACAAAATCAAAGCTCTAGAGTTAGCCTCTCCACTATACCGGACTTAATCATTCATTCAACATGACCCAACCTTGGTCTTTCATTTCAAATTCCATTTCAATTCATCTCTTTCCAATTGCCGGTGGGAGACTTAGCTACTCTTTAGTTTCAATTTCAATTCACAATCACCAGAATTGAGCCTTTCAAACCCAATAGTTCATTTTCATAATCATGATTTTCCTTTTCATGTTCACAACTTCCACAATCATACAAACTTTTCATAGGTTCAATAGAATGATTTACTTCATATCATGTACACATTCATGCGAAGGCAAATAGAATTTACTGCTTCTAAATTGTCACAACAAATAATCATTCAACAATAGTAGATTCATTATCTCTATCATAAAGAAACTTAGAATTCTGAGATATCAAAAAATGATCTGGACAGTCGACTTAGAGCATACTCAGTCGACTTGTTCAGCTAAGGAAAGTTCTTCAATAAACTGCTCGGAAGAGTCGACTGTTGCACATGGCCAGTCGGCTGTTCCGCAGCGTTCAAATTTAATTATAATTTACAGGGAAGTCGACTGTCATCCGAACCAGTCAGCTGTTCTGTAGAGTTCAATTGAACTTTTAATGTTCAGCATAGTCGACTGTTAGATATATTCGGTCGACTGGTCAAAGTTAATTTCGAATTAAGGAATATCTCTTCCTTCTGTTCTTCAATTAGCACACAACATTTTATTCAACTACAGTATGTTCAATGTCAACATAAACATGTGATTCTTATCCATTTACCAGCATCACAACATAGTTTACGATTAAATGTAGGTTTCACAATACCAGTATTTTCTTTCACCCAAATAAAATTTCTAATCATGCATTTATCCTTTAATCATTATTTCTCTACGGAGATAAATATTGATCCTAAATTAACATGCTGGGAAAAGTCAAGATAACGGCACACATTAAAATGCATCATTTCATGGAATTTCAAACTGTACATATTTTGTTTCATCGTACCAGTCGACTGTCAACATGATCGGTCGACTGTACAGGTAATCTCCAGTTTCTCTAAATGTCTTAGTTCTTTACCATTCATTCACATTTTTCACCTTATGTATAGCATAGAGGATTTCAATATGACCATCAATTCATCAATCAAATTTTCACACGCATGATAACAAAACAATCTCAATCCTAACATGATTTCTATTCTAGAAGTCATGAGAAACACCCACCTTTTGAAGAAATAAACGAAATCCCGCAAAGCTTCCTAGTGCGATAGTATGACTCCTCCTCCTTGCTCCTTACCAAAATAAGAATTCCTTCAGTAGTGATGACCGGCCTCCAATAACACTCACTCACAACTCTCTTAAAAATATATTTTCTTCTTTCAATAAAATTTTATTGTAGAAGACAATTGAGTGAGAGGGGTATTTATACTCAATCTTTGGGTGAGATGGAGGGCTAGGATTTAGTAGATGGTTATAGGATCAAGGGTTAGGATGAGAGTAGGAGTTGTAGTAACTACCCACAGTCTAGGTAACCACCCATGCACTAACCCCACTTCTTTCAAAACCGGCCAAAATAGTGTGCTCATGCACGTGTACGTGCAATGCACGTGCATGCACTAGTTCTCTATTTTAAAGTTGTACATTATAAAAAAAATAATCTTTAAAAAGGTGTTCCACATTACAAGTTGTAATTAAAATAGAAATAATTCATGGGCTTAAATTGATGGGCCAAAATAATAGTTTTATAAAAATATAAATAAATTAGATTTGAGCTTATGTTTATTTGAAGATAAGGGCCTTTATAAAAATAATTAAAGAACACATATACATATACATATACTCACCATCCATAATGAAAATAATTATAAGATTTCATAAATGAAAATCGGGGCATTACAAAATCGGGGCATTAATGAAAATTGCACGTGCACACTACGTGCAAAAATAAATTAATAATTTTCATAAATGAAAATCGGGGCATTACAAATGTTCTTTAATTATTTCTACTCTTTATTAATTCCTCTCCCTTATTTTTTGCAGCTTTAAGTTGCGTGCAGTTGGCCTTCCTTCTATCACAGGTTGCCTTTTTTGTTCTCCTTTGGATCCAGGGTTCGAGTTAGCTGCTATCGTTTTATCTGATCTGGATATATTTTTAGCTCTCTTTTAGCTAGCTTTTCTGATTTTGTTGTCTGATGGATATATTTTGTGCAAACCCTGGCTATTCTCTGTGTTGCTGAGTTTGGCTGATAACCTGTGATATTTTTTTAGGCCACTTTTATCTAGTGATGCGCATCGGTCTGCCACTACTTCACTCTTGTCTTCATTTGTTTTTCTTAAGGATGATGTTTCGGTCGGTGGCGGTAGTTGGTCTTTGTCTAGTTATCAGTGTGCTTTTCATTATCATGCGGTTTGGTTGGCATTGAGTCTGTCTATCTCATATCTGGTTGTGCTGACCATTTCAATATTAATTCATTTTCTGGCATGATGTTTATTTTGTGTGTGGTTTTTGTTTTGCACCTGTTTGTTCGGAGGAGGAGGTTGCCCTCCCTTGTTA
Organism: Hemerocallis citrina; assembly: GCA_017893485.1. Taxonomy (NCBI): domain Eukaryota; kingdom Viridiplantae; phylum Streptophyta; class Magnoliopsida; order Asparagales; family Asphodelaceae; genus Hemerocallis; species Hemerocallis citrina. The sequence goes on along the minus strand of CM030366.1, from coordinate 3,497,247 downwards.
GTGGGTTTTCCTTTTGTTGCGTGTCTTTGGAGTATCCCTGGACTTAGTTCTATGGCATTTAGAGCTATGGTTTGCTCTTTGGGTCTGACATTTTTTCAGTAGCGGTCCCGCTTTTTTTCTAAGTTGCGGGTCATTGGTTTGGCCTCGTTTCACTGTTAGCGAAGGTTCTCTTCTCCTACCGGGTGTTTCGCTGATCGGTTGGTCTTCGCTCTTCTTGGCACCGCTGGTGCGTTTCCTCCCTGGTTCAGCTTGGAACATCTCTATCCTCTAGTAGGCTTTTCCTCGGGGTCGGTTAGCTGTGCCGAAGACCGCAGTTCGTTGTTGTGGGCCGACCCTCCTTTTCCTCCGGCCTTTTGCTCCCCTGTGGTGCTTGGACGTCCTTTTGCTCCCCTGTGGTGCTTGGCCAGTTGGCTGGGCCCTCCTCACTACCGTTTCCTTAGGCTTTTTTATTGTATCTCTATCAGTGTTGGTTCTTAGGCAATGTACTCTATTGCTTTCCCGTATTTGTTTCTTCCTTTTGATGTCGCTTACTGTTTTACTATTCGTAAAATTGTATCTCTTGTAATCACTCTCTCTGATTTATATATTGGCTGGAATCTCGCGATTCTATTCTCATTATCAAAAAAAAGTTTAGAGTTCTGGTTGAGTTCAAGGGGATGCAGTTTGTAGGCAAACCGAAGAAGAGCAAGTAACAAGCAGAGAGGTACGCAGCAGAGGCACTGGGTGGCTGACTCAGACGTCTGATGATAGACCGATGGATGGAGGATGATAATCCAATAGATATCAGTGATAATATGTTGAAGCTTCTTAAAAGGCAGCCAAAGAGGCAGAGAAGTTCCTGATGATGCCTTAATTATTTTATAGCATATCCTCAATATGGGTTGGTGATGCCATACTGAATTGGGATCAAGCAAGTACTACCAGACTGATCAGCCTCTTTGCTAGTGAGCAGGAGATTAAGTTTTTGAACCCCGCTTGTGTTAGAAAAAGATGATCTTGTTGAGTCTTCCACACGATCAACACAAACCACCAAGCAAAACTAGATCACATCAATCACACAAAGCATACAGCAATTGTTCCGGTTGGGGCTTTTGCCTTAATCCGGGGGAGGAAGAACCCGATATTTTATTGCAACTAGAGAAGATACAAGAATGTTACAATTCTCATTATGACCCTCTTTCAATCCTAACGGGAACTTGCTTGCTGTTTACAATGGAGAAATCTCTCACCCTCTCAGATGAAGTACTATCTTCTTCTATTCGGCACTCAGTATTATTATATTGTTCTAGGAGCTGTTACAATTATTTTTATAGATTTAGAGAAACCCTAGTTTGATACGCTTGATACACTAACCACTCGATTACTATTGGAGAGATAACCCTGCATTGAGAGCCATACGATCTGACTTCAAGATGTTGAGCTTCTCACGAATTAGCCAAACCTGACCCAAATTCCATCAGCGCCGCATACGTTCGACTGACCCCAAGGTGCGGTCAACTGTCCGCCTTGCGGGAAAACAACCTGTACATTCGGGCGGTCGACCGATCCCTTATACGGTTGATCATAACTTGCTCTAATTGTTGTTGCTGACCGTTGTCTTCTCTATCTTCAATCATTCACTTCGATCATTCTCATTGCTTCATCATCTTCTTCATTGAACATTGTATGCAAGACATACAAACCTAATAATCTCCAACTTGGATTGCATACTCATGAATCCACAATTGTATGATTAAAACTCCTCTAAATCCTTTCATCTCCACTTTGTAAACAACCTGGTTGTATGGCTTCTTCTGCTAGTTGAAATCTACCTCCACTTGTTTTCCTCCAACTGTATGCCCCCTCAAGGGGACACCCCAGTAGATATTATCATGGAGGTGCCACCCTCCACACAAACTCCACATACCACAAGGCTCTCTCCACCTTTCAACGGTATTCGAACGTTGCAGTCTCATTTTGGTAATTCTAGTGACGATTTACTAGATGGTTCTTTAGGAACAATGAGCTTCCATACACTCGGCTGGTAGAGGTGTGCTCCCACATAGCTAGTAGAGATTGTGTTGACCCTGCTCAATTCCCTTCTTATCCTTTATTACCTTACGACGACTATCCCAAACTCTCAAAACTCCACCTCGAGCTGTGTACATCAGTCACGAGCATCAAAAGTCTCCAAGGATATCATATTTTACTGTATCGAATGAATATGCATGACATCTTCTAGTGTGAACCCTTTTCCATCTGGCATCTCTAATTCAATTGTTCACTCACTCACTACTTCACAAATATCTCATCTAGTCGGTCTTACACTATGTTGACAACTTGTAAGTAGAAAATATTTCCCGCTTGGAGCAAATATGAGAAAAACTTCTTGAATCAAGATTCTAACTTGAATCCATATATGAAGAACTTGAAACAAGAAGACATCGATCGAAGTTATCAGATTCACCTGATTTACCTGAATCAGTTGCGCTGATTATGTTGGCTTGATCACTTCTTTTAGTAACACTCTTCTGACTCAACCACTTGCGACAGTCTCTCCTGTAATGCCAAATTCATCTATGTTAATGGCAATGAACCTTTCCCTTGTGTGCCTTCTCCCTTCTAATTGAAGTATCACCATCCACCGCAAAACACCCTGCAGAAATAGACCCTCCTTCATGTGTCATTTCTCAGTTCATCATCCATCAGACCCTTAATCTCCCCGGCTACTATAAGTGTCTGCTTAGCTGAATTCTCATATAGCATGGTAGTTATCAAGTAATCATAAGAAATTGGCAGAAAATATATTAAATTGAAAACTATATCCTCTTCGCTAATTTCATCAGCATTAATCACCTTAAGTTCAGATGTTACCATATAGAACTCCATAATTGTAACACCCCGTAATTTTAAATACAATATTTTGAATTAATAAATGATTTTTTTAAATGAATTTATTAATTATTTTGAATTTCTGTGAAATGGTCATTTTTTCACGTGCGAAACACGTGCAAATATTTCGAAATACAAGTTTTGGAATTTTGGGTTGTCAAATAAATTCTATTATTCATAATTAGATATATTTGACTTTTTTGGGATTTTTCTGAATGAGAAAACTACATTTGTAAATTTTTGAAAGAAAGGTAAAAAGTCGTATGGGGTGGAAATTGAACTTAATTTTTTTTTTTTTTTACTGCAATTAGGGCCGGCTATTTAGTAGAAGGCCCTAAGGAATTAGATTATATCCATATTTGGTGGATTGTAATTGATTTAATTGAATAAATATGTAATTATTCAATTTTGGGATTGTTGGGGACTAATTTGCAAAACTGCAATAAAACCCAATAAATTTAGATCCCGACCTATATTAAACAGCAGCCGTCTCCCCATATTTTTTTATAAAAAAAAGATATCATCTTCTTATATTATCATCCCTATTATTCTTGGAGTTGGAGGCTTGGATCTTTGGATTTTTGCAAGGAGGAGGAGGGCTTTTCTTCTTGTTATTATTATTCTTCATTAATCTTCTTTAAGGTGGGTGATGCTTTTTGTATCTTGTTTTGCTATATGTTTGTAGAATATGATGATTGATCTAATAAGATGCAGTGTAGAAGGTGTATGGTTATACATAATTAATAAAATCCTACTAGTGAATAAATCTCAATGAATGAGTAGTCAAATAACATCTTCATGAATAAGAACCCTAATTGAGATGAGATTATCATGTATAAATTTTTTATTGATGTTAGATATTGGTGATGCATAAAAGAACTTGTTTGATTAACAAAAAATACTTGTATGATCATAGAGTTTATAATGGTTGATGGGTATTTGTTATGAAATGAAAATTCATAGACCATTGAATACACACAATTTCATTGCTTGATTGATTAAAAAGTTATAATTTTTATAAGAGAATTCACTATTTTAATTAAAATTAATTTCATGTTTTAGATTCTAGAATTTTGATGGTTGTATGATGATGGATTGTGTATTAAATATTGGGTTTCAATATTATAACTTAGAAATTATCATGAACATTCAAATACAATTTTTAACTGATAAAGATTTAGTTTGGGATCTATAAAATTGATTGATGATCATGAGTTTAACTTGTAGATGATGGGGATTTTTAGACATAATTAGAACTTATTGTATGCTCTTAAATTCATGTTTGATTAATTTTAAAGATTGAGATTTTCCATGTTTATTCATTGTTTTTGATTATTAGAAACTCAAGTTTAATATTAGTGTTTGAATAATTGTTGTATGATTGAATTGGAGTATTTGGGGGTTCGGGTTCACTGTTCATGCAGTGAACAGTAACCCAAGTTGCTGTGTTAAGGTTCGAAGTTATAGGGTTTCGGGTTTGTAATGGTACTAGGATCTGTACAGTGCTTGAGTTATAATTCTTTAAGTATACAATGAGACAGTGAGTGGCACTTGGGGAGTTGGCTAGCCCAGGTGGTTTGGGCTTGGGCCTCTTGCTGGTCGCACGGGTTCAAACCCGGATAGGCGTGGTTTTGATTTTTTTATTTTTTTTGTGTTTTTTTTTTAGTTTTGACAATTTCAAAGCTTATGTTTGTTTTTTTCATTTTATCCTCTGTTGTTTTTTTTAAAAGCTTTTGCTTTGTTTTTTTGTTGAGTTTTTTATTAGTTTTTTTTATTTATTTTTTATTTTTTTTATTTCTTTTTATAGTTTTAAAGCTTTAAAATAAAAACGAAAAAAATGTGTTGGGTGAAAAATTAATTTAATAAATTTCAATGTTATAGATTATTGGTTCTAAGACTTTAATTTTTGAGAATTTAATTTCAGATTTTTTTTTTGGGGCAAAAGAATTTCAGATTTTTGGGACGATATCCCACATGATTAAGAGGTCTGATTCAGTTGAATTGAATAAATTTCTAGTAAAATTGATTGAACTTTATGAATGAATGAAAAGGGGTAATTAAAGGTTGATTTTTAAAGAATTTTCGCAAGTTGGATGTGTTCCCTATATATGAAAGAGTTTTATGGCAGTATTGGTTGATTTAAGGAATGTGATTAATATAGAGTATTCACTACAAACCGCACAGTCTTTCTCCGCATTTTTTTGGGCTATCCCGATGTTTAAAAACCCGAGATAGACCGTAGCGGCGTTTCTGAAAACGCTGGCGCCGCTACAGCGACTGTTGGGACAGATATAAGGTCTATACATGTGTTTTTTAGAAATGCCGCTATAGACTATATTTATCCCGGTGTTTAATTGAAAAAAAAAACGCCGGTATAGAGCTTTCGGTAGGAAAAAGGAAACAATAACCTATCCCAGCGCTTTTGACCAAAACCGCTGGGATAGGTTATTAAATTTCTTTATAATAAAAAGCACCCTATCTCGCGTTTTTGTCCCAATGAAATCAAGTTCATTGCTTGTTGAATATGAAATAAAAAAAAGGAAAGCATCGAGCGAGACAATTCTGTTCCATTGTGAATGAGAGACATTTTGTTTTCGACCAACAACATCTATGCATATCCAGCTTCGTTTCATTTTTTGAACACAGCGATCAGCAAGCAGCAAGCATAGGCTGAAAAGGCAAGACTCTCAGGTTGGGGTGGGGCGCGACAAAGCAACCCGAGACCCCCGTAGGGGTCAGTACTCAACCGCTGGCACCTTCTTTTGAAGGTGAAAAACTACAGGGCTAAGCTTCAAAACGGATGCGCTAACGTGCTACAAAAAGAAAACGGGCTAATATTCGCTGTTGCTGGTTCTTTCTTTCAGAACCTTGCGCTTAGCATAATCCGTAGCTTGTTCGTCCTCGGGCGCGCTAGTGCACTACGGCTTTGATGCTGGAGTTTGCTGGGTAGGGGAGAAGCAAGCCGAACCTCAAGCATAGGCTGAAAAGGCAAGACTCTCACATTGGGGTGGGGCGCAACAAAGCAACCCGGGACCCCCGTAGGGGTCAATAAACAACCGCTGGCGCCTTCTTTTGAAGGTGAAAAACTACAGGGCTAAGCTTCAAAACGGATGCGCTAACGTGCTACAAAAAAAAACGGGCTAATATTCGCTGTTGCTGGTTCTTTCTTTCAGAACCTTGCGCTTAGCATAATCTGTAGCTTGTTCGTCCTCGGGCGCGCTAGCGCACTACGGCTTTGATGCTGGAGTTTGCTGGGTGAGGGAGAAGCAAGCCGAACCTCTGATCAACTCGGACAGATAAAAAATTATCGGCGTCGAGAGAAGTCGTAAGTAATTCAGTGACTTCTTTCGTTTATATTTTATTATATTACAAGAATAAAAGGAAGAAGGAGCAAGACAACAAAGCTATGAAATAAAGAAAAATAATAACTCGCGCTATACCGTTGCTTGTTGGAAGAATAAAATGAAATACGAACACACGCGCTGGTTGTGATAAATCGACACTTGAAATGCTGGAGCAAGGAGACGCAATCAAGTTCGATTTCAGGGAAGGACAACGTACCATGATACTTTCTGTTTCGTTGAGCCCTGCTTTGGTCTCTGGTTTGATGGTTGTACGTGCTAAAAATCTAGTACATTCCGTTTCGTTTCCCATCCCAGTATTTCGCGACACTTCTGGTTTACTTCTTTTGTTAGGTCTCAACTTCTCCGCTATGAAAAACGCCGGGATAGATAAGTATTTCTTTTTTTTTGAATTTTTTTTTTGAATATTAAAACAATTTTTAATAAAAAATTACCCTACAAGTAAATGTAAGTAATAAAAAGCCTAAATCACAAGAAAATGTGAGTACGACTGTAACTACCATTTTCGTTCTTTTCATTTTTTTCCTTCTTTTGTATTATTTTATTTGCATTGAATAAAATATTTTATTTTTTTTCTTGATCATCTTAATTAAATTTTGTTCGTGAATTACTCTTGTTCTTCTTGTTGATCCTATTTCTATTTTATTGTGAGTATTTTATTGAACCCTATTGTCTTTAAATCCATCTCTTATTGAACCCTATTGTCTTTAAATCCATCTCTTATTGAACCCAAAATCCAATTGCAATTATTTCTAGACCCAAACCCATTATTATTGGATCCAAGCCCATTAACCCAACAACCTAATTGCACTCTATAAATACAATCCTATTGCAAACCCTAAAAACACAAAATACAAACCCTAAGCCTAGCCGTCTATCTCCTCTCTCCTCTCTCTCTCCCCCCATCAGCCGTCGTCTTCACTTTTCCCGCCCAAAACCCAAGCTTTCCCTCGTCGATCCCATCACCACACTCCGGTGCCCCTCCTGAGCGTCGCCTCCGCCCTACACCCAGCGACGCCCAACCACCTTCTCTGCTGCTCTTCTGTTTTCCCTCAGCGACAGCAACCCCGATGCTCCAATTGACCTCCAGCCGCTCGCCATCTCCAGTCGACGCCAGTCAACCCCGCACCTCCGGTCATCGCCACCTGTTGCGTCGCCACTCGATGCCAGGACTGTCGACGTCAGCCCTTGCTATCGTGGCCATTGTCTTGCTATTGCCGCAGTTGCTGTTGTTGTTGTAGCTTAAGTTTCTTTGTGCACGTAGTTTGCAAGTAATTGTTTCTGGGTTCGTTGCTCCAGGATTCTCATCCCATTATTCTTTGGTATTCGAATTTATCATCCATAAGGCAAGTTACTTTTCCTCTTGAATTGAATCTAGTATCAAATTCAAGTTTTTATTGAAATTCTTGCAAGTAGATCCAATTGTTCATCATATAGTATATTGTTCTCCACTTTCGTTGAGTATATTGAGGGTTTACACGAGCTAACCCAAATATCCTTGACTTCGTACCATTGTTGACCCCAAAAATTGAACCTTTCATGTATTTATGTAGTATTCATAATAGGGTTATTCATACAATCACAACATAATTAATCCAATGTAGAAATAATTGCTAGGTGGTACATTGATTGATCGATTGATGTTTGGTTGTTCTTAGAATAGTGTATGTGTGTATTCTTAATCATTTTACCATGCTATTATACCTACCATGCTGATAATGAAGTTTATTGATTAATTGAAGTGAAACCCATCATGTTTAATCGCTTTATTTCATGAAAAATATCAAAAATCTGTATGTTTACTTGTTGTCTGGAAATTGTATGACATTTTTGACACAATATTTGATCTCAAAATAAATAACTTTCTGAATAAGAGTTGTATCCCTATGTCTCTAGTTTCCAGAACATCTAAGATTTTTAAATTCCGAGTTGTATTGCAAAAGTTATGATCATTTTACTACTGCTGTGTTTTAATTCCAGAATTTCAGATCTTTGTATGTTTTCATGTTTCAACTATTAAAAAACTAAATTAATGTTAGAATAATGCTATGATAATTTCCATAATGTTAGTTAACATGTTTAGGAGTCTAATGAATATTTTTAAATGAATTTTTAATTGAGTTTTCGCTGATTCTAAAGATATAATTACTTGATGTCAATTTTCTGTCTGAACATGTAACCTGTAAAGAATGATGTATTTGTCCTAGCTATTGTTGTCGGATTTTGTATTTTAAATATGCGTTGGAATCATGTGGAAGTCTAGTTTTCAGAATTTCTGACGGTTTCAGTTTTCGATTTCTGTAGCAGCGGGAATACTGATTTTTGTACAGTGACCTCTTGCTGTCCAGAAATTCGTTTTCCATATTTTCTTAATATAAGTATATATATATATATATATATATATATATATATATATATATATATATATATATCATTGTATTGCATAATCCTAATGTGTTATTGTCATCGTTCTATTCGTTTCATCCAAATTTATCATTCTATTGTTATTATCGTTCGTCTAATGTCTCTAAATTGCATAATGTATTGTTACATCGTTAAAATAATTAACAAGCCGGGGTTTAAGGGATTGACTGGAGTAGTTTAAGATATAGTGACTGTACTCAAAAGTGTGGGTCATGTTTTCCAAAATAATGTGTGTCGGCTAGTGTTATTATTATCGATTTATTGTTGAATTACTGACTACAATATCCCAATTCATTGTGTATTGTTTTAGTGTTATTGTACCGACCAGTATGAACCAATGCTGCAAATAATGTTATCGTGCCGTGTACATGATCTATAGAATATTCCACTTAAGTCTAAACGAAATTATTGTATGTATCGAACCTGTGGTATGGAACATATGGGACACAGTAGTACGTGCATTAGTTAGGATTAAAATGATAAATAGACTTAAGAATTGACATAATATCGACATTGCATATTGTACACCGTTGTTTCTATTGATTTCGACTATTATCTAAGTGTTATTGACATCAACCATTGAACATTGACATCGAATATTGAATCATTTTTTATAACCATTGCATCGATTACTATTGATTATTGTTATCGCTCCATATTATTGATTCCTATTGATCCATTGAATTCATTATTAAATCGTTATTCCATTGTTTCCTTGCTTTCTCTACTTGCTGTCCATGACTTGCTCTAAGAATAATTTTTCTCCTTTTTTTAGATGAAGTGTTCACAGGTGATCATGGAGAATTACCTGCAGGAATTGGAGAACAAATCTTCTAAAGATTTATGCTTTCTAGTTGATTATTATTGCATTGGACTTATTGTATTGAGACTTATTATTATTGTAATTGGATTTATTGTTGTATTGGGTTTATGACCCGGATATTGTTATTTGTTTCCTGGTGTTGGATTATTGTATTTGGATATTTGATAATGTCTTATTCCAAGTATTATTGTTCATATGGTTATTATTATTGCCTGCGCAATTGTTTTGTATTGTTATTATTGTTGAGTTGAATGGGTAAATAGCTTACGGATGATACGCTGGGCCAATGTCATGTACTTGTGTTCCGTATTTTGGGGAAGCAGGGCGTGACAATGACATAAAAGCTAATCATGATGATTGCATATGGCACTTTCCATAAAAGAGAAGTGCAGGAACTACCAAAGAATAAGTCATTGCTGTCCAGCAATATGGTAGGACAACACTACATTTGCTGTAACGATATGCAGCGATATATATTCCACGCGATGCATTTTTGATAAAGGTGCCTGAATGGTTTACCGTGATCATAAGTTCATAACCATGCTTCTACAATTTGTAACAAAAGCAGAGATGTTTCTGTTCATATTATCCCACAGATGTTTCTGTTCATATTATCCCATGACCACTGCAGAGCCTAATTCTACTCAAAGAAAAACTGCATAAGCTGATTACAAGAAGCTGAAGAGTTTAACGAAACAGGGTGGCTTTATTCCACACTTTTACCCCAAAAAAAAAAAAAAAAAAAAGCTGATGAGTAACTGAGGACACAATGCATCAGGTTTTGACGATGCCCTAAGCCTGCGCGTGCATAGAATCAAGTGAATGCCCTAAGCCTGATGAGTTGCAAAAAAAAAAAAATCTAATCAGATAGAATCAAGTGAATGACTAATCAATTATTTCTGATTATTATAAATACGAGATGACTGTCCATAAATTATCAGAGAGCTACTGATATAAAGAAATTAAACGGGAAACAAATAACCATAAATAAAATATTTAAATTTAAATAAATTTTTTCTTTCCCAGATATAAAGAGCTGGTAGATTACCTTGTGTCTGCTGCATCCCAACTAGAGGAGCTGGTAGCTTCTCGTCCTACAACCCATATGTGCCGAAGTAGCGCACCATTTAGTACAAGCGTAGCAATTGAAATATCAGAATCTAACAGCATGAAGAACATAAATGTGACACATGTAAACAAATTTTTTCTTCAGTCAAAATGAAAAATTCTAAATAGAATGCATATGAAAATGTTTCGAACAACATCATAGTTATAAATAGGGGAACAAATCTTTGAAAAATTATGATTAGGTTTCAGAATCTTTCTGAATTTTGACCTAACCTAATCACAGTCAAATTTAACTTAGATTGCTTCTGACAGACAACCTTATTAGATCATTTAATTGATATTTGTTTTCTTTAAAAAATGTCCACATAATCAAAGACCTTAACGTACAAAGCAGTACTTCAAGCTTGGACTGCCGTTTCTCACACTGACTCATTAATGTTGATTCACTTCTGATAGATCCCTCATATATGTGTTTTAATTGTAACTAAATCAGATTTTTTTTAAAATGAATTTCAAAATCCCCAATCAATAAGTTAAACCTAATATAACGTTGCTTGTACTTGTTATCTCAAAAGTTCAAGAGCATTAACGAATAGCAGTTTCTAAATCGTTGATGCAAACAAGTCAATCTTAATAGTTGTTTGTAAGAGCGCACTACTCATTAGTCAGTATAAGTTTCTTACTCTTTTAGTTGAATCCCCTGATTTTGATTATTACATTAATGGTGCTTGTTGCTGCTAATTTTGGTGTGGGAGCAAACAGATAAATTTGTGGATTCTTGGAGAAATGAATTAAGCAAACCTGTTGACTTTCACCGGCGTTTGACTGGTTTCTTGCCGCTGCCGCTAACTTGCAAAAAGTGCGATATACCAGGATGGACCCCGGCGACGCACCCTCCGACGCTCTTGTCAGTAACCAGGAAGATTATGAAAGAGCTTTTTGTAGAAAAAATATTGATTACCTTCTTACGATGGGAGGAGAGGGATATTTATAGTAGCCTTAGGGATCGGTTTCGAGATAAGAACAAATCTATACTTCCCGGTGTGGATGGATAGAAGTGGTTAAAACCACCTCTTAGGAATAATTACGAATCTGAATCCGTCTTTATCCTATTTTTAGCCATATCAGTGCTATATATGCGCCTTCTCATCTAACAAAATATAATGTTTGTTCTAATCTAAAAGATTAGTTTATATTGTAAGAAAACCTTTAAAAAAAACCCATGTTCAATCAAAAGAATCGATTCGTGATATTGGTTAGGTGTGGTCATAAGAATCTTAAATGTAGTAAGAGAGTTATTTGTGTTGGAAAACGTTTTTGCAGATTTTCTTGGCCGGATTCTGGTGGGCTCCGGCCACCGGCGAAACCAGAAATTGATTGGATCATGTTCCTCTCATCGAGTACTATTCCGTGATGTACTCATCTGCCAAAAACGAATTCCGTAGGAATGAGAAATGTTGGTCCAAAGTTGAATACTCGCTATGTACTAACTTGGATACTTGGAGAAAATAGATAGTCCTATATCGAAAATGGGTAAAGTTTTTTCTAGTATATATACTAAAAATTTGGACTAAATGGCGTGGCCTGGGGGTTACCACTAACGTGTAGTGAAGAGAGGACTTACCCAAAATGACAAACACACACGCGCACGCACACGTCCCCGGCCTGGCTCCGGCTCCGGCTATAGTCGCCTTAGAGATCGGTTTCGAGATAAGAACAAATCTCTACTTTCCGGTGTGGATGGATCGAAGTGGTTAAAACCACCTCTTATGGATAATTACGAATCTAAATCCTTCTTTATCATATTTTTAGCCATATTAGTGCTATGTATGCGCCTTTCCATCTAACAAAATATAATGTTTGTTCTAATCTAAATGATAAGTTTATATTGTAAGAAAACCTTTAAAAAAAACCCTTGTTCAATGAAAAGAATCGATTCGTGATATTGGTTAGGTGTGGTCATAAAAATCTTAAATGATCCAATCTTAAACGTGTTGGAAAACATTTTTGCAAATTTTCCAGGTCGGATTCCGGTGGGCTCCGGCCACCGGCGGCCCCGGAAATTGATTGGATCATGTTCTTCTTGTCGAGTACTATTCCGTAATGTACTCATGTGCCAAAAATGAATTCTGTATGAATGAGAAATGTTGGTCCGAAGTTGAGTACTCGCTATGTACTAACTTGGATACTTGGAGAAAATGGATAGTCCCATATCGGAAATGGCTAAAGTTTTTTCTAGTATATATACTAAAAATTTGGACTAAAGGGCGTGGCCCGGGGGTTACCACTAACGTGTAGTGGAGATAGGACTTAGCGAAAATGAAAAACATACATGCGCGCGTGCGCGCCCGGCCCAGCCCAGGCCCTGGCCTCGGCTCGGCTTGGCTTGGTTTGGTCTGCTCTGGCTCTAGCCTATATTTTTTTTTGCCCCAGTCAATTTTTTCCCCCAGTATACTTTGAGGCTTTTCAATTTCAGTAACTGGTACCATTACTCTGTAACTGCGGAGTAATGGCTCATCAGTTATGACTTTGAACCACTACTCTGTTGTTACAGAGCAGTGGACCATTACTCTGCTGTTACAGAGTAATCAGCCCTTCAGTTGCTCTCAAACTCCTAAAAAACCAGTCCATTTTGTCTGCCAGAGGGACAGTTCTGAAAAAACCAGTCCGAACCTTCTTCTTCTTCTTCCTCTCTGAGTCAGTACTGAGAATACAACATAGCTCCAGTTCGATCAGTTCTCTGAAGTTATGGTGCTTCTCTTTAGGGAAAAGGTAATACAGTTGTATCCTGGGAGACATTTCATCAACCACCGTCACACTACGGAGCGAAAATTTCTTTAAGGATAGAGATATTCAAATCTCGACTCTGTATTGTATGGTTTGTTTTGTTATTTTATTTCCTGTAATTGCAAATCTTCACAATTATTGTTAGCATTTCTGTTTTATGAAATTTTTGTTCTAACAATCTTAAAGCAATTTTTTTCCTCAATTCTAACAGTTTTTTGTGAAAATTCTTTACAGGTTCTATTATCATTTCGGAAAAACAACTAACAGTTATATTCTAACTATTTCAGAACATGGAAAACACAAAGATCGAAAGTGTTAATGAGCTTATCAGTGACGAAACACCAGTGACCGAAAATGTGACTGCACAATCGGTTGCGGCACATTTGGTCATTCTGCCCACAATATTACTGTGGGAGAAAAACCAGAGAAGTTCAACGGAACTGGATTCAAGAAGTGGCAGGGGAAGATGCAGTTCTACCTGACCACCTTGAAGCTGGACAGGTTTCTCACTGAATCTGCCCCTATGCTGGCACCAATGGATGCACACTCTGTTGCTGCGGTTGATGCATGGACTCAGGGTGACTACCTCTGCAGAAACTACATCCTGAATGGCTTGGTAGACCCTCTGTACAACATCTACTGTGTCTTCAAGACGTCCAAACTCCTGTGGAGGTAAAACAGAAAATGCCGGGTCCAAGAAGTTTGTAATCGGCAAATTTCTGACTACAAGATGGTTGACTCCAGAACAGTTGGGAGTCAAATCCAAGAACTGTAGGTGATAATGCATGAAATCGCTGCAAAGAATATGACGCTGTGCGAGCCATTCCAGGTTGCAGCGTTCATCGAGAAGCTTCACCTGGATGGAAAGACTTCAAGAACTACCTCAAGCACAAGCGAAAGGAGATGTCTCTTGAAGACCTCATTGTCAGGTTGCGCATCGAAGAGGAGAATCGCAAGGCTGACAGGTCCTATGGAAATCGGCCCATATAAAAGGCAAACATGGTGGAGCATGAACAGAAAGGCAAAAAGAGAAATTTCTTACCACAGGCCTCGAACAAAAAACCGGCAGCAAAAAGGTTTGCTGGAAAATGCCACAAACGTGGTAAGCTGGGCCACAGAATTTCTGAATGCCGCAGCAAGGACAACAACCGTACTGGAACTGGACAGGCAAAAGGGAATGACAGATCCCATGCACACATAGCAGAGAACTTGTCCACCGGTCTCTCTGACCTGGACCTCTATGCTGTTATATCAGAGGTGAATCTGGTGAGGAGCAATCCTCGAGAGTGGTGGTACGACACTGGGGCCACCAAGCACATCGGCTCGAACAAGGAGATATTCACTTCATACCAGAAGTACAACAAGAATGAACAGCTGTTCATGGGAAATTCTTCCACCTCCAAAATTGCAGGAACGGGAAAGATAGTGCTGAAAATGACTTTAAGCAAGGAACTAACACTCACAAATGTGTTGCATGTTCCAGATATTAGAAAGAACTTGGTATCAGGCTCTTTGCTAAGCAAGAATGGATTTAAGGTTGATCTTGCTTCTGATAATTTTTTATTGTCTAAAAATGGGGTGTACTTGGATAAAAGATATGTAAAGGATGGACTGCTCAAGTTTAATGTAATGACAGTCATTCCTAAAAGTATTGTTCATGTTGTTCCCAAAGTTAATGAAATTACTCCTATTACCTATGTTGTTGAGTCTTCTTCTGTTTGGCATGAAAGACTAGGACATGTTAATGTCAATTCTATGCGTAGATTAATTAACATGAATTTGCTACCAAAATTTAAGATAGACAACTCCGAAAAATGTGAAGTTTGTAGCACAGAGGCCAAACTCACTAAAACTCCATCACGTTCTGTAGAAAGAAACACAGAAACTCTAGGTCTAATTCACACGGATCTGTGTGATTTAAAATACATGCAAACTAGAGGTGGCAAAAAGTACCTTGTGACATTCATAGACGATTGCACAAAATTCTGTTATGTATACTTGTTACATAGCAAGAATGAGGCTTTGGATAAATTCAAAGAATATAAGCTTGAGGTTGAGAATCAACTTGGCAAAACGATTAGAATCGTTAGGAGCGATAGAGGAGGAGAATATGATGCATCATTTAATATGTTCTGCTCTGAACATGGAATGGTTCATCAGACAACTGCTCCTTACTCACCTAAATCAAACAGTACTGCCGAGCGCAAGAACCAAACTCTAAAGGAGAAGATGAACCTTGTTGTTGAATTCTGGCTTACCCCAAAACATGTGGGGGGAAGCGTTGCTGACTGCCAACTATATTCTCAATAAAATACCTTACAAGAAAACTGGCAAGACACCATACGAACTGTGGAAAGGTAACGTATTTTCGTATAAATACCGCAAAGGGTGGGGGTGTCTAGCAAAAATGGCAGTACTTAATCCAAAATAGGTCACCATAGGACCTAAGATGATTGATTGCATATTCATAGGCTATGCACACAACAGTAGTGCATATCGGTTCTTGGTATATAAATCAGATATACCAGATATCCATGCGAATACAATAATGGAATCAAGGAATGCTTCCTTCTTTAAACACGTATTTCCGTGTAAGGATAATACGTATCCCAAACGTACACGTGAACAAGAGAATGCAAGCACTTCAGTTGATGAACTAGAACATGATAATGATGAGCCTAAACATAGTAAACGGGCTAGAACATCAAAGTCATTTGGTCCTGACTTCGTAACGGCCTTTCTGTTAGAGAATGAGTCAAGAACATTCAAGGAAGCCATGTATACGCCTAATGCTCCTATGTGGAAGGAAGAAATCAAAAGTGAAATGGACTCCATTATGCAAACTCGTACATGGGAGTTGGTCGATTTGCCTTCTCGATGTAAAACTCTAGGATACAAATGGATTTTCAAACAAAAATTCAAACCAGATGGTTCAATAGAGAAACATAAGACGAGACTTGTGGTACAAGGATTTAGGCAAAAGGAAGGCCGAGACTTTTTTGATACATATTCTCCGGTTAGAAGAATAACTTTCATAAGAATGTTGATAGCTATTGCAGCTCTACGTAACCTGAAAATACATTAAATGGATGTTAAAACTGCATTTCTAAATGGGAACTTAGAAGAAGAAATATATATGAAACAACCTGAGGGTTACGTAGTTCCTGGACAGGAAAATAAGGTGTGCCGGCTTGTAAACTTCCTGTACGGACTGAAACAAGCTCCAAAGCAATGGCATGCAAAATTTGACAATATGATGTCAAATGGTATCAAAATAAATGAATGTGATAAGTGTATCTACATCAAAAATACTCCAAATGGATACATTCTGGTGTGTCTGTATGTAGATGACATGCTCATTATTGGGAGCAATAATGACATTATCAAACAAACTAAGAGCATGCTTAGTAGCAAGTTTAATATGAATGATTTGGGAGTTGCAGACATCATACTAGGAATCAAAGTTTCCATGACGTCTGAGGGAATTACTTCGTCTCAAGCACATTATGCTGAGAAAGTACTTGAAAGGTTCAAGAATTACTCGAATGGGACTGCCAAAAGTCCTGTGGATCCCAGTCTTCACTTGTTCAAAAACACGGGTGACAGCATATCACAACTGGAATATGCACATGTAATCGGTAGTCTGATGTACTTAACAAATTGTACAATACCGGACCTAGCACATTCAGTAAATGTACTAAGCTGCTACACAAGTAATTCAGGACGAAGTCACTAGAAAGGAATAACTAGAGTATTGAACTACCTGCGACATACTCAGAGTTATGCGCTGCATTACACCAGATATCCAGCAGTACTAGAAGGCTACAGTGATGCCAACTGGATATCGGACTCCAAGAACTCCAAATCCACAAGTGGGTATGTCTTCACACTTAGTGGTGCAGCTGTGTCATGGAAATTCTCTAAACAAACGTTATTGCCCAGATCCACCATGAAATCTGAGTTTATTGCTTTAGACAAAGCGGCTGAGGAAGCAGAATGGCTTCGAAACTTTTTAGAGGATATCCCTATGGAGGAAAAATCAGTGCCTGCTTTATGTGTACACTGTGACAGCCAATCGGCTATAGCACGGGCACTGAGTTGTACGTATAATGGTAAGTCTCGTCATATCAGAAGGCGACACAAAACCATTAGACAACTACTCTCAAATGGAGTAATCTCTATAGAGTATATAAAATTGGCCGACAACATAGAGGATCCATTTACTAAAGATTTGTCGCGAGAGCAAGTTGTGAGATTGTAGCGCCCCGAATTTCTAATATGATATCTTAGAAAATACGTGGCACAATCCCAGCATTAACTTCAATGTAATATTACACATAGCCCAAAAACACAAATAATTTATTTCAAACTTTTATTACATCAATCTTTACAAACACAGCAGAATACAAAACACCTTGAATTACAACTTTCTTTTTACAACACTTTTCTTTACAAAATTTTACACAAAGCTCTAATAAATCAGTTTATCTCAAAACTATCTCAAGCATCCCAAACCTCCAAACTCTAAGCAACAACCTGTAATACATGAGGCTAGAGATGATCCCTAACCCCCAAAACTAAAGGGGTCAGCCATAAAGGTGTGAGTGACATAAAAATAAACAACATAAATAAACATTAAGCATGGATTCATAATCAACATGTGACAAATAATAATACATAAAATATGACATTGCAAGGAATCATGTAAACCTCAAGTGAAGTTAAACTAAGTGTCAAGTGTAGAAAAACAGGAAAAACACATGCATGAAACCAAATCAAGAAAACACAATTCTATATGCTGACTCTCTAATGCGTACTTGTCGAAGTCTATGCATCCCATTCTACATAGGTTCGGTGCAAGCCCTTAACATCTCCACATTATAGGGTTCAATCCCCGCTATGCAACTAATCCTAACACGATGACTACTACGAGATAAAGATAAACTGTGAGTATTAGTCCATGCCCCGATAATTCCGGAGATAAATTCCACACCACAGGTAATTTACCTGGATAATTCCGGGGATTATCTCACACCGCAGCAATGACCTCATCACACGAATACCACATGTGCGTCGCCTCGACCCCGATAATTCCGGAGATCAATCCCACACCAAAGGTAATTCCGGAGACTATCTCACTCACACCTGGATAATTCCGGGGATCAATCTCACACCGAAAGCCATACTGAGGTCCATAACCCATGTTTCCGTTCATCATATCACCACTAGTGTCTGTCCTTATCATTTAGGTTATTCAATTACTTAACGAATCTCCTAGAGTTGGTGTACCCTACCGGACTTAACTCAATAACAGAACAACTAAAATGCCTCAACAGGCCCAAACATAATGAACTCAACCGCCGGTATACTAGGATCACACACACCTTCTAGAGATCCAAACTCAAATATCTAAACCAATCTTCCAACATAAATTGTTCAACTCAACTTATCATCTTGAAAACATATGTTCAATAGAAGATAAAGTATAAAATAATAAGTTATAGCTTAGAACATTTAGAGAATAAATCATTTGAAAGAACATTCAAAATTATAAGAATACATCAGTATAAGTCGACTGTAGAAAAGGGTAAGTCAACTGCCTAGAAAGAAAATTCCATGGTTTTAAGAAAATAAGCTAAGTGTTATAAGTCGACTTGTAAAAGTCATAAGTCGACTTACCAGAGAGAAATTCCAGAAATCTTTAAGAAAATATTCTAAGTATTATAAGTTGACTTGTAAAAGTCATAAGTCGACTTACCAGAGAGAAATTCTAAAAATCTTTAAGAAAATATTCTAAGTTTTATAAGTCGACTTGTAAAAGGTCATAGGTCAACTTACCAGAGAGAAAATATAATGACTTTAAAAACATAATTCCAAGTGTACCAGTCGACTGTAAAAAGGTATAGGTCGACTGCCCAAAGAGAAAACTACAGTAACTTTAAAAAGTAATCTGAGTGGTACCAGTCGACTGTAAAAATCATCAGTCGACTGTCCAGAACCAATTTTCAAGAGAGCTTTTGAAACAGCAGTCCGGTCGTGCCAGTCGACTGAGAATTCACAACAGTCGACTGTCGGCCTATAGTCTGCAGAATTTCGATTGTACATATGTTAAAACTAGGATTTTTGGAATCAGTCATATATCAAATAACTTTGTTTTATTTTTCAAATCTTATTAATACCAAAATAATTAGATTTAAACTTAGCATTTGAGAAATCCAAATTCAAACAACATCTTTCACAAAAATCACAAATCCCCAATTTAAATCCTCATAACTCAAATCCTCAAAACATGGTCCTCTAAACTATTAATCATTCACAAAATTCCTCAACTAAATCTCAACTATTCTCTATAGTTGATTCATAAACAAACTAAATTCATCCTCAACATGGCCAAGTTGTTTTTATCCAACTCACCAATAGTCCAAAAATCTCATCTTTAATTTAATTAATGCATAACATCTGTCAAACTTAATCAAATCAATAATCCAAAAGAAAAGTCTACTCACAATTTATATTAGGTTTCCAACAATCTAAAATCATTCACATACAAATATCTAGGGTTCTTCTCAAAGATCCAATTTTTCATCCATCCAACATATTCAACATCCAAATCAATCTAAACATTCATATCATTCTCATATGACACACACAAATCAAAGAGAAACAAACAAAATAACCAAACAGTTATATCACTCACCTACAACATACACAAAACAAAATAAAACAAAACAATGTCACTCACATAGTTGGAGAGATCAAGCGAATATCACGAAGCAAAATGAAGAATCTCCTCTTTGCAAAGAATCCAAGATCTCCTCTTCAATCACCACGAAAATAAAAATATAATAAAACTTGTGTTGTGAAGCGAATGACGGCTGCACACCCTCTTTTATACAGGCCGAAAATAAGGAATTAGGGTTTTAGAAATACTTTTGCAAAAGAATCCTTCCGGGATATAACTTTACATATATAACCCTCTCTTACTTAAAAGAAGTTAACTAAATCAAAACCAAATCAAATATTTTTATCACTGAGTTGTCTAGAAATCCCGCGCGGCACAACAAATAAGAAAATTTCGGATTTACAACTCAGGGTGGCGATTTTGCACAAAAACCCTCCCTTTTATAATATTTGCAAATACATCATAAAATATTCATAAAAATCCAAAAAAATCAGAAATACTATCTACTAATAAATATTATATTTTCCAATTAAAATATCTGACTTTTACCTTCTAAGAAAACATTTGCACCAGATCCAACATAAATTCCATATTTACAAAAACATCATATTTGTTTAAATCTTTACCAAATCAACTCTAAATAAAATTTAAATATATTTTAAATTTCAATAATAACCATGGGAAGCCCAAAAATTAGTAAAAACGAATTTTCATTATTTATTTGAGATCAAAACGGCTTTTTACATAAAAACCCCTCTCTTTCGAGGTATTTATAAAAATAATTTCTTTATTCAGAAAAATCCCAAAATTTAGGATAGGCTCAACTATAATTAGGAGAATTTAATAAAAATATAAAATTGGACATTTACACCAAAAATATTTGCACGTGTTTCGCACATATAAAAAGATAAACCTTCAGAAAATATTTATTAAATCTCCAGAAAATCATTTTAATTCATTTTCAAATCTTTAAAATAATATTTGAAAATACGGGTTACTACAGAGATCATCAAGAGGAATGGGTTTAAAGCCTGTGACGAAAGAGAATACTTGATGGAAACCCTACCTAGGAATTGGAGATCCCAAGATCTAGGTTCAAGGGGACAACCAAATCTTGTTGAATCGACGTTAGCACTGAGAGATTAAAATCTCATATCCACTCTTAGGATGATAAAACAGTGCTGCCTGCAAATAGTTAGGATAAGCTTGGCTTTTAATGATTCCCATAGCTTTGAAATAAAAGTGGGGTATGGAAGGATACTCTTTATAGGCAATTACCTTGTAAGTGTGAAATGTGGCCGTTTCTAGGAGAATGATGAGAGGCATCATTCTCCAAGTTCACTCACAATTAACCAGGGTTATTCAAGGCCAAAATGAACACAACAAAAGAACTTAGTTCTGTGAGGAGATGAAACTGTGGGATAGTTATTGTCTAGTTTCACATCAAAGCCCAGGTAGTTCAAGATATCATGTTCACTACCTGGTCAAGTGAATTCGATGGCTACTTACTAAGGGTGGTTCAAAGTTGAAAAATTACTACCATTCCTGATGTAGTGATTTTCCAATTGTATTCTCAGAATCTTTTTTTGTCATGTGTCTTTCTGTCGTGTCTGGATTACATGGTCTAGTCATTTCCATTCATGTGGGGGATTGTTGGAAAACATTTTTGCAGATTTTCCGGGCCGGATTCCGGTGGGATCCGGCCATCGACAGTGCCGTAAATTGATTGGATCATGTTCCTCTCATCGAGTACTATTCCGGGATGTACTCATGTACCAAAAACGAATTTCGTATGAATGAGAAATGTTGGTCCAAAGTTGAGTACTCGCTGTGTACTAACTTGGATACTTAGAGAAAATGGATAGTCCCATATCGGAAATGGGTAAATTTTTTTCTAATATATATACTAAAAATTTGGACTAAAAGGCGTGGCCCGGGGGTTACCACTAACGTGTAGTGGAGAGAGGACTTAGCCAAAATGAAAAACACACACGCGCGCGCGCCCGGCCTGGCCCGGCCTCGGCCCCGGCCTATATTTTTTTTTGCCCCAGTCAAAATTTTACTCCCAGTATACTGTTGAGGCTTTTCAACTTCAGTAACTGGTACCATTACTCTGTAACAGCAGAGGCTCATCTGTTATGACTTTGAACCACTACTCTGCTGTTACAGAGTAATGGACCATTACTCTGCTGTTACAGAGTAATGAGCCCTTCAGTTGCTCTCAAACTCCTATAAAACCAGTCCATTTTGTCTGCCAGAGGGACAGTTCTGAAAAAACCAGTCCGAACCTTCTTTTTCTTCTTCCTCTCTGAGTCAGTACTGAGAATACAACACAGCTCCAGTTCGATCAGTTCTCTGAAGTTATGGTGCTGCTCTTTAGGGAAAAGGTAATACAGTTGTATCCTGAGAGGCATTTCGTCAACCACCGTCACACTACGGAGCGAAAATTTCTTTAAGAATAGTGTTATTCAAATCTCAACTCTGTATTGTATGGTTTGTTTTGTTATTTTATTTCCTGTAATTGTAAATCTTCACAATTATTGTTAGCATTTCTGTTTTATGAAATTCTTGTTCTAACAATTTGTTCGAGCCATTAAGCCGTCTTAAACCAACAATTTAGCATCAATTGAAAATTTATGTTTATGTCCAACATTTAAAAAATTAAGAAATGTGATACCTGACATAGGCAGCTAACATCCATCGATGAGCAATCGTTAAACAGATGACACATCCCTATAAATTAGTGATAAACTAATATTTATTAGATGTTCAGGTGAAAAACATAAGATAGATAAATATGGTCAATGTACTAGGATGAAGTTGAACAAAATTGTACAAATTAGAACTAACCAAAAGCCAAGTCTCAGGTGGGTTAATTAACTTGTCTTCACATAACCTGATCGGGGAAAAAAACATTTGCCAGCTTCATATAAACATTTGCCAACATCAATCTCCCACATTTGCCAGCTTCATATATATCGAAACTAGTGCAACGACTCACCCCAATTGTCTTCATGAAGTTCCTCGGATCATCTAGGTCTTCAAATGGATAAGCTTCCACAAGCATCACATACAGTGTTAGTCCACAAGACCAAACATCTGTTATCTGTAAAGTTACCAGATAAGAAATTATATCAGTATTAGTTTTAGGATCAGACAATCTAGTCAATTTCATTATCCAAAAACCAAGCCTGCCTTGCCCTCATATTCTTTTCTGGATAGAACTTCAGGTGCAAACAGTTGATTTTGGTTGTGAAAGCAACACAGAGGACTACAAAACCAGATATAAAATTAATCTTGATTTCCATAAAAGAATGTTTAGCCTCATGAGGAATTAAACTACATTAGAGTATCCAATCCATAAAAAGCGAAAACTAGGATTTCAAGTATCCAATCCAAAAAACGAAAACTAGGGTTTCGAGAAAAGGGGAATTTACCAAAATCCTACTTGTGAACCGCTTGCTTCTATGTGCACCTGCAACAACATAAAACTAGGGTTTGTTAAAATTTTTGAAAAAGTGAATTTAGGGTTTAGGTCTAGGAATGAGAGAGAGGCACGGCGATGGAGGAGCAACGGTAATGGTGGGAGAGGGACGACGATGGCAGGAGAGGGACGACGCCGGCGATGTGGCAGCATGACGATGGCAACGTGGTCGAGTCGGGGATTCGGGTGAGAGAGAAATAGAAAGAGAGAGAGACGAGAAATGAAAAAGTTTGGGGGATTGGGGATTTAGGGGGAAATTGAAAAAGTTTGGGGGAAAATAAAACATGGTCTATACCGGCGTTTATTCTATAAACGCCAAGATAGATAGGACATATCCGGGTGTTTTTGTTTAAACGCCGCTATAGACCATACCTATCCCGCGAAAATTTTTAAAAAATTAAAAATGTCATCTATCCCGACATTCATACCCAAACACCGGGATAGACCTTGTGGCTTGTAGTCTTTTGTATAAATTAAACCAAGTTGGGTTTGGATTTAAGGCTTAGGGCTTTGATGTGGACCCTAGAATGATTGTTAATAATATTTTGAGTCATAAGACTCTAGAAGTTGAGTGGGACCCTAGCATGCCGGCAAATGAGATTTTGTGGAATTTTGGCCAGTGGGACTTTTGTGATTGATTTTAACTGAGTTATGTCAGGTAGGGTACACCAACTATAGAAGGGATGTGATTTAATTAATTGAACATAAGGACAGGCACTAGTGGAGATGTGATAGATCTTTAGAAACATAAGTAGGGGGCCTTATATAGTCTACGGTTGGAATTCGTGACTATAGTCGTAGTTGGGCGGTTCGATTCCGAAGGCTACGATTATCATGACATCTCCCTTGTTCGCACGTCGCGGGTCTTGTACAGTTGGGCGGTTTTATTTCGAAGGTTGTGACCTATTCATAGAATATTGGGCATGGAATGTTCAGGGCGACACTTACATGATGATTGCGTGTTGAGGGTGCTAGTCTGGCGGGTAGATACCGGGACGTAGGCCTATTCGCGGAGTATCTAGATCTTGTTTCTATCACCGTAGTAGGTTAGTTGCATAACGGATGATTAAACCTTATAAAGTGGAGAACGATAAGGGCTTGAACCGGACCTATGTTGTATGAGATGCATAGAATCCAACAAGTATGCATTAGAAATCATCATAAGCATTTGTGTTCCTTGACTTGTTTTATACATACTTGCTTTCTATTTTCATCTCACACACTTGACACTTAGCCTAGCTTCACTTGTTGTTTTACGCTTCTTTTATTGTTGTTCTATGTTTTATTTATTATTTCTATATTAATATGCATCAAGTTTGTGATTGTGAGATCTAGAAGTATCACTATTACTATAGTTGACGTAAGTTGCCTTCAACTGACGTGCCCACCCTTCAGTTTATCTCGCAGAATTTGCAAGTGAATTGTCCAAGTAAAGTGGAAGCATGGATTTAAGATGATTAAAGTTTAGTGTTGGGTTATGTTGTAATAAATGTATTAAATTTTTTCATTGTGCAAATGTAAGAAATAACAGTTGTAATAAAACGATATAATTTTTCCTATATTTGATATTGTGTTTATGATTACATTGAAGTTGATTATGGAATTTGTGCCACTTATTTCTAATTTTTATTTATTGGAAATTTGGGGCACTACAACAATATGATCTTGAAGATAGGTACCTTCCTTCATTGACCTAAACAACTCCCTCTTCCAGTACATCCGATTTAGCAACGGCGATCTCAAGTAGTCAGATTTAAGTCTCGCCTATAGACTCGCTGCACTTTTCTGCTCAAGAATATTACACTTGACTTTGTCCGCCAATTGCAAACAAATTAAACTCAAGGCCTTCAAATAAATCTCATCCCACTTTTCCTTTGTTAGATATTATTATAGTCCCATATTGGTTGTAGAGTTGTTTTGATATTTGTTCTCCTCCTATATATAGGTGGTATTGTACTTGGTTGAACTCAATTCAATATTCAGTATTGTTTTCATCTCTCTCTGATTTATCTTAACATGGTATCAGAGCCAAGTTATACAAATTTCTTTCCAAATCCCTAGATCAAAAAAAAAACAACCCTAGAACAGCCAAACAACACTGTTCATCTTCCCCCACCAAAACCCACAGTTGGACCTTCTTCTCCGGCTGTTCGCTCATCAACGACCTCAGTTCTCTCCCACCTCAAGCCATCGAAATCTCGGCTCCTCTCTGTTGTGCAGTCTAATTACTTAAATAAATAGACAAAACTAGACACAAATTATAAACCTCGCAAGTGCACGAATCGTTTATAGAAGCGTAGCAATAGCAAGGGTCGATCCCACAGAGATTGTAGACTTCAACTTACTAATCAATAAAAAGAATAAGAATCATGAAGAGTTGTTCTAAGGTTGAAAAGAAATAAAAAGATCAAAACTAAATTAAGAAATGCTGAATCACAAATATTTATGAAGTAGTTGGGTTTAGATCTCCACCAATAGTCAGTAGTGCTAAGTTACCTTCTGAACTTCTTCTTATTACTCATGTTTGTTCCCTTCAAGGGCATGGTATCTACTCCTTAAAGTGCTATTTCCCTAAGCCAAGAATTAGGCATGGTATCTACTCTAATTCGTTTCTTTTATTAAGTGTTTAGCATGGTATCTACTAAGTTGTACTTAAAGAAAACATAAGATCAGTGGAAACGAACAAACACTCAAGGTTCTAGAAATTGGTATCAGATCTAGATCCCTTCAGTTGATTAAACCAAGAACCCCTAAAGATTCCCTTGTTACAGGTTACGGGCACGAGATACGGGTCGTCTCAATATGCTCATATAACAGATTCAGATAGATGGTAATGCAGACTTGATATTCTCAAGTTCTGTATGTCAGTCGACTGGCTCTCACCTCAGTCGACTGCTCTCAGAACTTGAGAACAAGTTTGATTATCATCAATCTATATCAATTCAATCAGATTCAATCAATAAGTAAAATAGAAGAACTCAGAAGAATATAGCACTACATAACTACGGCTTCAATCTACCCAACTATGAAATTAGTTCCACATAATAACACTTTTATTAATCAACAAGTTTGAATACATGGTTAACATAAAAGAAATAGAAAGAGAAGGAATAGACTGATGTAGTTCGGCTAGATGGATCGGCTGGCTGTCACACAGTCGACCGGCCGTTCTCTTCTTAATACTTGATCTCCTTTCTTCTTCTTTGATGCTGATAAAGTGCTTCTTGTTGATGACTCTGGAACTCTGCGATTCGGTGATTCAGGATGCGTGAAAGTCTCTCCCGAATAATGCTTCTTGGTTGGTATTTATAGAACACGGCTAGAGAATTAGGGTTTGCACTTTTCTTTTTATAGAAAAGTCCTTTTCTTTTATTTATTTCCTCCCTTGTTGCTCTGCGTATTATTTCTTTCTCTTTTCTTTTATTCTTCCTTTTCTGTTCTGATTTAAATTAGATTTGGACGAATCTTCAAATATCTTATCTTTTAACTCTGCCGCCTATCAGTCGACTTGTCAGCGAACCAGTCGACTGTGTCGATACTTCTGAAGATTTTATAATTGATCATTTAAGTCGGCTGTTGACAATCAACTTCTCTGGGCAGTCGCCTGTTGTAATGGACCATTCGACTGATTATTTGCAATTTCCTGTGTATCGTCCTGAATCTGCTTCGTTTCTTTGTTTTAGGCTGTTTCCTATGGAAAAGAGAAAATAAGAGTTAAATATCACATATAGAGCTTTAAAATGTCTAATTGTATTAAGATTATTTCTCCTAAATGTGAATAATATTGTGTTCATCAAATACCCCCAAACTTAGATTTTGCTTGTCCTCAAGCAAACTAGAATTATGAACAAGGGAAAATAATAATACTCTCGATCACCACGAATTCTTATTATGTGAGCATCAACATATAAAAATATAAACAATTTCAGATAAAGTAAAATTAAACATACTCACTTTCTCCAGTGCAATTATTTAATCATAATCCCCAAACTCCATTTTAATTATAGTATGTAACACTCCATCTTTGATTATCCCCTTTCTCTACTACAAACCAAGTAGCAAACTAGAGTTTTTTTTTTTTTTTTTTTTTTTTTAAGTCTCTTCTCTAAAGTTGTCACTTGCCTTTTTACGCGAATGCAAATCATTTGTGATGAATTCACCCGGTTACTCAGCAAGTCACAAACCTTAAAGTGCTTTGCATACTCATATTTCAAGTTGCCGTTTGACGTAAAGGTAAACATTGGTGATGAATACCCCTAGTTACTAAGCACCCAAAACATTGGAGTAGATTGACTTTATTCAAATATATATATATATATATATTTTATCACTCTATTTACTTAAACTCAATTTAGGACTAGATCTAAAGGGAATAGTCACCAGAAAAAGTATCACATTTGTGTATTATGTATAATCGCATGACTCATATAATTTTGTAAGGCATTATGAAACTCAACAATCCTAAAGTAAATAAGTATCCTTACTATTACTTTATAAGAAATTGTTTATCCTAAAAAAAAAATTTCAAAAGACTCCAAATATAACTAACTAATACCCCCAAACTTAGATGGAACATTGTCCTCAATGTTCGAAAGAAGATTTTAAAAATAGGCATGTGTCACCATCTAGTAAGGAAAGTCTGAAAATAAAAGATGAAAATAAAAGATGAATAAATAAAAGAAAATAGAGGGAAAGTGTAAATACTCCCCTGAAAATTGGGTTGCCTCCCAATAAGGGCTGTGTTTTCTGTCTTCAGCTAACTTGATGAGTTCATGCGATGTATTGAATGATTTGAAGATTCACATCTTCCTCATGCGGCTCTAGACTCATCTCCATGTAAGGCTTCGCTCTATGCCCGTTCACCTTAAATGTTTGATTCTTCTCTTGGCTAAGGACCTCCAATGCACCATGTGGAAAGACTTTTGTGACAATGTATGGCCCATACCATCTTGACATGAGCTTGCCTGGAAAAAGTCTTAATCTTGAGTTGTATATTAGTACCTTCTGCCCTTCATAAAACTCCTTCCTTGCTAGCTGTTTGTCATGGTACAACTTGGTCCTTTCCTTGTACAATTTTGCATTTTCATATGCGTCGTGCCTCAACTCTTCAAGCTCATTCAGTTGCAACCTTCTTTTGTCACCTGCTTGTTTCATATCAAAATTGAACCTTTTGATGGCCCAATAGGCTTTGTGTTCCAACTCCACTGGTAGATGACAGGCTTTTCCAAAGACCAACCGGTATGGTGACATGCCTATGGGTATTTTGTATGCGGTTCTGTAGGCCCATAATGCATCATTCAAGCACAGCGACCAATCCTTCCTCCTTGTGTTGACTGTCTTTTCCAAAATGCTCTTGATTTCTCTGTTGCTGATCTCCACCTGCCCACTAGTTTGAGGATGATATGGGGTGCCCACTCTATGTGTGATACCATATTTCTTCATCAAAGAAGCAAACGGAAAGTTATTGAAGTGGCTCCCTCCATCACTAATTATTGCTCGTGGTGTCCCAAACCTAGTGAAAATGTTCTCCTGCAAAAACTTGACAACAACTTTGTGATCATTAGTTTTTGAGGGGACAGCCTCGACCCATTTAGACACATAATCCACACCAACAAGTATATATAAATAACCAAATGAGTTAGGAAAGGGACCCATGAGGTCGATTCCCCAAACATCAAAAAGCTCGATTACTTGGATGTTGTGTAATGGCATTTGATTTCTAGACGAGATGTTGCCTGTCCTTTGGCATTTGTCACAAGTCCTACAAAAAGAAAAAGCATCTTTGAATACTTTAGGCCAATAAAATCCAGATTGCAATACCTTGAGTGCTGTTCGTTTTGGTCCAAAATGTCCTCCACATGCGTATTGGTGGCAATGTTGTAGAATACTCATTTGTTCTTCTTCTGCCACACATCTTCTTATGATTTGATCCGGGCAAAATTTGAACAAATAAGGATCATCCCAGTAGTAGTGCTTGCATATAGCCACCAGTCTCTTTCTTTCCTGACTTGTCATACCTGGAGGGAAAACATGAGCAGTGAGATAATTTACAATATCTGCAAACCATGGAAAATTTGAGCAGTGAGATACCAGTCGACTGGCCCTGTTACCAGTCGACTGTCCCGATGATATGTTTATTTCAAATAGCTGTTCATCTGGGAAATTTTCATTAAGTGGGGGCACAATTCTCTCTTCCTCATACAGTAGTCTGGACATGTGATCTGCAACAACGTTGTCGCTTCCTTTTTTATCTCTAATCTCAAAATCGAACTCTTGAAGCAGCAGCACCCATCTGATTAACCTAGTCTTAGCATCCTTTTTAGCAAACAAATATCTCAAAGCAGCATGGTCAGTGAAAACAATAACTTTAAAACCAATTAAATATGATCTAAACTTCTCTACAGCAAAAATAACAGCTAACATTTCTTTTTCAGTAGTAGAATAATTTCGCTGTGCATCGTTTAGAGTTCGAGAAGCATAGTAAATAACATGGGGTTTCTTATTGATTCTTTGACCTAACACAGCCCCTAAAGCATAATCACTTGCATCACACATGAGCTCAAAAGGATGGCTCCAATCTGGTGCCATGACAATAGGTGCAGAAATGAGAAGATTTTTCAATGTAATAAAAGCAGTTGTGCACTCTTCTGTCCATGCAAACTCAACATCCTTAGCTAACAAATCACAAAGGGGTTTGGAGATTTTTGAGAAATCTTTTATAAATCTTCTATAGAACCCTGCATGTCCAAGAAAACTCCTAACACCCTTAACTGTAGTGGGAGGGGGTAGTTTTGATATTATATCGATTTTCGCTTTGTCTACCTCTATGCCTCTTTTGGATACCACATGTCCCAACACAATACCTTGTTGTACCATGAAATGGCACTTTTCCCAATTCAGCACTAAATTGCATTCTTCACATCTTTTAAGCACAAGCTGCAAATGGTTAAGGCATTCATCAAAACAAGATCCAAAAACACTAAAATCATCCATAAATACCTCGATGAACCTTTCCACCATGTCTGAAAATATACTCATCATGCATCTCTGAAATGTAGCTGGTGCATTGCACAATCCAAAGGGCATCCTCCTGTATGCAAAAGTACCAAAAGGACATGTAAAAGTGGTTTTTTCTTGATCTTCTGGAGCAATAGCAATTTGATTATAGCCACTATAACCATCTAAAAAATAATAATGACTATATCCTGCTAATCTTTCTAACATTTGATCAATAAAAGGAAGAGGGAAATGATCTTTCCTGGTTTCGTTATTCAATTTTCTGTAATCAATGCAAACCCTCCATCCTGTTGTCACTCTTGTAGGGATAAGCTCATTCTCTTCATTCTTCACCACTGTGACTCTACTTTTCTTAGGCACCACATGTATAGGACTTACCCATTTGCTGTCTGAGATGGGGTAGATGATGCCAACATCTAGTAGCTTCAGAATCTCTGCTCGTACAACTTCTTTCATGTTTGGATTAAGCCTTCTCTGTGCCTCCCTGCTAGGTTTTGCATTGTTTTCCAGGAGTATTTTGTGCATGCATTTGGATGGAGTTATTCCTTGGATATCTGCAATGGTCCATCCTATTGCATTCTTGTGTTCTCGTAGTACCCTCAGCAACTTCTCTTCTTCCTGTGCACTTAAGTTTGCAGCAATTATCACTGGTAGCGTCTGGTTCTCACCCAAATATGCATGCTTCAGATGGTCGGGTAACTGCTTAAGCTCTATGTCTGGGAGTGTCGGTTCAGTCGACTGGTTCCTAGTTGTGGCCTGGTCAGTCGACTCATTATGTCCACCAGTCGACTTGTCTCTTCCACCAGTCGACTGGTCTGCAGAAACAAAAATGTCATCAGTCACTAATTTTTCAAATACGGGTGCAAACTTACCTGAGCTTGTATTTGGAGTTTCAAGGTGGTGTATTGTCTCTGCAATCCCCCAGTCATCGTACTCCTGTTCAACATTAGATAAAGTTAGAGATTGTGTAATTGTGGCTTGTAGTGGCTCAACGCTATGTACCTGAAATGTTTGATCAACAATATCTTGCACCACATCAACATTATAGCATTCATGATCATCATGTGGTAATTTCAGTGCATCAAACATTTTGAATTCAACTTTCTCTCCGTTTATTTTCATGCTTATAGTACCCTTTTTAACACAAATTTTTATATCAGCCGTACTCATAAAGGGCCTACCTAAAATGATTGGTAGAGAAGATGGCATCAAAGAGTCCTTCATGTCTAACACAACAAAATCAGCATGCAAAATAAAGTCGTTTACCTGAACTAGGACATCTTCCAAAATACCTCTAGGTCTTTTGATACTGCGATCCGCCAACTGCAACGTGATGGATGTTGGTTGGAGTTCCCCCAATCCTAGCTTTTCATAAACGGTGTATGGGAGAAGATTGATGCTTGCTCCCAAGTCTAGTAATGCTTTCTCAAAGAAGTGCTCACCAATCCTGCAAGGAATGGTAAAACTACCTGGGTCTTTTAATTTGGGAGGTAATTTTCTTAATAAGATAGCGCTCACTTCTTCTGTCAAAGCCACATCCTCCCTAACCTGAAATGTTCTTTTGTGAGTACAACATTCTTTCAAAAATTTAGCATAAGAAGGAATTTGTTTAATAGCATCAAGTAGGGGGATATTAATTTCTACCTTTCTGAGAGTTTCAAAGATGTCAAATAAATGTTGTTCTTTCTTTTGCTTGACTAACCTTTGAGGGAATGGTGGCACAACTGTTCTTTCTTTTTCACTTACCTTGTTGGAACCCAAAACTTTTGATGGTTGTGTTTCTGTTTCTTCGGTGTGTGCTCCAACCTTGTTGTCAATTGTCTTACCACTTCTGAGAGTTGTTACTGATTTGAGCTGTTCTTGACCTCCAGGGTTTGGTATGGTTTGTGAAGAAAGTTCCCCTGCCTTTCGTTCGCTTAATTCTTTCGCAATTTGGCCAATCTGTGTTTCCAACTTCTGAATTGCTTGCCCTTGTTGGTTGGTTGTTTGATGTTGTTGTTGGAGCAATTGAAGAACGGTGGATTCAAAATCCAACTTCTTCTGTTCTTGAATTGGCCTATCAAACCCACTTCCCATTTGGAAGTTCCGTGCATGTCCTTGTGAAGATTGAGTCCCTTGATTATTCTGATTATTGCTCCAGGAGAAGTTTGGATGGTTCCTCCACCCTGGGTTGTATGTGTTCGAGAAGGGATTGTTCTTTTGTGGAAACACTCCTCGACCTACATAGTTTGCATGCTCCTGATCTGTGAAAGAAGACATGGGACATGTATCAGTGGTATGATCTACATGAGAACAAATTGCACAAATTTCGTTTGTTTGATTTTTAACTCCACCCATCATCGACATTGCATTAACAAGCATATCAATTTTCTTATTCATGTTTACCATTTCTAATTGAATATTATTGCTATTAGAAATTTCATAAACTCCCTGTTTTTTGGAAGGACCCCTCCTTGTTGAGAATTGTTGTGAGTTCTCGCTTAGCTCTTCAAATAGTTCAATGGCCTCTTCACCGCTTTTCCTCATTAAGATCCCGTTGCAAGCTGAATCCACAATTGCCTTGTTAGTATCATTTAAACCTTCATAAAAAGCTTGTACCTGATCATCTTTAGGCATGTTGTGTGTAGGACATTTGAGAAGTTTGTTCTTGAAATCTTTCCATGCTTCGAAGAATAAGTCTCCATCCTTTTGTTGGAAGAGTTGAATCTCCCTTTTCAGCTGTTTGGTCTTTTGGGCTGGAAAGAATTCTTTCAAAAATTTCGTGGCCAATTGCTCCCATGAATTAATTGATCCTGGTTCCAAAGAATTATACCATAGTTTAGCGTTAAGTTTTAAAGAAAAAGGGAACAATATTAACCTGATTTGTTCAGGGGTAAGCCCTTGGACGCTTTGTGTCCTGCAAAGATCGAAAAAGTCTTGTAAATGGAGATGAGGCTCTTCATCTGGCTTGCCACTAAAGTGGGGAACCATACTAAGTAACTGAGGAGATAGATGCATGTTCCCTGTGACATTAGGTTGATATGCAATGCAGGAAGGTTGCTCGATATTCTTAGGCGTGAACTTGTCCTGCATTGGAACTCGATTTGGCATTTCCTACCCATTGCTGTATGTGAACAAAGTCTCCGAGCAGTCGACTGGTTCGTAGTGACAGTTGACTGGTTTGCTGCAGTCAACTTACCTAGTCTGTGCAAAGTGCGTTCTGTTTCTGCGTCAATAGGTAGTAGCTCTGGACGAAGTGATCTCCTTCCGTGCATCCACCAAAATCCTATAACCTAAAAGAAAAATATTTATTAATAAAATTAAAAGAAAGAAAATAAAAGCTTTCTACTGATCTGTAAGTTAAAATACTAGACAATCCCCGGCAACGGCGCCAAAAACTTGTTGTGCAGTCTAGTTACCTAAATAAATAGACAAAACTAGACACAAATTATAAACCTCGCAAGTGCACGAATCGTTTATAGAAGCGTAGCAATAGCAAGGGTCGATCCCACAGAGATTGTAGACTTCAACTTACTAATCAATAAAAAGAATAAGAATCATGAAGAGTTGTTCTAAGGTTGAAAAGAAATAAAAAGATCAAAACTAAATTAAGAAATGCTGAATCACAAATATTTATGAAGTAGTTGGGTTTAGATCTCCACCAATAGTCAGTAGTGCTAAGTTACCTTCTGAACTTCTTCTTATTACTCATGTTTGTTCCCTTCAAGGGCATGGTATCTACTCCTTAAAGTGCTATTTCCCTAAGCCAAGAATTAGGCATGGTATCTACTCTAATTCGTTTCTTTCATTAAGTGTTTAGCATGGTATCTACTAAGTTGTACTTAAAGAAAACATAAGATCAGTGGAAACGAACAAACACTCAAGGTTCTAGAAATTGGTATCAGATCTAGATCCCTTCAGTTGATTAAACCAAGAACCCCTAAAGATTCCCTTGTTACAGGTTACGGGCACGAGATACGGGTCGTCTCAATATGCTCATATAACAGATTCAGATAGATGGTAATGCAGACTTGATATTCTCAAGTTCTGTATGTCAGTCGACTGGCTCTCACCTCAGTCGACTGCTCTCAGAACTTGAGAACAAGTTTGATTATCATCAATCTATATCAATTCAATCAGATTCAATCAATAAGTAAAATAGAAAAACTCAGAAGAATATAGCACTACATAACTACGGCTTCAATCTACCCAACTATGAAATTAGTTCCACATAATAACACTTTTATTAATCAACAAGTTTGAATACATGGTTAACATAAAAGAAATAGAAAGAGAAGGAATAGACTGATGTAGTTCGGCTAGATGGATCGGCTGGCTGTCACACAGTCGACCGGCCGTTCTCTTCTTAATACTTGATCTCCTTTCTTCTTCTTTGATGCTGATAAAGTGCTTCTTGTTGATGACTCTGGAACACTGCGATTCGGTGATTCAGGATGCGTGAAAGTCTCTCCCGAATAATGCTTCTTGGTTGGTATTTATAGAACACGGCTAGAGAATTAGGGTTTGCACTTTTCTTTTTATAGAAAAGTCCTTTTCTTTTATTTATTTCCTCCCTTGTTGCTCTGCGTATTATTTCTTTCTCTTTTCTTCTATTCTTCCTTTTCTGTTCTGATTTAAATTAGATTTGGACGAATCTTCAAATATCTTATCTTTTAACTTTGCCGCCTACCAGTCGACTTGTCAGCGAACCAG
The DNA here is from genome assembly GCA_017893485.1 of Hemerocallis citrina. NCBI lineage: Eukaryota > Viridiplantae > Streptophyta > Magnoliopsida > Asparagales > Asphodelaceae > Hemerocallis > Hemerocallis citrina. Next base: position 3,462,037 of record CM030366.1, on the reverse strand, counting down.
TCGACTGTGTCGATACTTCTGAAGATTTTATAATTGATCATTCAAGTCGGCTGTTGACAATCAACTTCTCTGGGCAGTCGCCTGTTGTAATGGACCAGTCGACTGATTATCTGCAATTTCCTGTGTATCGTCCTGAATCTGCTTCGTTTCTCTGTTTTAGGCTGTTTCCTATGGAAAAGAGAAAATAAGAGTTAAATATCACATATAGAGCTTTAAAATGTCTAATTGTATTAAGATTATTGCTCCTAAATGTGAATAATATTGTGTTCATCACTCTCTCAACTCAAGCCGTCGAAATCTCGTCGTGAAGATCCCGACTCAAGCCGTCAAAATCTACCTCAAGAAAGATCCCAACTCCGCTCCTTTCCTACCTCCAGATCCGAAGTCATCTCTCACACCTCAAGCCCCACTTCTCCATTATCCAGTGAAGATCCCGACTCCTCTCCCACCTCCAGATCTGAAGTCATCAACATTCCCAAATCTGAAGTCAACAATCCCGACTCCGCTCCTTTCCTACCTCTATATCCGAAGCCATCTCTCTCACCTCAAGCACCACTTCTCCATTATCAGTGACGATCCCGAATCCTCTCCCACCTCCAGATCTGAAGTAAACCTGACCCGAAACCCGTTACACATTACTTCTCCATTATCTTGTTTTCTTTTCAAAAAAATCAAAAAAAAAATCAAAAAAAAAATCAAAAAGAAAAATATTATATATATATATATATATATATATATATATATATATGAGGAAAATTTCCTCATACTCTATATGAGGCTCACTTTTCTCATATATATATATATATATATATAGGGAATTGATCTAGCGAGAACTCTTTTGGTGAGAACCACATGAGAACTTTTGTCTGGGATATTAGTTGAAAGATCTGAACCGTTTATTTTGATCTACACGATTAAATTAGTCTATGGATGAGAAATCAAGTCATTTGAGATTCGTTTCCCCATGCATGAAGTGTTACAAATTGTGTGGCTGTAAAATCGCTATTTTTTATAGTGACATGATGCATGGACAAATGAATATCAAATGACTTGGTTTTATATTTCTATACTAATTTAGTTATGTTAAACAATGTGAACGGTTCAGATTATCCATAGGATGGATAGGCATGGAGTTCTCACGAAGCTTATCGTGAGAACAGTTCTCACCAGTTCGCTACCCTATATATATATATATATACATATATATATATATATATATATATATATATATATATGTATACATATATATATGTACATATATATATGTATATATATATATATATACATATATATATATATATGTATATATATATGTATATATATATGTATACATATATATATATATACATATATATATGTATATATATATATATATACATATATATATGTACATATATATATATATATATATATATATATATATATACAGGTACTATTACTTGATGACATCTCAGTCTCTCCCACATATTTTCGCCTCTACTGACTTCCCCGATGCAACCGCCTCTCGTTCCTCCTCCAGATTCAAAAAGCAGCGACGCCACTTTCAGTCTGCCGCCGGCCTCCTACCTTCTCCTTACATCATTCCTCACCCTACCCCACCTCTACTTCCGCCACCGGTAGCACTGCCCTACTCCCTACCCCGATCTAGACACCAGCAGCATCTCCCTCCACATTGTGCTCTCAGTCACAGCAGTGCTAGTCTTATTTCTCCTCGTAGTGCTTCTTCTCTCACATTCTCGGCCATGCCCGTCACTCCGGCCTTGCCATCTTCTGCTGATTAGGCTAATCTTCAGCAACGCCTCACTCAGCTAGAACTATAGTTCATGGGTCAGTCTATCAATGTTGGCTCCTATGCTCTTGCACTTTCTGCCACTCCCGGTATGAATTCGTTCTGGATTTTATATTCTGGTGCATCACATCATCTCACTAGTAATCAGATACTGTTTACCACCTGCACAACACTTCCCTCTCACTCTCCATCTTTATACACGGCTGATGGCTCACCACTTCTTATTACACACTAAGGAATAATTAACTCTCCCACTCTCACATTACCATATGTTCTCTATGCTCCTCATTTATCAATAAACCTTATTTCTATTAGTGCGTTGTGCGATAGTGGTCTTGTCATTACTTTTGACTCTTTAGGTTGTTCTATTACTAATTCCTCCACCGGTGAGGAGTTTGAGCGTGCTAGTCATCATGGTCGTCTATATTATCTAGATTTTCATCGTGCTCATCACTCTCCTTCTAGTTTGCCCGGTATTGTTTTCTCTGATGCTGATCTGTAGCACATACGTTTAGGTCATATTAGCGCATCACAAATCCAGACTATAGCTCGCATTGGTGCCCTTGGTTCTCTCACTTTTAAACATTTATCTGATTGTCAGGGTTGTCATTTGGCCAAACACATTGCCCTACCCTTTAGTCACAAAAGAACTTCTGAAACCACTCACCCTTTTCAACTTGTTCATTCTGACATATGGGGACCCTCTCCCGTATCTTCGTGGAAAGGCTATCTCTATTATGTTGCCTTCATTGATGACTTCACTCGACATACATAGGTTTTTCTTATGCGTCAGCGATCTGAGATACCTGATATTTACCGGTTCTTTACAACTATGATTCACACTCTGTTTGGTGTGAGCATTAAGAATTTTCGATTAGACGGTGCACGTGAATACACTTCCACCACTATAAGATCGATCCTTCAGTCTCACGGCACCCTTTTTTAGCAATCATGCCCTCACACACCTGAGCAGAATGGTGTAGCTGAATGCAAGCATCGTCACATCCTTGAGACGGCTCGCACTCTTTTACTATCCTCTTCTGCTCCTCGTTCTTTCTGGGCTGAAGCTATCATGACCTCTGTTAGTCTCATCAACATTGCTTCCTTGTCTGCCCTAACTAGTACGACGCCTTATGAGGCTCTTTATTATTCATCTCCCGACTACAGTATGCTTCTTACCTTTGGGTGCACCTGTTACGTCCTTCTCCCTCCTACTGAGCGCACGAAGCTCTCCGCTCGTGCTGCTAAGTGTGTTCACCTTGGTCTCAGTCCTGAACACAAAGGTTATTATTATTTTGATCCATCAGCGGGTCGTGTCCGTATTTCTCGACATGTATCCTTTGTGGAAGACTCCCCCCGAGGATACTAGATTTATCGATTCTCCAGTTGTTGCTATCCCCCCGACTTTATCTTCCCGCATTTCTTTTGATCCCACTCCTCTTGCTCCAATCACATCTCCTGCAATCCTTACACCTGTTGTTCCCCCTACCGAAACACCACCTGCATCCCTACAGCAGTCAGCACCCATCCCACCTATTTCCCCACCGACACATGCACCTACTCCAACGTCCTCACCCCCACACCCTGTTAGTCCACCACCTCTTCGTCAGTCTACCCGTTCCACTTCTAGTATTCCTCCGGCACGTTATACACCTGATGCCACTGGTCCTTCTGACCAGTTTGGTTTTGCCACCCTAGCTTCCTACTCACCACAGTTTCATACATATCTCACTGCTATACACTCTACACGTGAGCCCAGAACCTATCAAGATGCAATTCAATATCCTGAATGGAGGAAAGCTATTGCAGAGGAATTCAGTGCATTTGATCAGACTGGCACTTGGGATGTTGTTCCTCTGCCAGAGGGCGTTCAGCCTATTAGCTGCAAGTGGATCTCTAAGATCAAATATCAACCTGATGGATCTATTGAGCGGTACAAGGCTCGTCTAGTAGCCCGAGAATTTACTCAGGAGCATGGCACTGATTATGATGAAGCCTTTGCCCCCGTTGCACAGATGACTACTGTTCGCACTCTTCTTGCGGTTGCAGCCATCCGCCATTGGCCGTTATACCAGAAGGATGTGAAGAATGCTTTTCTTCATGGTACCTTATCTGAGATTGTTTATATGGATCCTCCTCCTGGCCCCCCTACTCCTCGTCATGTTTGCCGGTTGCGTCGGGCTATATATGATTTGAAGCAGGCCCCTCAAGCCTGGTTTGAGTGTTTTTGCCTTGTCATCACCAAGGTTGGTTTTAGTGAGAGTTCTCAGGACCATTCTATGTTTATACGGTCATCACCGCAGGGGAGGATAATTCTACTACTCTATGTTGACGATATGATCAAAACTGGGGATGACTCTGCGGGCATTACATCCACCCAGAAATACCTTCATCAGCAGTTCCATATGAAAGACCTTGGCAGACTACGTTATTTTCTGGGCCTAGAGATTGCTCATGGATCTCGGGGGATACTCATTTCTCAACAGATATACACATCAGATATTATCTTTGCTGCATGCCTTTCTGACAATAGATCAGCCGATACACCCTTAGAGATTCATGTGAAGCTTCATCCCACTGATGGTGTGTTCCTTCCTGATCCCACTAGATACAGACAGATTGTTGGACAGCTTGTCTACTTATGCATGACCAGACCCGATATTGCGTACGCAGTCAGTGTTGTCAGCGAGTTTGTTTCTGCTCCTACAAAAGTTCACTACGGTGCTCTTCTTCGGATTCTCAGATATCTTTAGGGTACTATTACTCGCTCATTATTCATGCCTGCCATATCCAAATTAGAGCTGAGTGCATATTCTGATTCAGATTGGGCAGGTGATCCTACTACCAGACGGTCTACCACCGGTTTCTGTCTATTTCATGGTGATTCACTGATCTCATGGCGAAGTAAGAAACAGGCAGTTATTGCATGTTCTTCGACTGAAGCTTAGTACAGAGTAATGCCAGCTACGACTAGAGAGATTGTTCATGTTTGTTGGCTGTTATCAGATATGGGTGTCACTCTTACAGGAGCTACTCCTCTTCATTGTGATAACCGGAGTGCATTGCACATTGCAAGCAACCTGGTCTTTCATAAGCGAACGAAACATATCGAGATTGATTGTCATTATGTTCATGAGCGCTTTGAGGCAGGGACCATATCTCTCCATTCTGTTACATCTTCCCAGCAGACTGCAAACTTCTTCACCAAATCTCATACTGTTCAGAGATTTAGATACTGAGTAGGCAAACTCACACTGTTTGACCTATCGTGAGTTTGAGTGGGGGTGTTAGATATTATTATAGTCCCATATTGGTTGTAGAGTTGTTTTTATATTTGTTCTCCTCCTATATATAGGTGGTATTGTACTTGGTTGAACTCAATTCAATATTCAGTATTGTTTTCATCTCTCTCTGATTTATCTTAACATCCTTTATGTCGGTTGGTTTCTTCTCTTCTAAGGCAAGGTGCAAGTTATTTTAAACTAATACGTCATACATGTCCACCTTCATAGATTGAAGTTGATCTTACTATCAAACCGCTTGATTTTTATCTTTTGATCTATCATCTTCTTCAAGGAACTCGAACAAACCCACAAACTTATTGCTCTGATACCGCTTGTTAGGAAAAGATGATCTTGTCGAGTTTTCAACACAATCAACACAAAACACCAAGCAAAACTAGATCGCATTAATCACAAAAAGCACAAAAAATTGTCCCGGTTGGCGTTTTGCCTTAATCCGAGGGAAGAATAACCTGAGATGTTATTTCAACTAGAAAATATACAAGAATGTTACAATTCTCACAACGACCCTCTCTCAAGCCTAACTGGAACTTGCTTGCTGTTTAAAATGGAGAAATCTCTCACCATCTGAGATGAAGTGCTCTTTTCTTCTATTCGACACTCAATAGAATCATATCATTCTAGGAGCCGTTACAATCGATTATGTAGATATAGAGAAACCCTAGTTTGATACACTTGATACACTAATCACTCGATTACTACTGAAGAGGTAACCTCACATTTGCGAGCCGTATGATCTGACTTGAAGACGAAGTTGGGCTTCTCACGAATCAGCCAGACCCGACCCAAATAACCCATCAGCGCCGTATACGGTCGATCGACCCTAAGGTGCAGTCGACTGTCCCCCTCGCGGGAAAACACCCTGTACAGTCGGGTGGTCGTCCGATCCCTTGTACGGTCGACCACAACCTGCTCCAGTTGCTGCTACTGATTGTTGTGTTCTCTATCTTCACATTTAATTCGATCATTCTTATTATTTCATCGTCTTCTCCATCGAATATGTGTATGCAAGATATACAAACCCAACAGCTTCCACCAATATCCATTTTGGGATGAAAGTGTACATGTGTAAGTGTAGCTTGTGGGGTTTGTCAAAAGAAAAAATTGAGTGCGAACTTGTAAGTCAATGAGGATACACAAACACAAAATAGATAGAATTAGAAAAAGAATGCATGCGTCAGCCTAATTCGTATTTTCGCAAGATCTGGTATCCTCTAGGCTACACCTTTTTATGCAGCAAATCTTGTGTATCGTGTAGCATGTGTGTAAATGTATAATCTAGTGGGAAGGTCTTCATCAGAGGCTAATAACTTCAGTTGCTAAACTTTACACCTTCGGTTTGTGAAGGAATAGAGACCGTTGTATATTCATCAATGCTTACAATTATCGAAAAGAAATTTCTCTGTAAATGTACAATTTAACTAAGTAGACTGTGAAATACATTACAGCGTATCCAGTAATGTTCTCAAATGACCTTTTGGTCTGATTGTGAATAAAAATTTTGATGCCTTCCACTGATTGATTAAATGTTCCTTAAACAACAGTTATTACATCCTTTCATTTTTCTAACGATTGTTCTATTGGCTGCTTTAATTTTCTTTTTGGTATTTGGCTCGACCACTGACGTGAGAGAAACAATGTTGTGGGAAACATAAAGTCCCAAGGGGACTTGTGGTGTGGAGATTTGAGCAGTGAATTAGGGTGGTTCCAATGTTGGGTGGTTCCAACAAGGCTTCTCTTCCCTCACCCCTCTCCCCTCACCCTGTAAATAGGCAAATAGTAGAGCAAGAACTGCAAAGAGAGAAATAGCTCAATGTAGAGTAATGTTGAGAGCACGGTGAGACGGTGAGATATAGTGTGTGAGTAAGAGGCAGTGACCTCCTCCTAGGAAGCATGAATACTCTCCCGTGGATGCGTATCTCGTACCAGATACGTATCTGGTACGATACTCGCCGGATACGTACCAGATACATTTCCCAGCAATTTTTTTTTTAAATGAAAAAAAAGATCGGATACTCTGGGGATACTCTCGGATACATCGGGATACTCATGGATACTATATATATATATATATATATATATATATATATATATATATATTCTACTATTCTCTTCGTCTTCTCCTTTCAAAATCTAATTTCATTTGATTAAAAGATATTATTTTGTTTCATTTGATTAAAAGACGTCGACAAAATGATAGATGTAGGATGTAGTTCTTGCTATTATTTTGGTTGATTAACTACTTGTATTATTATATAAATTGCTGCATCTGTATTCGCTCTAATGTTTTGAGTGTTAGATTTCTTTAAGATGATAGATATAGGACAATATGATATATTGAAGGATCTTGGTTGGTTCATGGTTATGACTTATGGAGTTAGGATAAATGTAGCTATGACACTCATACTATTGAATTTGTTTAAGACTAGCCTACTTTTATTTGAATATTTCGGTCATGTAATATTGGTGTTGGTGTTGTTGGAAATTTGGAATGATCCATTAATATGTTTTATTTGACATTGGCTTGTATTAATTTTAATTACCATGTTCTTGTTTTTTTTTTTTCATGTTCGTATTGAATTGAATATTTTAATTTACTATTTATATATCTATAATATTATTGTCACGCCCCGCTTCTTAAAATACGGAATACGAGTAAGTAACGTAGGCCCAGCGAATGATGTAAACACCATCCATAAGTTGTACCAGTCTAACTCAACAATATGAAATAACAATCACAAATACACAAGAAGGTATAATCACATAAACAAGATCAACTTCAATAATAATTGAGATAATCCAAATAATGATATCCAACATCTGGGATAAAAACAAACCCCGGGTCATAAAAGCCCAAAACAAAGTATAATGTCAAAGACAATGTTCAAAAGAAATAAATCTAGATATAAAGTAAACTAAACAGTGCAATCTTTGGTTCCATCTTCTAGAATTGTTACTCACCAATTCCTGCTGGTAGAGATCCTTCGGTACCTGTAAATTCCTGATCTAAAAAGAAATAAAATAATTTCTTTAGAGCATGTCATGGACAACAAGTAGAGAAAACAGGAAATAATAGGAACATGGTATATCAAAAGAAGGGACCGGATAAAGTCAATAGCAAAATCCAAAGATTGGCAATAGTGTCAAGGGTCTGTTTAATCATGCATTTAATTAATAGTTTCAATTCAAGTCCAATGTGGGTGACAGTATACGGGATCAAGCATGAAATGTCAAATGCAGGTTATTAATCATTTTATTAACCTATCTAGTGCACGGAATACTGCGTCCCATTCCACAGGTTCGGCGCAAGCACAAAGTGAATGCTTTAGACTGATGGGTAATTCACGGTTCGTGTACTCGGCTCAGTAATCAGTATTTAATGTTCAATGACAGTAATTATCAAGCAGTATTTTATGGCCATCAGTCAGTACAAGTCAGGCAGTAGAGCCCGACCGAGTACAGTTTCCGATTATTCACTACCAAGTCACCCCATAATATCTCGGCTTGTTAATATTTTATTTCATCTTATGTGAGCATGCAAGAAGGTGTCATTGTTGTATCATGCTAGGTGTGCCTAATTCTACTCGTTACAGACCAATCAAGAAGCAAACATATTAATTAAGCACAAATCACACAATCTGGACAGCATGACGTTGTTGTACAGAAACACAAATTATCGCTACTACAGAAAGCAAATCTGTCCATCAGAAATTCTAGAAACTAGACTCTCTGCCGATTCCAGCAAATATATATACGATATATAAAAGTTATAGAAACTAGGGTGAAAATCGTATTCTTCTCAGATTTTATGTTCAGGCAGCAAGTTATAGATTGTATAGAAACGTATGAAACAGGTCAGAAAACTCCTCAATTAAATCTACAAAAATTCAGGGTGGTTCCTACACATGTCTAGTCTCAGCCAAGTTAATTTCATATTTTTATTTTACTGTTATCATGTTCCATTTAATTATGAAACAGAAAGGTATTCATGAATTTGTGAATCTGAAAATTTAGACCTAGGTGTACTAAAATACTGATATCTAACAGATTATACATAGGAATTCAAATCCGTCGAAAGTTATGGAAAATAGACTCATGGGGCTATAATTCATATTCAGAAAGTTATTTCAAATTACAACATCAACATGGTCGAACATCTGATACAAAAAGACACCAACAGCAGTCCAGAAAGTAGTTTGATATGAATAGGCAACAACTTAATAATTCAACCATATTGTTCATGCTAATTAATAATCAAAGTGATGCTAGATGTTTAACATGCATAATTCCAGTTTTAAGATGCAATTTTACAGTCATGGTAATCAATTCATCATATCAAATTCAATCGAGCATATTCAGTTCATCAAATAATTCTATAATATGGATCTAGTTATTTTTTTCATATATACGTGCATATGCAATATACAAGAGGGACTAGGTTTTAGATCAAGGATGTAGGCAATATGATAAAAAAATATTAAATTCAAATAGCAATATGATAAAAAAGACTCGGATCTACTTGCGGAAATCAAAGAATCTTGAACAAAACAATAAACTAGTTCAAGGTGAGACTTGCGTGTTAGATGATAATTTCGAATATATAGAATAATGGGATGAGAATCCCGGGGGACGAATCCACGAACACGGAAACACGCAAGCACGTGCACTCTACATGCAAAACAGCAAAACAGTGAATCAAGCACCCAAATAGCAAACTCAAACTCTTCTTTCCTCTACCCGAACAGCAAACAACGAGGAATCCCCTACTCCACAACAGCAAACACCAATGGATCCCCTTCTTCACCAACGCAACAGCAAGGAGAGATAGTGGTGGGGATCAGAGGAGCGACAGCAGCGATGAGAGCGAGGGCGACTGACGACGGGGCACTGGCGGTCAGGAAGCGACGCAGCGACGGGGGAAGCAGAGCTCGAGCGATGCTTTGTTTTGCACCGAAACAGAGAAGGACGGAAACAGCGGGGGTTCAGGTGCTTAGGCATCGATAACGAGGGTGAGGGGGTCTTCGGTGGTTGCAGGGACAACGAAGGGGGTCAAGACGATGGTCAATGAGGCGGTGGTGGCGATTGGAGGCGATGGTGATGGTGGGTTCGGTTGGTGGGAAGACAATGCGATGAGGGGATGCTGGGGCGAACTCAATCGGGGTGTAGGGGGTGCAGTCGACGAGGAGTGGTGGGTGGTCGAGGTGGTGGTCGGAGAACGGGAAGGCGAGCGGAGCGACGGGGTCTTGGGTGGTGATGGGAAACAGAGAGTCGGGATGTGAGGAGAGAGAGGGAGAGGGCGGCGGAAGAGAGAGAGATAAAATATTTAATAACGGTTTAAAAGGGGTATTTATATAGGAGATTGAGATGTGGGGTTTTGGGTTGCAGTTTAATGGGTTTAGGGTACGGGTTTAGGCTCCAAAAAGAGACGAATAAATATAAGACGATAAGATAGATATATAGCAAATCAATTCAAACTCAAAACACAAAAAGCAAAATTTGTAGTGAGCAAAAAATCGCAGAATTCAAGCCAAAAGAGTACGGAATGATAAAAAAAGAATAAATGAGCCCAAGAAAAGCAAAAATTTATTATTCAAAGGAAATTCGGGTACAATAATCAAGAAAAAGAAAAAGGAAATACAATAAAACCCAAAATAGAAAAATAAGAGAAAAAATATTAGCATTGTAGGGTTTATAAAATAAAATAATCATAATCATAATAGTAACATCAATAATAATAATAATAGCAATAGAAATAATAATAATAGGAACAATAATAATAACAATAATAATAATAATAATAAATAATAATAATGATGCTGATAATAGTAATGGCAATAACAACTATAGATTATATAAAATAGGAATTGGGTTTAACACATTTATCAAAATATTCCAACTAGTAAAAATAAATTTGATTTGGGCTAAAATGTAAATAGTCAATCAATTAGGAATAGAAAACGAGTTCAAATATACAATTATTCGAAATAAATATAATTGTCGATTAGAAAAACACTTTAATATAAAATCCAAAACGAATTTAACAAATAATGAATTTATAAATATCGAAATACAGAAAATATTCAGGAAATACGTATTTGCGGGAATGGGGGTTACAATTATTTTTTTAAATTATTTTAATTTAGCGTATCCTAACGTACACATATCCTACTTTTTGATAAATCGGTGTATCCGCTTACCGGATACGTACTGCACCGAATACGTACTGCACCGGATACACGTATCTGTATCCGTGCTTTATAGACCTCCTCCATTGTAATTTATCAATCTCATAGTAAAAGTGTGCTCCCATGGACGTAAGTCAGTTGAGACCGAAACCACGTGAAATCTGGTGTTCTTTCTTAATTCCACAAGTGTGTGTGGTTTCATGTTCCCTTTTTATCCCAATAATTGGTATCAGAGCCGGTGCAAGGGCGGAAACTGTAAATCATCCTAGGGGGGTGAATAGGGTGATCATGCGAAATTAAAAAAAATTAAAACAAAGTAAAGACAAGAGTGATAAGAAAAGCAAACACAGATGACGCAGCGATATAACGTGGTTCGACCCCCATGTCTACGTCCACACCACCTACTTGTAGCAATTCTCCGCCACAAGCGTTCCACTATACTCAAAACCCTTGTACAGTGATTCTCGGATTCAAGCCGAGAGACCTATTACACCTATAGGACTTCTAATCCAAGTCCCGTTAATCTCACCGAAGTGGAAAAGAAATGAAAAGAAAACCTCAAGATCGTTAAAGATCTTAACTAAAGAATACAACCAAATAAATGCTCACACTCGGATTGATTTGCTGAAGGATTAGTTCTCAAGAGTTTTTTTCAGAAGTAGTTAAGTGAGAAAGACAGAGTGGATTCGTCAATATTAATAGACGGGGAAGAGTATCAATCCAAAAATGGAAACGATACTTTCCAAGAATATGCACAGCGCAGTGTGCGGTCGACCGTTCAGCTCTCTGACGTAAAGTAGAGAGGTGAAAAGTCGAATGCTCCTCGAACAACTAAAGTTACGGTCGACTGTCATGTGGTCGACCGGTCACGAAGTGCGGTCAACCGGTCACGCGCTGTTTATTCTGAATCCACCCTGTTTTCTTACCATAAGCTAATCCTTCTTAAATCAATCTTATACAATTATAATCTCACGAATTTAGAAAGAAAAATACAGCTCTTGATGTCTTCCTCTTTTACTTGTGGACCAATTAATCAAGAATTCTTTTTGAATAACTTCTTCTTTTTCCTTGTTTGTATATTTGTGAATCTCTCTTGGATCTCTTTTTGATAATCTTTGATCCTGAAAATCCGACACACTAAATTCAAATTTATTAGTATGAGTGAGCATGTTTTGTGCACACCAAACTAGAAGTCAACAATCTTCTCCTTTTGCTGTGAACAAAACATGCATGAATGTTTGAAAATTTAAAACACAACATATGGATACTCTCCCTAAATTTAGTACATATAAATAAAAGAGAAAGAGAAGATTTTCATATAAATAAAAGAGAAAGAGAAGTCATATTGAAAACATTCAATAGTTATAATTCTCCTCCTTTTTGGAACACACCAAGAAGGGACATAAGCTCAAAAAATAAATTTTGTAAAGTTCGTTGAATGAATCATCAATAAGAACGCAAAAATTGAAAGCATATAATGATTTTATAATGAATACAATTTTTTTAAAGAAATGGAAGAGAATCTTCTTACATGATACCATTGGTAGCGAGACTCTTTGCTATACAGTGAGAGCTCTTCATAATATCATAGATTCGAGATTCTCCCAATACACATGAAATCAAAAAAAGAAAATCAAAATTTCGAGAAAGGAACAGTAATTTTAGAGGACTTTGAAAACATAGGTCAGAGAGAGAACCGGTCGACAGCCCGGTCGACCGTACTCTGCAATTTCAAAAGATTTCCAGAGATCATACCGGTCGACAGCAAAACCAGCAGAGCCCACAGAGGACAAACCAGTCGACCGTACAGTCGACCGCAATAAGCAAAAAGTTATCTGAGACGAAAAGTAATCAAGAAATTGAGAGCATGCCGGTCGCCCGTACAATCGACCGACCAAAAACAATTTAGGCTGAAAGATCAATAATATTTAGTGCGCCTCTCAAGAAGTAAAAACGTTTTGTATCTAAAGGTTTTGTAAAAATATCAGCAAGTTGCGATTCAGTAGAAATATACTCAAGTAAAATATCCCCCTTTTGAAAGTGATCTTTAATGAAATGATACCTGTTGCCGCTAATTTTGGTGTGGGGGCAAACAGATAGAATTTGTGGATTCTTAGGAAAACTGAATAGCAAACCTGTATACCTGTTCCGTCGGGCTTTGATCGTCGTTCCCGCCGTGCACCTGCAAAAAGTGCGAGACACCGGGGTTGTTCCCGGCGACGCACACTCCGACGCTCAAGTCAGTAATCAGAGAGATTATGAAAGAGCGCAAAGACTGGCGAAAGATTGATTACCCCTCAATGGAGATGGATGGGGGGTATTTATAGGCGTCTCAGGGAACAGATTAGGCATGTAATTCCTTGTGTATAGATAAGGAATGTAATCCCTAATCCCCAGTGAAAGGATAGATATGAATCAGGGCCGTTGATTAATATTAATCAGAAACCCTAATTCTACCCTGTCGGACCGGGTTTGTTGCGGGTTGAAACCCGCACCCAGTTGAGGTGGATCTATTCGCGGGTTATTGGATCTGTGAGCTAGAAACCCAGTGCCCGCTTCTGACCCGCTTGTAGGTGAAATTACTGTCTTACCCCCGGACTTTAGGATTTGTGCCCAATTTGGACGGTCTCGATTAAACCCCTATTTTTAGCCATATCACGAGCCCCCCACTCCCAAAGGCTGAGGGCGATCAGTCTTTGAGGAGTAGTTTGACTGTTTTAGTGGCTAGTGGGGTTGTATCGGAGTCCGAATGGGTGATTTGAATCCCGAAGTGGGTGGTAAGGTAACTCCTTCTTCTTTTTTTGAAGCAATATGCTGTATTGAGTTTTTATCCATTTTTCCGGGCTATTTATTTAATTTTGCGATGTGTTGACTAATCGCTCGGGGGTCTTAGCCGTATATTCTAGGCAATAATTGTTTGTTCGGGGGCTTGAAAATATCCCACCGAATTTTTAATTATTTTCTAGAATTTTTTGCTAATTTTCCCTATTTTTAGCAATTTTTCACAATTTTTAAATAAATAAAATGATTTAAATAAATAAAAATCAATTTTTAAATACCGATTTATGACGTGGCGTCATCTGAGCCTTTGATCAGTGTAGAGCACGAATTTCCGAACGATCAGACGGTCCTTGTTCCTCGGCAGACTTTTTCGCCGTATACGAGGGTCGGCACCTCGGCACCTCGGCTCGGAGACTCAACTCCCCGGCTAGATGGGTCGGTGCCTCGGTTCGGAGAATCCGAGGGATGTGGCGTCATCTGGGCCGTCTATCTCAGCGTGGATCCCTATAAAATGCTATCTTGTCGTTTAGTGGACGTGGCAGAATCTGGGCCGTCCATCATGACGAGCACGTTTTTTCACGAGATCCAACGGTTGATATGGGTCGGCGTGTTTTTTCGCCATATACGAGGGTCGGTACCTCGTCACCTCGGCTCGGCCTTACCCTCTACGAGGTGCATGGGTCGGCTCGGAGGATTGGTTCGTCGGCTTGGGGGGTGGTTCGTCGGCTCGGTGGATTAGCGCTTCGACTCGGAGCGTCAGTGCCTCGGTTCGGAGGATCCGAGGGACGTGGCATCATCTGGGCCATCCATCTTAGCGTGGATCCCCATAAAACGCTATCTTGTCGTTTAGTGGACGTGGCAGAATCTGGGCCGTCCATCATGACGAGCACGTTTTTTCACGAGATCCAATGGTTGATATGGGTCAGTGCATTTTTTCGCCATATACGAGGGTCGGTACCTCGTCACCTCGGGTCGGCGCATCAGGGCTGTTTGGCCGAGGTGCTGAGTTGGATGTTTTGAAGGAAATTTCTTGAGGGTTCCAACCTTTCGTGCTTAGTAGCTCGGCTGCTCGGCTGAGCTGTTCGGTAGCTCGGCTGGGCAAGCCGATGGCAGGCAGCTCGGAAGATACGCGTGGCCGGATCTGGGCCGTTCATCATGGCGCGCATCACGAGGATGGGGTTCAGATCACGAGAAAATGCTATCTTGTCGTTTTGTGGGCTTGGCGCAATCTGAATTGTCCATCAGATTTTGTCGTGGATTTTGGAGAGATCCGACGGTGACTTCGCCTCGGGATGATTTTTCTCCACATACGAGGGTCGGTACCTCGTCATCTCGGCTCGGCACATCAGGGCTGTTTGGCCGAGGTGCTGAGTTGGATGTTTTGAAGGAAATTTCTTGAGGGTTCCACCCTTCCGTGCTTAGTAGCTCGGCTGCTCGGCTGAGCTGTTCGGTAGCACGGCTGGGCAAGCCGATGGCAGGCAGCTCGGAAGATACGCATGGCCGGATCTGGGCCGTTCATCATGGCATGCATCACGAGGATGGGGTTCAGATCACGAGAAAATGCTATCTTGTCGTTTTGTGGGCTTGGCTTCTTAGTGGGCTTTTTACGTTTCCCAAAGAGGCCCAACATTTTAGGGGTTATAAGTTTTCACCCCCCACTCCCAAGCTCATTTCTTACTCTTTACTCTCAAGTCTTCACTTTTGTTTTCTAAGTTCTCTGCTAGCGGCGACTTTCGCTCCAAGGCGTTGCTGTTAGCTGTCGCGTGGGCCAGGCGATTTTCGGCGAGCTTTTTCCGACCGTGAACGTCACTTCAAGGTCAGTCAACTTGCCTTAGCTTTTTTATAGAGATGTCACGAGTGAACTCGGGGAGTGGGGCCTCGTCTTCGGGTGATGATGGCACCGAGGAGAGGAGAAGGGCGGAAGCCCGAA
This sequence comes from Hemerocallis citrina, assembly GCA_017893485.1. Lineage (NCBI taxonomy): Eukaryota > Viridiplantae > Streptophyta > Magnoliopsida > Asparagales > Asphodelaceae > Hemerocallis > Hemerocallis citrina. The sequence goes on along the minus strand of CM030366.1, from coordinate 3,446,050 downwards.
GGAAGGGGAAGCAGGTCGCCGAACCGTCGGCTACCGAGGCTAGACGCGAGAAGAAGAAGAGGAGGGTGGAGACCCGATCTCCCGTAGTGGCGGTGATTGTGGAAAATCCGAAGCAGGCCCCCGAGATGGGACGATATCCTTCTGTCCTGTCCGGGCATTCGGGGGTCAGGCAGTACGAGGGTGACCTTTTGGAGAAAGCGATCTATGGGAAGTCGAAGATCGTTGAGGAACCTAACCCAGCCCTTCCCACCGAAGCCGACGAGCTCATTTCGGTGTTGTCCGAGAAGGATCTACTTCGGATAAGAAAGGCCTTCGTCATCCCTTCGGAGTACAAACTGGTGCTCCCCGGTCCCGGGATGCGAGCGAATTCCAAGCTGCCGTCGTCGGATATGTGCATGTTCGACTTCGACTCCTTGAATGCCAGGCTACGTTTCCCTCTGCATCCTTTCATCCTTCAGATCCTCGGCTGGTTCTGCCTCGCACCGACCCAATTCATGCCGAACACATGGCGTCATGTGAACGCCTTCTTGCTTCAGTGCTACCGAGCCGAAGTAGAGCTGGACCTAACCATCTTCCGAGGAATGTATCGGATAAACAGGCAGCACAAGACGGAGTATCGGTACTACTTGGGGACCGAGGAAGGGTGTTAGGATTATAGAAAACCCTGATTCAATTAAGGGTTGGAAAGAGAAATATTTTATAATAAGGGGCGAGGCGATTCGGCATATTCCGACCCGGTGGAAAGTGGAGGTGCCGAAATTCGCGCGAGCCGACCCTGTATTGTCTGAGGCCGAGGAGGAGGTGGCGAGGAAGATAATGGCCCTTCCGCTGTTGAGTTGGAGGGAGTTGACGGAGGAGGTGTTGTTCGGGGTCCGGCCTCAGCCCCATCGACCCGAGTATGCTCCTGACGTCTCATTTGTTTTTGTTTTTCAAGTCTTTGGTTCGTCTTGCTGGTTTGTTTTTTGTTGTCCGATGCAGAAGTGATGAAGATTGATTTCAACTCTATGATGGCCGATAGGTCCAAGTTGGCCGGGGGCAGAAAGAGGAAGAGGGCGACCGAGGCTGCCTCGTCGACTCCGCAGCCCACCGTCGCTTCTACCACCACCCCGCCTCCTCCGGTTACCGAGGTGCCTTCGGAGGTGGTTGTAGCCGAGGAGGCCTCGATCCCTATCGCCCCGACCGTGATTGAGGGGGCCTTTGACGTCAACGCGGCGCTGGCGCTCGAGGCTCCTCCGTTGACTAAAGCGACCGAGGAAATCCTGACCGAGCAGCACAAACAGTTGTTTGTGCCGAACTGGCGGGTGAGGAATCATGACGGATTCCTCGGCAACTCGCAAATGTCGGTGCAGGTCGTCAAGCACTTGGCGACCTCGAAGGACAGAGCCGCGCTGAAGGCGGGGACAGTCGGCGACGACACTTATGAAGTCGCTCGGTCGCTTGTTTCGGTAAGTGTCTTCTTGCGAATTTTTCCAAGTTTGTTGTTCGGCTTGCGCATCACTCTGATCGCTGTCTTTGTAGGCCACCTGCCACTTCGGCCACCTCCTCGAGACGTTTGCCGCGCAGGAGAAGGAGCTGAGGGCCGCCAGCGACAAAGACAGGGCGGCAAAGGTCAGAGCGGTCAAGGAACTTGAGGCCGAGCAGAGGCGAGCCGAGGCATTGGAAGTCCGGGTGGCCGACCTTGTTGCCGACCTTGTTGCCGACCTGGAGAAAGCCAAGGGGCGCATCGATGCGGAGTCTGCTATGGGCCGCCGAGGAGCTGGCTGCGGCGCTGAAGTCCTTGGCCGAAGAGAAGGCGGAGAAGGGGGCCTTGGCGACGAAGATCAGGGCCGAGGTGGAGAAGGAGGCCAAGGCCGAGGCGAAGAAGCACATGGCCGAGAACATGGAGTTGTCCTATCAGAGGGCACTTGATCATGTTCAGGATCGTGTCCCCGGCTTCGAGCGGGTCGGCTACCGACTGTGGCCAAGGTCGCCTTCAGGCGACGAGGAGGAGGGGGGCGAAGGCGACGAGGACGAAGGCGACGACGAGGAGGGGACCGACCCCCCTGCGGTGAATGCCCAAGTTGAGGGGAGGGTCGAGGGGCCATCTAACGACACGCCCGATGTCTGATCCCCTCGCAAATTCTTTGTAGTTGTTTTGTTTTTTCTTTCAAAAGTGTAATGCCTCTTGCGGACTGGCCACCGCTTTTGATAATGAATGAAAAGTGTTTTGATTTTGGATCTGTCTAAGTGTTTGGTTCGGCAATATAGTACTTCAATGTTATCCCTTTCTTATTTCAGATTGTCGAGCAGAGTCTTATCACCTCGGCTGATCGGCGCCGAGCCGAGTTGTTTAAGCGGTCTCGGGAGGATCGTCTCGAGGGTGAGGTTCATCTGATGAGGAGGATACTCCACAACTTAGAGATTAGGCATAGCGAGGTGTTGGCTGAGTTGCACCATCTACGGATAGTCGAGACCGAACTATCTGCGAAGGAGGAGGAACTCGCACGAGTTTCGGCCGAACGAGATGACTTTGCGAAGAAGGTAGAGCAGTTGCAAAAGGTGACGGTCGACAAGAGCATCGAGGTGATCCACTTGCGCCGCATTATATCCGACAGCGCCGAGTATCCTGGTTCGGCAAAACTTCCTCGGTTTAAAGTAATAGTAAAGGATGACACGCTGAAGGATCGGATCGTCGAGCTGGAGGAAGAGGTTGCTCGACTCAAGCCTCAGCCGGTGAGGGCTAACGTCCGGAGCACCTCGTGCACTCGCAAAGAGATCGAGTGGGGGATCACGTTTTATCAGGCGGCGAGCCGGACCCCTATCATAGGTAGGACAGCAGCCGACGCTCAAAGTGGTGTAGCGGTGTCTTCAAGTGGTGCTTCGGTTGGGGCAACTGTTAGGGTCAGCGGCGAGGGGGCATCTCGGTTCGTCGGTCTAGAGATGAGCTCGGAGGCCAAGAAGCGCCGACCCAAAGTGTCGCTGAACCGGAGCATCCCCCTTCCTCGGAGGCAGTGAACGGGTCGCGTCATGTCTTCGGACTTTGCAAACTTTGTTTTGTTGTAATCTTTTTGTAATTTTACCCAAGTCATTAATGAAATGGGAGTTGATTTATCCGAACTGTTATCTGCTGGCTTCTTATTGTGCTGTGATCGCGCTGGCTAGGGTAGGCTCGAAATGATCCGCGAAACTCAAACTTTTTGTAGATTTATCCAAGTGTTTGCTTCATCTAGCGTCTTGGCCTCGAAACTCGTCCTTTCGCCGCGGTTCTGAATCTTGTTCGATTGCGCTTTCGTAGCTTGATGACCTAGGTGACTTTTGCCGTAGGCTAGTTTTGGTTGTGTGTCGTCCGGTGGTTGGTGCCGAGCGTAGTGGAGCGGTCAGAGCCGTTAGATGGTTGCACGAATCTTGAGGCGGGTTCAGTTCCCAAGAAAACGTTATCTTGTCGTTTTGTGGACATGTGGCTGAATCAGATCCGTTGATCACACCCTAGCACACATTATGAGATGATCTGACGGTGGTTTCGCCTCGAAAGGTTTTTTCGCCATATACGAGGGTCGGTACCTCGTCCGCTCGGCTCGACAGTCGTGGGGGCAGGTCGGAGTGGCCATCTAACCCCGGCCCATTTGGGGACGAGCCGGTAAGGTAAAGTCGAGCCATAGGACCTCGACCATCGTTAAGTTAGTTTAAGGTTGTGGGAGCAATTCCGAATGGCGAGCTACTTCTAGCTCGCTTAGGAGCGAACTTGCGAAGCAGAGTCGAGCCAAGTGTTGGACTTCGAACCATTCAACGGCTGCGGGAGCAATTTCGAACGGCGATCTACTTCTGGCTCGTCTATGGGCGAGCCGAGGAAGTAAAGTCGAGCCGAGTGCTGGACTCCGAACCATCGTGAGATTAGTTTAAGGGTTGTGGGAGCAGTTCCGAATGGAGAGCTACTTCTAGATCGCTTAGGAGCGAACGTGCGAAGTAGAATCGAGCCAAGTGTTGGACTCCGAACCATTCAACGGCTGCGGGAGCAATTTCGAACGGCGATCTACTTCTGGCTCGTCTATGGGCGAGCCGAGGAAGTAAAGTCGAGCCGAGTGCTGGACTCCGAACCATCGTGAGATTAGTTTAAGGGTTGTGGGAGTAGTTCCGAATGGCGAGCTACTTCTAGATCGCTTAGGAGCGAGCGTGCGAAGTAGAATCGAGCCAAGTGTTGGACTCCGAACCATTCAACGGCTGCGGGAGCAATTTCGAACGGCGATCTACTTCTGGCTCGTCTATGGGCGAGCCGAGGAAGTAAAGTCGAGCCGAGTGCTGGACTCCGAACCATCGTGAGATTAAAGAGTTAAAGGCAGAGATATAATAGTAGAAAAAATTTGAAAAAACTTTATTTATTAATATCCAATGATCAGCTGCTTCTAAAGTTGCTAGCCGTTATTACAATGAAAAATAAAAGAAAACTACTACAAGTATCAGGAAAGGAATGGTTCGACATCTCGAATTACTTAGAGAGGCGTAGTTGCCCTATCTTGGTATTTTAAGAGATGGTCGGCATTCCAAGTCCGGGGTATCTCCCTGCCTTCAAGATCTTCTAGTTTGTATGCGCCGGGGCGGATCACTTTTGAGATTTTGTAGGGTCCCTCCCAATTCGGGGCTAATTTGCTTTTCTGTCCGGGGAACGAGATGGCCAATTTTCAGAGGACTAGGTCCCCTTCTTTGAGGTCCGTTGGGCGGACCTTCTTGTTGTATGCTAGCTCAATCCTTCTTCGGTAAGTTCGCTGGCGTATGGCAGCTCTCTCTCGGATTTCATCTATCAGGTCTAGACTTGCCCTGAGTTCTTTAGCGTTCTGCTCTTCTTCAAAAGCTATCAAACGAGGAGAGGGTATTCCGACTTCTAGGGGAATGATGGCCTCGGACCCGTAGGTGAGATTGAACGGGCTCTCGCCTGTTGGGGTCCGCTTTGTGGTGGGTAGTTCCATAGCACGTTGGGCAGCTGATCGACCCATAGTCCCTTGGAACACTTGTCTAACCTCTTCCTAATGCCCGAGAGGATCTGTCGGTTGGCATTTTCGGCCTGGCCATTTGACTGAGGATGAGAGACGGAGGAGAAACGGTGTTGTATGGCGAGGTCTTCGCATAAAGCTCGGAAGGCTGCCCCGGTGAATTGCGTTCTGTTGTCCGTAACCAGGACCCTAGGAACGCCAAATCGGCAGATCATACTTTTCCAAAAGAACTGAACGACCTTATGTTCGGTGATTGTGGCCAGTGGCTCGGCCTCTATCCACTTCGAGAAATAGTCGACTGCCACGACTAGGAACTTAAGCTGTCCGGGGGCTGGTGGAAACGGCCCTAGTAAATCCATCCCCCACATGGCGAAGGAAATCGGACTTGATAGGGAGGTGAGTGGTGCCTGTAGGAGGCGTCGGATGTCAGAATACTTTTGACAGGAGCTGCATTGCCGAACGTGTCGTTTGGCGTCCCGTAGGAGAGTGGGCCAAAAATACCCGTAGTTCAACACTTTGCGTGCTAGAGCCCTGGACCCAGAATGGGCCCTGCCGATGCCCTCATGGAGTTCTTGCAGTGCGTAGTCGGCTTGCCCGGGGGAAAGGCACCTCAGGTAAGGCCGACCATCTACCTGGGTCAAGGAGCGTTTATATAGGATGCCTCCGATTAATGTATAACGCTCGGCTCGGGTTCTGACTCTTCTTGCTTCCTTCGGATCCTCGGGGAGGAGCCCATCTCTTAAGAATTCGACGAGGGGTTTCATCCAATTGTCTTCGAGGAGGACAGGCAATGTTTCTGAGGAGTCAAGTGTTTCGTCCTCTATGCTCGGCTTCAGGAGGACTTCTATCAGCACGGTCTGCTCAAGACCTTGAAGGGAAGAGGAGGCTAATTTGGATAGGGTGTCGGCCTGAGCATTTTCTTCTCGGGGGATCCTTTGGATGAGGTCCTCTTCAAACAGCGCCATGAGGCTCTTGACTTTGGCTAAGTATTTGACCATTCTGTCATCGCGGGCTTCATATTCGCCAAGGACCTGATTGACGACCAACTGGGAGTCGCTGAAGATCCGTAGGCATTGTGCCCCAGCATTTCGGGCCATTCCAAGACTGGCTATTAGCGCCTCGTATTCGGCTTCGTTGTTCGAGGCTTTGAAGTTTATACGGAGGGAGCATTGAAGGATGAAGTCATCTGGGCCTGCTAGAATGACTCCTGCCCCGCTTCCCTCATTGCAGGAGGATCCGTCAACGTAAACCGACCAGACTGGTGGTCCCTTCACGGTTTGGCTGGGCTCGGGGATGGTACTCTCGACAATGAATTCGGCCAGCGCCTGAGCCTTGATCGCGGTCCGAGGCTGATAACTTATATCGTGTTGGCTCAGCTCGATCGACCATTTCATAAGACGACCCGAAGTTTCGGGCTTGTGGAGAATCTGCTTCAACGGCTGGTCGGTAAGAATGACCACCGAATGGGACTGAAAGTAGGGGCGAAGCTTTCTCGCGGCCATCACCAGGGCATAGGCCATTTTCTCAATCTTCGGGTACCGGAGCTCGGCGTCCCGAAGCACCTTGCTGACGTAGTAGATGGGCTTCTGAGCCCTCTCTTCTTCTCTGACTAAGACCGCACTAAGCGTCTGTTCGGAAGCTGCCAGGTAGAGGTAGAGCGGTTCGCCAGGTATTGGTTTACTGAGAAGAGGTGAATTGACGAGGTAAGCTTTAAGCTGGTCGAAGGAGTCTTGTTGCTGCTGCCCCCACTCAAATCCTTTAGCCCCCCTGAGGGCTTTGAAGAACTGGAGGCACTTCTCCCCAGATTTCGACAGAAAGCGCCCTATAGCGGCTAGGCGACCAGTCAACCTCTGAACTTCCTTGACATTTCTAGGAGGGACCATGTCCAATATGGCCTTAATCTTCTCCGGGTTTGCTTCAATTCCTCGTTGGCTAACCATGAAGCCGAGGAACTTCCCTGATGAGACGCCAAACGCACACTTGTTCGGGTTGAGTCTCATATTGTGCTTTCTCAAAACGTCAAACGCTTCTTGGAGGTCGGTCACATGATCAACACCTCGGATGCTTTTCACAAGCATGTCATCGACGTACACTTCCATGTTCCGACCGATCTGGGCCTGGAAAACCTTGTTGACGAGGCGTTGGTATGTCGCCCCTGCATTCTTTAGGCCGAATGGCATGACTCTGTAGCAATAAAGGCCTTGGTCGGTCACAAAAGACGTCTTCGGGATATCCGGGGGGAACATTCTTATCTGATTGTAACCTGAGAAAGCATCCATGAAGCTGAGGAGCTCATGTCCCGAGGTTGCGTCAATCAGAGTGTCAATACTCGGCAGAGGGAAGGGATCTTTGGGGCAGGCCTTGTTGAGGTCGGTGAAATCAATACAGATCCTCCAAGTCCCGTTGGACTTCTTTACCATTACTACGTTTGACAACCACTCAGGATAGTTCACCTCCTGTATGAATCGTGCCTTCAACAGCTTGTCTACCTCCTCCTTTATAGCGAGCTGACGCTCGGGGGCAAACTTGCGCCTCTTCTGCTGAACCGGTTTGGACCCCGGATCAACGCTCAGGCGGTGGACCAAGAGTTCTTCGGAGATACCGGGCATATCTGCAGCTGACCATGCGAAGAGGTCTTGATTGCTTCGGATGCATTTTACAATATCTGGGTATAGGATGGACGGAAGGGTCTTGCTAACAAAGAACTTGCGGGCCGGCTCCTGCTCAGAGAAGAGTACCTCCTCCAATTGTCCACCGGCTCGGAAGTCGGGCGAGCAGTATCTTGGGGGATTTCCAGTGTTTCCAAGGAGAGGACGGGTCCGGGGGTAGAGGTCATATAACACTTGCGGGCCTGCTCCTGATTGCCCCTTACCTCTCCCACTCCGACCCGAGTGGGAATTTCATTTTGAGATGATAAGCAGAAGGGACAGCTTCAAGGGCGGCCAGACCGGGCCGACCCAAAATGACGTTGTAGGCTGCTTGGACATCTACGACCATGAAGTCCATCGACTCCGTTCGGGTAGTAGGAGTTTTGCCAGCGGTTACGTCGAGGGTAATCACCCCTTCGATAGTCACTGGCACTCCCGTGAACCCATGGAGCGTGTAACCGGCGGGCTTGAGTCTGTCCCGGGAGAGCTTTAGGCCTTTAAAAGCGGCGAGGAAGAGGATGTTGACGGAGCTGCCGTTGTCTACTAAGATCATCTCCACTTTGAAATTTGCCATGTGAAGACTGATGACGAGTGCGTCACAATGAGGGGTGCGGACACCTTCGAGATCTTCGTCTGAGAATGTGACGGGCACGCCGAGGCCCTTGGGAGGAGGGGTGGTTCGGACCAAGTTGACTTCTCTTATGAATGCTTTCCGAGAGGAGTTCGAGGAGCCCCCCATTGGGCCCCCGTGAATGAGGTGGAGGACTCGCTCTTCCTCAAAGTCTGGCGTCTCTTCTCGTTTCGGACGCTTGTTAGCCCCCCGAGGCTGGGGAGGAAGTTCGGCTCGGTCTTTCCTTACAAACTTCGTCAGCTGCCCCCTCTGGATAAGGGCTTCGATCTCGTTCTTCAGAGCACGACAATCGTTGGTGTCATGCCCATGGTCCCGGTGGTAACGACACCATTTTTCTTTATCCCTCCTCTTGGCGGGGGTGTTCATCCACGGAGCAGGAGGCAAGATTCCCTCCTTTTCGACTTCCATCAGAATAGTCGAGACGTTAGTGGTGAGGGGAGTGAACTTCTCGAATCTGGGGGGAGGTCGGCGCTGGCCGGCATTATCCTTCTGGAGCTTCTTAGCCCCTTCTTCTTCTGTTCCTTTTCTCTTAAACCCGGAAGAAGACCCTTCCCAGTTGGGTTGATGCTCGGCCTCTTCGGCCCGGATGTACTTTTTGCTGCGAAGGAGAAGGTCGGAAAAGTTCTGTGGAGGCTTCTTGGCGAGGGAGGAGCGGAGGTTGGAATTGAGGACATTAGATTGAAATGCTGCCGTAGCGACCGACTGGTCGAGGGATGCTATGGATCTGGCTTCAGCTGTGAACCTCTTCACGTAGTCTCTCAATTTTTCCCCCTTCTTCTGGTGGAGGTGCAATAGGGAAATGTGTGACGAAGAGGGTTTCGAACTGTTCGAAGGAGAATATTGAGGAGGGGGCGAGGCGAGAGTACCATTCTCGAGCTGGTCCTTTGAGAGTTGCGGGGAAGGTTTTGCAGAGGAGGGCATCGGAAGCTTGATGGAGGAGCATCAAAGTCTTAAAGCTTTCGATGTGATCAACTGGATCGGTCTCCTCGGTGTAAGTCTCAAATTGGGGAGGTTTGAAGCCGAACGGGACAGGTGCATCCACTATGGTTCGGGAGAAAGGGGGGTGGCTAGGACGTAGGGTCCTCCCCCTAAGCTCCTCTTCTCGGTCTATCTGACCCAGGCGCCTCTCTACTTCATGAAGACGGCGGTACATGGTGTCATCCCTCCGACGGTGATCAGCCGAGCCCCTAGACTCGTCTTCGTATGAGGGAGAGCGAGGGCTGCGGCGATGGTAACTTCGGGAGCGGCGAGGACTTGGGGTGCACCGGGAGTTGCTGGGAGTAGGACGAGGAGATGGGGACCGTCGGCGAGGGCATCGGACTGGAGGAGGGGATGGGGCCTTCGGCTCATTAGGGTTTTGACAGAGGTTGAGAGCCTGCAGGACGGTCGCTTGGAACTGCTGGAACTCGGCACGGGTGATTGGTGCCTCATTGTTCCTGGGCTGTTGCCGACCTGATGGGGAGTGCCTTCTTCGGTAAAGCTCGGGGGACTCTTTCCTCCCTCTGCGGACGGGGGACCTGTAGTGCCGGTGGCAAGGAGACCGCTCGCCCGGATGGTGTTGGCGGGAGGTTCCCTCTCGAGCCCGCTTTTCATCCAGATGGTGGCGAAGGTCATCCTCTTTCTGGCGGTTCAGGGCGGTATTGTGGCGAGCAGAGGCTCGGGGATGATGGGAGGCCATGGAGTCGGTAGAGGCGTTGTGGATGGAGACGTGGTCTTGGTGAAGAGGCTGTTTCTGAGGGTTAGGACCCTTTGGAGGCGGCTGATTAGGAGGAGGAAGGTCCTGCTGGATCGGGTCTTCCGTTGTAGGGGGAAGTTGCCCCTGCTGTTGAGCGGGATTAGAGGGTCCTTCTTGCTGCGGATCAGGGTTGGGTCCTCGGTTGGACCCCCTTGACCTGACTTTCCGAGGTGGCATGGCTGCAGAAGATCTGTATTCGGGGAAGAGGAGAGGTTTCTATTCGTTAGTTTCCCACAGACGGCGCCGATCTGTTGCTGCTAATTTTGGTGTGGGGGCAAACAGCTAGAATTTGTGGATTCTTAGGGAAACTGAATAGCAAACCTGTATACCTGTTCCGTCGGGCTTTGATCGTCGTTCCCGCCGTGCACCTGCAAAAAGTGCGAGACACCGGGGTTGTTCCCGGCGACGCACCCTCCGACGCTCAAGTCAGTAATCAGAGAGATTATGAAAGAGCGCAAAGACTGGCGAAAGATTGATTACCCCTCAATGGAGATGGATGGGGGGTATTTATAGGCGTCTCAGGGAACAGATTAGGCATGTAATTCCTTGTGTATAGATAAGGAATGTAATCCCTAATCCCCAGTGAAAGGATAGATATGAATCAGGGCCGTTGATTAATATTAATCAGAAACCCTAATTCTACCCTGTCGGACCGGGTTTGTTGCGGGTTGAAACCCGCACCCAGTTGAGGTGGATCTATTCGCGGGTTATTAGATCTGTGAGGTGGAAACCCAGTGCCCGCTTCTGACCCACTTGTAGGTGAAATTACTGTCTTACCCCCGGACTTTAGGATTTGTGCCCAATTTGGACGGTCTCGATTAAACCCCTATTTTTAGCCATATCAATACCTAATATCAATGTATTTCGTGCGGTTGTGTTGGTCAGAATTTTTGGTCATATGAACTGTGCTATTGTTGTCACATTTTATTGGAATATGATCAAAGAATACCTTATAATCCTCGAGAGTATGTTTCATCCATAATACCTGTGCACAACATGCTCCTGCCGCAATGTACTCAGCTTCGACAATGGAGAGAGTAACAGAATTTTGTTTTTTGGATGCCCATAAGATAAGGCAGTCACCCAAGAAATGACATGTACCACTAGTGCTCTTTATATTTGTCAAGCTCCCGGCATAATCTGCATCAGAGTATCCTACAAGAGAAAAATTTCTATTTTTCGGGTACCAAAGGCCAGTGTTCGGTGTGCCTTTAAGATATCGAATGATACGCTTAACAGCAACCAAATGTGATTCTTTGGGACACAATTGAAAACGTGCACACAAACAAACGCTAAACATAATATCTAGACGAGATGCAGTAATATAAAGTAAACTACTGATCATACCTCTGTAAGTAGAAATATCAACATTATTACCAGATTTGTCTTTGGATAGCTTAGTGGTAGTGGTCATCGGAGTTTTGTAAGCATTAGCATTATCAAGCCCGAACTTCTTGACAAGATCTTTTGCGTACTTGGATTGGTTTATGAATATGACATCCTTTCTTTGTTGTATTTGAAGTCCAAGAAAGTACGTTAGTTCTCCCATCATACTCATTTCAAACTCATCCTGCATTTGCTTTGAAAACTCCTTGCAAAGATTTCCATTAGTGGATCCAAATATAATATCATCAACATAAATTTGAACGATTAAAATGTCTTTAAAAACATGCTTTATAAATAGTGTAGTGTCTACTTTTCCTTTAGAAAATCCTATGTGAAGAAGAAATGAACTCAGTAGTTCATACCAAGCACGATGGCTTGCTTCAAACCATAAAGAGCTTTATCAAGCCGAAAAACATGGTTTGGGTGTGTGGGATCAGTGAATCCTGGTGGTTGTACCACATAAACTTCTTCCGAAATAAATCCATTTAAAAATGCATTTTTAACATCCATTTGAAAGAGAGTAAAATCCATATATGCAGCAAAAGCAAGTAAAATATGAATGGCTTCAAGCCTAGCAACTGGTGCAAAAGTTTCATCAAAATCTACACCCTCTTGTTGATTATAACCTTGTGCAACAAGACGGGCCTTATTCCTAGTGATGGAACCGGATTCGTCTAACTTGTTCCTAAACACCCACTTAGTTCCAAGTATAGTCCTTTTGTGAGGTCGAGGAACAAGTCTCCATACTTGATTCCGTTCGAATTGATTAAGTTCTTCTTACATTGCAATGATCCAATCATTATCTTGCAAGGCCTCCTTAATATTCTTAGGTTCAAGTATGGAAACGAAAGTGGTAAAACACATAAAATTTTGAGCTTGAGTGCGAGTAGTTATCCCTTTGGACATATCACTTCGTATAAGAGATGGAGGATGACTAGACATGATTTTCCATGTGGGACGTCTCTCACTTGTTGAACCTTGATGATGTATATTTTCATCTTCCATGGCATCAATTTGTTATATAGGAATCTCATTGATTTGATTTTTGGGTTCATCTTTGTCTTGAAGCACCACTTGATTTTGATCATTTGCTTATGATTCTTCTCCAATATGAACCTGTTTCTTTTCAACACGAACCCCTGTCTCATCATCATCAACAACATGCAATATTTTTTTGGAGTAGAGATTAGTTTCATCAAAAATAACATCAATAGATATTTGAATTGTGCATCTTCTTTTGTTGAATACGCGATATGCTTTGCTACTAAGAGAATATCCTAGGAAAACACCTTCATCACTTTTACGATCAAACTTCCCCAAGTTATCAAGGGTATTTAAAATGAATACTTTGCATCCGAAGACACGAAATTAGCTTAGGTTGGGAGTTTTGCCATAATATAGTTCAAAAGGAGTTTTCTCAAGATATTTTCTAATGATTACTTGGTTTATGGTTTAGCATGCTGTATTGACTGCCTTTGCCCAAAATGATTTGGGTAAATCTTTTTCACTAAGCATGGTACGAGCCATTTCTTAAAGAGATCGATTGTTCCTTTCAACAACCCCATTTTATTGGGGAGTGCGAGGACATGCGAATTCATGTTTTATTCCCTTTTTGTCACAAAATGATGTGAAGAATTCGTTTTGAAATTCCCTACCATGATCACTATGAAAAGTAACAATGGTGAGGTTTTTTTCATTTTCCACTCTTCGACAAAATTTTTGAAATACATACACTGTGTCATCTTTTTGTGGCAAAAGGCAACCCAAGTAAATCTACTACAATCATCAACAATTACAAAAGTATATCGTGCACCACCATTACTATGTGTTCGTGATGGACTAAAAGGATCCATGTGTAAGAGTTCAAGGGGTCTAGAAGTAGATACCATTTTCTTTGGTTTATGAGAGCTTTTTGTTTGCTTACCAAATTGGCAAGACTCACACGGTTTGTCTTTTTTGAATTTGATTTTGGGAATTCCTCTCACAAACTCCTTGCTTACAAGTTTGTTGAGATTGTCCATGACCGTGTGACCAAGCCTTCGATGCCAAAGCGATCCATCCACATTTCGTGCAACAAAGCATCTCATACTATCCTGTGCTAATTCATTTGAATTTATGACATATACATAGTTGCATCTGTTAGCAAGAAGTAAACAAGATTTATTGTCATTCAGTATAGTGCATGTATTTTTATCAAAAGTGACAGTGTACCCTTTGTCACATAGTTGGCTAATACTAATTAAGTTATGCTTTAGACCTCTTACCAATAGAACATCCTCAATGGAGCATGAGGAACTAAACTTAATTTTACCTTTACCAATGGTTTGACCAGTGCTATTGTCTCCAAAGATGATATCCTTCCCTTTTTTCTTTGATAGTGAAGAGAAATATCTACTGTCACCAGTCATGTGATTTGAGCATCCACTATCAAGGTACCACCGATCTTTAATCTTGATGCGTTGGGGTACCTACATCAAGATTAGTAGGTATAATTTTGCATGTCTAAATTTGTTTTGAACCTGCATTTGTATCCTTTCTCAGCCACAAGGTTAGTATTACTTTTTAGTGAACAATTATAAGAAATATGTCCTTAGTCTACAGCAGAAATTACATGTGATTCGACTATGCCTTAGGTCATGCACACTTGCATAGCTTTGGATTGGTTTATGCTTTAGTTGGATTTTATGCAAGTGTGTGTGACTTGATGATTTACATTTTTGATGATGTATTGGCTCTTCGTAACCAAACCCTCGATTATCATGATAGGATCTTGAATCTTTTGCAATAAAGTAACTGGGCCCTTCATGTTTTTCAACAATCTTTTCAAGATCAATTACCTTTTTACACAATCTTTTTCTAGTTATCTCATCGTCTTTTGTGTTCCAACGAAGAGTATCTAGTGTGGCATCAAGAATCCTATTTTGTTTGAGGGCTTCATTACATTTTTCCAATACTTCATCAAATTTTCTTTTACATTCATCTAAATCATTTGTGAGCTTAGCAATATAAACAGATTTCTCCTGAATCTCCTTTAAGTGATCATCATTCTTTGCTATCTATTCACAAATTTTTTGTTTTAAAGTCTCATTTTCTTCTAGCAAATATCATGATCTTTTTGACATGACAAAAGTTTTTCAAAAATTAGAGCATTCTTATTTTTCAGTTTGTGATTTTTTGTTATGCAAGCATCATGTATTTCATTTGAATTTTGTTTATATTGCCTAAGTTCATGACTTAATTTCTTGGCATAGTCTTTCGGATCATTACACATATCTACAAGTTCATCATAAGTTGGTCGTTCGATTACCTCTTCTTGAGGGGTTGATTGCACCTCACCACTCCCAAGAGCCATGAAGCCGACGTCATCGTAGCCTTGCTCTCCCTCACTTGAGTTCGAGTTTAGCCAAGTTGCCTTTAGCGCCTTCTTCTTCAGACTTGGATTTGAGCGATAATATTCCCTGTTCCTGTCTTGTTGACTGGGGCAGTTTGCACGAATGTGTCCGGACTTCTTGCACTTGTAGCACACATTCTCCTTCTCCTCTTCCCTTTCTTCTTGATACCTGCCATATTTTTTGTTTTTGAGGTACTTACGAAATTGTCTTGTTAATAGAGCAATGTCCTCGTCTGACTCCTCATGATCTGAATTAGCTTCTGATGATCGGGCCTTTTCTGCCTTTAGTGCAATGGTTTTCTCCTTAGTCTTTGGTTCAATCCCGATATTTTGCTTGTATCTTTTTGTCACCATCATTTCCATCTCGTAAGTTTTTAGCTTTCCTTGAAATGTATAGTAGTCAAATCCCTTCTCTTCGAGAGTCTCTTTCATTGCCGCGGCCTTAACATCCCACTCTGGTGTGAGACAGCTTATGAGCTTTCCGTCCTTTCGGTCATCATCAAGCCCCTTACCCAAGCTCTCTAGCACGTGGGCAATGATATCGAAACGGGCGATCATTTGGTCCACATTTTCACCTGGCAATATGTGGAATACATCAAATTTATAAAAACACAAATTCACTTTAGCTTTTACCTCGGAAGCAGTTTCTTCATGCCGCTTCAGCATATTGTTCCTGATCTCATAGGCTGTTTTGCAGTTACGTCCGCATCACATTAGCTCTTCATTGTTCAATCCTGTATAAAGAGCCGTCATGGCTTTGGAATTTGCTGTTTTGAGGGATAACTCCGCTGGTGTGAATGCCTTCTTTCCATCGCTCACCGGGATTTCTGTTTTGTTGATACATACATTCCATACCTCTTCTTCGAGCATTTGTAAAAAATGAGACATACGAACTTTCCAGACGTCATAGCATTTTCCATCAAAAAATTGTGATCGTGTAAGACTTATCCCATTGGAGATTAAAGGCTCCGATGAGTACAAGTTTTAGGGAGGAGGGATTTCGGCCATTGGACTTTTTGCTTAAGGTTTTAAGCTTTTTATAAGCACCTCGCTCTGATACCTCTGTAAATCACCCTAGGGGAGGGTGAATAGGGTGATCATGCGGAATTAAAAAAAATTAAAACAAAGTAAAGTAAAGACAAGAGTGATAAGAAAAGCAAACACAGATAACGCAGCGATATAACGTGATTCGATCTCAAGTCTACGTCCACACCACCTACTTGTAGCAATTCTCCGCCACAAGCGTTCCACTATACTTAAAACCTTTGTATAGTGATTCTCGGATTCAGGCTGAGAGACCTATTACACCCACAGGACTTCTAATCTAAGTCCCGTCAATCTCGCCGAAGTGGAAAAGAAATGAAAAGAAAACCTCAAGATCGTTAAAGCTCTTGACTGAAGAATACAACCAAATAAACGCTTACTCGAATTGATTTACTGAAGGATTAGTTCTCAAGAGTTTTTTTCAGACGTAGTTAAGTGAGAAAGACAGAGTGGATTTGTCAATATTAATAGACGGGGAATATTATCAATCCAAAAATGGAAACGATACTTTCCAAGAATGTACACAGCGCAGTGTGCGGTCGACCGTCATATTGGTGTGGTCGACCGTTCAGCTCTCTGACGTAAAGTAGAGAGGTGAAAGGTCAACTGCTCCTCGAACAACTAAAGTTGCGGTCAACTGCCATGCGGTCGACCGGTCACGAAGTGCGGTCGATCGGTCACGCGCTGTTTATTCCGAATCCACCCTGTTTTCTTACCATAAGCTAATCCTTCTTACATCAATCTTATACAATTATAATCTCACGAATTTAGAAAGAAAAATACAGCTCTTGATGTCTTCCTCGTTTGCTTATGGACCAATTAATCAAGAATTCTTTTTGAATAACTTCCTCTTTTGCCATTATTATTTATTGCTTTCCTTATTGAAAGTAATAACTCACTAAAATTATTCAAAAAGTTAAATAGACTCCATTATGAAAAATCATACATGGTAGTTGGTCGATTTGCCTTCTGGATGTAAAACTCTAGGATGCAAATGGATTTTCAAACAAAAATTCAAACCAGATGGTTCAATAAAGAAACATAAGGCGATTGAACATCTAAGCAAAGCAGCGTGTTCATCTTGAAGGAACGATCACAACGCCGCAAACGGCAGCTCAATCGGACGCCAGATGAGCCCACACTCACGTTCTGAAGTTTGCTCGTAAGGATGAATTTTTCTGTTGGGACTTTCTTGGAGAAGAAGGTCAGTGCTTGGTCAGCGAACACCAGCACCGGTCAGCGACCAAACAATGTCAGGTCATCACCATGCCAGGGGAAGGTTGACTTAATCGAGTCAGCATGTTTCAACTCAGTTTTCCACAAAATCAGACTGGTTCCTGAGGTTTTTCGACGTTTTGGACCCAACTGCAGTGTAAGAATTTGCTAATTTTGTCTCGACATAAGGCTTCAGATAAAGAGAAGATCAAAAAATTCAATGGCACCAATTTTGGTTTCTGGAAGCAAATTGAAGACTATTTATATCAAAATGAGCTTTACTTGCCATTGGGAGAAAAGCCAGAAGCCATGAAAGATTTCGAGTGGCCATTTCTTGATCGGAAAGCACTTGGCACCATAAGATTGACGTTTGTCAAAATCTGTGGCCTTTAATATTAAAAAATGAGAAGACTACCGCATCTTTCATGGTGGCCTTATCAAGCATGTATGAACATAATAAAGAGTCCCTTGAAAAATGAAGCCTTAGCTCCTACCTAACCCCTCCCACTCCTCCCCTCCTTCCCCCCCCCCCCCCCCCCCCCCCGAGGTTGCTGGACTTCTTCTCCGACTCTCCCTTCAGCCCATTTCTCTTCCTTCTCCGATAACTTCAAACGTTGCAGTTTCTCCTACATCCCATTGTCACACCTCCGCAGACTGACTAGCTCCCAACCCCCCCCCCCCCCTCTCATCCTCACTCTAACTCGCCTTCATCATGCTGTCGGAGATTGAGCTCAGCGGGTGCGGGCCTAATGAGAAGGTCCGTCACCCAACAGCAGCACCACCGCCTGAAACTATCCCACTAGCACCACTGCTACATGAAACAACAGCCGCGCACCCTCCACCATAGCAGCCTCATCTACCGCAGGCAATCGTCTCAATACCCAACCATCCTCCTCCCCCTTCTACAGCGGTTCCACCGACAGCTATCCCGTCTTCCTCTCCTACCACGGCCAACCCTCCTGTAGAGAGAGTTGCTCAGGGGCTCAGACGCACTCGCTCTCTGACACGTGCACACCGTAGTGTGCATCAGCGTCATGAGGAGGGGAGATGGAGTCATCATCGCCATAGAGAAGAGGCTCCCAGGGGCTATAGGCATCATCACCGAGAAGTGGAGTCCCACGAGGGAATGGACTAAAGAGGGGGTCCTCCTACCGACCACAGTGGGCGTAAGAGAACCTCACCTTCAGGCCAGCATTCCCACAGGGTGTACAACCATGATCCTCGCCCACAGCTGCACCCTCCGCCCCAATACAAGCCACACTTGCAACACAAAGTCTTAGAGCAACACCACAAGGGTGCAAGCTCTTCCCATCAAAACAACAACAGAGCACACTAAGTCTCTCCATCCAAGCCCTCCAACCAAACACTCACCACCTCCCCAACCCCCCCCCCCCCCCCCCCCCCGGCGAGAACTCCACGCTTAAATCCAGCGTCAAGAGAGCCCATGAGGGGGCTCTGCAAGACGGGATTACAACGGTGGAGAATTTGGGAGAAGGGGAATGGGGGGAACCGTGGATACAAGTGCTAGGTAAAAGAAGCAAGAGACAGAGCTTTTCACCCAACCAACAAGTCGAACAACACCAACACACAAAGAAGCAAAGGATTTTATGTATTGGTGTTGTTCGACTTGTTGTTATTATCATTACTTTTGATTGTTATTACATGGGGTTTGGTGGGATAATTATTGTTATTATTATCCACTCCCAACACCAACACCAACACACAAAGAACCGTGGATAATTATTGTTATTATTATCATTACTTTTGATTGTTTATTTATTAAAAATTTATCCTTAGTTATTTATTAATTTGTGAAAGCCTATTGGTCTTAATCGATATTTTACTCTTATTAGAGTATGGATTTTATGTATACTAATTGATTTAATAAATTAATATGTACTATTATATTGCTATTTATTATATGTTAGCCAAATCGAACCCAATCATGTTCATTTTGTGAATCCATACATTCTATTGTATTTATTTTTAGTTGAGTATTAATGTAATGAATATTATTTGATTTAATTGTTATATTCTAGTCCTATTGATTTATTTGTTCATTTGTTAATCTAAATCCTATATTATATACTTATTCTTTTCCCTATTGGATTTGAACCCAACCCTAAACCCTATAACCTTTTTCTTATTGGATCCTACCCACTACCTTCTAAATAGAATTTTGATAGAAAAAAAACTGTCTTTTCTGTATACTTTCCCCGATTCCGTTGCTACCGCGGGCCTTACACAATCGATCGGATCAAATAGGTATCCCTTCAACACAATATAGGTCATCGAAAGGATCTCGGACGACCCACCAAAGCACAAAAGCCAGGATCTTTCAGAAAATGGTTTATTAACCCAACATCCTAAATTTTCCTATAAATACTATCTATTTTCCTAACCTTAATTAACCCCCAGCCGCCTATCATCTTCCCCCTTCCCCTGTTTCAAAATCTCTGAACCCATCCCGCTCCTCCTTCCATCCTCGTCCCCATCCTCTTCCTCCGACCACCCTCTTCCATCGCAGCAACCACCTTCTGTCGTCCACACTCACCTCATCATCCCCATCTTCGTCAGCCCATCGCAGCCTCCGAAACCCCTTATTTCGTCATCTTCATCCCCTATCACCTCGTCGACTACCCTGCTCCTTCTTCCCCCCAAGCACGATCGAACCCCGCAACCCATCCACAGTCAGCCAACCGCTAGCCTCCATCTCCACCACAGTTGTAACACCCCAAATATTTTTTTGAAAACTAAGCCTCCAAATTCAATTCTTTCAATTTCTATATCACTTTAAACATAAACTAAGAAAGTTATATTTCAAGGAAAATTTTGACAGAGTTTTCCCTGTAAATTTTGCCCAAAACACAAATAGCTTACGGAATTTTGCTCAAAATTCCGTAGCTCACAATACATGCAATAATTTCACGGGCTCCCCAGGCCAAAATGAGCAGAAACACACAGGCAATATAATATAATGCTCTGGGGCCCAAACTCATAACGGATTATCAAATATCAAATAAAAACTATAAATTTCTTTGAAAAACGAGATAAAATTTTAGAAAAATCCTTGTAAACCTACCACAGAGTCCGGTACTCCACAACGAGATGGATACGGGTCACAAACATACCATACCACCCCACACTATACTCATCATTATCATATACATGCTTATATATCCATAATACAATTTAGATCATAAATTTTACTATTCACATAACTAATTAGTACAAATTTTTAAAATAAAACTTCATCCTACCAATCCACGCCTCACCTCTGCACTGATGAGAACCTATAACAGTAAGGGATCTAGGGTAGTCCTCAGACTCCCCTAACCCCCCAAACACTAAGGGATCAGTCATTTATGGTGTGAGTATAGTTATTAATTTAATAACAAATTAAAATAGTATAAAGAAAATAATTTAAACTTACAAATACCAAGTTAAGATAATGCAACCTAAATCCTGAACACAACAACATCTTCAATACGACGATATATCAAATACTTTGCCAATCCTGCATTCAACTGTTTAATTATCCATAACTTCCCACATTTCATAATATACTTCACATCAACCTCGTATATATATATTCTTATTTTACATCCGCATAGTACGAATACACATACAATCCTTTATTTTTCAATTTGAATTCTCTAACCCAAATATTCATTCTTCCACAAGTATCGTCATAGTAGCATTATATGAATATAACTACATGATGTTATTACATCTTTCTTTAATAACCATTTATATGGATATAAACTCATAACATAACATACTTTCTGCATTAACCATTTTCATAACCACTTTCATAGCACAAGTATTTATTTTAGTGCATTAAATCATGTATCACATCAGAAACATATGCATTCATTCCCTTAATGCCATATTCATTCACGTCATATAACACAAACATAACCTCTCCTTATACATTATAATTAACTTGCATTTCATCACATCATCACCGTATCACTTATGCGAATGCACATTCTTATTGCATCAAAACACGTTTTATAGCTCATTCATAACTCACTACACCACTTTAGTAATTTCTTTTTCTTATAAACAATAAATCTTATTATCATTTTCACTTAATCCCCAAACACAATCTGGGGCCACCACATATCACACCCCATAGCCGATAGCTTGGGTAATAATCACTGCACCTCAAACACACAGTTTGGGTAATATCCCATCACATCTCAAGACGATAGCTTGGTTATTAATTCACTTCAATTACTTTTTATCTTCATTTAACTTAATTCTTCATTTCCATTAGTCATTACCACTGTCATACCAACTCACCCTGCGAATTATGCCAAGGCAGGTAGTTCCCACCATTTCCACAGAAATAGCGGACAGGTAGTTCCTTGACACAATTCCAAGGTGTATCAACACATATCATCCTGTATTTCACTCTAATACTTATTCTTATTACACAATTACTTTATACTACTCATAATAACACATGCCTCTTTTACTTTCATTTTAAATTAACCACATACTGCATTTATCACTTCTTTTCATACACTAACTCATAACTCATTTTCTTTCACATTTGCTTCATTCACAACTACTTTCTTTCTCATCCACAATTCACAATTCACTTTCCACTTTCTTTACCCTCACATTTTTATTACCACATAGTTATTTTATTAGTTTGTCGACCAGTGAGCCACAGTATCCCAACATACTGAAAGCCGACAGCCCAGTAAACACGCGGTCCAATGCTCTCCCAGAGTCTTACTCGTCCGAGGCTACGTCTTCCTCCTAGCCGAACTAGCGAGGGAACACAGCACTCCTAGTCCCACTAAGGTGCCTCCTCGCGACGTCTGTCATCGAGGGAAAAACCACTAACCCCTAGTCCCACTAGGGTACTTCCTCTCAGCAGAAGCCAGCGAGGCAAACACTCACCACTAGTCCCACTAGGGTGCTTCCTCGCGACATCTGTCATCGAGGGAAAAACCACTAACCCCTAGTCCCACTAGGGTACTTCCTCCCAGCCGAAGCCAGCAAGGCAAACACTCACCACTAGTCCCACTAGGGTGCTTCCTCGCGATAGGTGTCATCGAGGGAAAACCGGACCTCAGACCGATAGCTTGGGCGATAAAATCCACTTACCCCAAACATAGTTTGGGTCCACTATTCCCAAGACGGTCCTTGGGCATTAGGAGGTCTAGCCCAAACCCCCAGGATTGCTGTAGGTACTGGTCAACAAAACCATATGTTATTAACATTACTCATTTCATCATTACAGCTTACTTTATTCCACAGCGCTACACTTTTGAATTCAATAATAGCCACCATCTTGATTTTTTCACGATAATTAAAGACAGTTTATTAGCACGCACCATCTTATCTTTTTTTTATCTTACCATTTAATACATATCCAGTGAGCACAATATTAACCTTCATATCATCATATAAAACATCATAACATATTATTGCATAATACTAATGTGCCAAGATATTTATTTTGCCATAACAACCCACATTAAGGGTACCATGTTATTCATTACCTCCTTATATCATATATAGGCATACGCCCAGTTATAACATTAATAGAAAAACTACATTAAATTATTTCATATAGTAAAAGTGTCAAAATGTATACTTCATCACATTATAATATCGTATTATTACCCATTAATTTATTTCGAACATAATTACCATGTAAACATGTACCTAATTATTAATTTCATCAACTATTGCATCACACATCATAATCATCTATATATATATCACAAATATACACCACACATGCAGGTTTCCCAGAAAAGAGGCCAAAATCACTTATTTCCTCTAATTAAATCTTATAATATCTAATTATAGCATACTAGCTCATACACCATGCTCTATGTAATCATAACTACCTATAAGGGCCTATATGCCCCAAAACATGCACAAAATATGCACTGGATAAAAATATGCATAAACAAGCTAATATAATTAGTTTTTATACTTCAACACATCACAATAACCCATACTATAGATTCTATATACTTAAAATAGTCACTTTTACCACATATCTCAAAAACCCATTTTGGATCCTTAAAAATTCGTATTTTCAATAAAAGTCCACTTTTGGCATAACTCCCACAAAATATATCAAAAGCCCACGAAATTCGGCCACAATATAAAAATACTTATAATACACATACTCACCTGACGGATCGAGCAAACGATGTCCCACGTCCGTCCTGTAGCCAGTCGAAGTTCGACTTTTTCCACCTAAATAGGAAATTATAGGATCGATTAGCATGAAACTCAAAACTCGGCCTACGGATCTCCAAATTCAAATCCGTCTTCACCCACATGTCACAAATAACATACGTAGGCGAGCTACATCAACGGATTTCAAATTCGAACCCCAATACAAGAACTTACCTATTGATCGGAGGCTTTCTAATAGGAAAATTTCCTATTTCCTAATTTCTTCAATCCCTTTGTCCTAATATCTCAAATAAGGGTTAATAACAATAATGAGACTCATCTACACCTCCGAATTCATCAAACTCTCACCTCTATATCGCTCGGGCATTTCACCGAACACCCGGCGTGCACTTTTCACCTATAGTCTATTTTACTCAATTTAATTGAGCTTAAGCCTATCAAAATCATCCTAAATTTATATTAATCCGTGCATAATACTCTACACTCTCATATGCATTTGCTACAATTATTAGAATCGAGTTTCCTACCCGATTTCATAAACCCTATAATCCGAGTTTATGTCAAAATCACCACTCCTCATTTTATTCTAATTGCTCACTACAATTTTTACTACCATACAAGAGAAAATTCTCATATATATAACTCTATTTTACAAACCCGAAACCCTAATTTATCAACAACTTACAATTTCCCTAATAATCTACTAATTCCTCAAATCTACCACTTCCAACATCTCTAAATCTCTCTACCATAATAATCCTACTCCATAGAAATGAACCCAACCTAATTTTATACAATAAAATAAAAAGGGATATACCTTTCCGAAGTCCTCTCCAAAAATCGATGCTACCACGAGCTAGAGCACCCTCCAATTAGCCATCCCTCCAAATTAATTTGAAAATCATGAGGAAATGACATGGATTTGGGCGGGGGAGCGATCGGCCGAAGTGGGTTCGGTATGGGGTCGGGGTGGAGAAAGAACGGATAGAAGAAAAGGAGGAGGAAGTGAATGGGGTGGGGGTTTATTAAAAAAAATTATAATAAAAATATATTTATAAGGGGATATTTACAAATAGGCCCCCAGACCTCCAAAGTATTTCAAATAACCCCAACTCTATTCTTTAATAATACCAACAAGACAAAATACGCTAAATTTATCGCATAATAATCCTCCAAAATTATAAAATAAAATAAAAATAAACAATATCTCTTCACATAAAATTTCAACTCGTAGATCCAATATATCAATAATACCAATCTACCATAAATATCCATACCAGTCTCAATATTTAATTAAAATACATCAAAAATAATTTTCACCACTCAAAATATATAAAAACAAGTATTTTCGGTATTTTACAAATTCGAGGTATTACAACAGTCACCCCTTACCCCGAGCTTTCTCCTTCTCCCCTGTTTTGGAGCCAAAACTCATCCACCATCGCCTTCTTGACCAACTGTGGCACCCAGTCCGACCACCGCCACGATTGTGCACCACCGTCGACTCCACCATTGTTGTCCTCCCCGTCGATCCTCGAGTCCCCTCGACTGCACCGCCGCATCATCGAAGTCAAGCCGAAGCCGAAGTCTTCACTGTTTTCCGTTTGGCTGGTTAGAGGAACTTGTTGTCTGCTGTTGTACGCTGCTGCTGATTGGGTAGACTTGCTGTTTGCTGTTCGAGGGAGGGGATTTGCTGTTGCCGCCCTTGCTATTGTTTCTGTGGATTTCTTTGCATGTGTCACGCCCCGCTTTCCAAAAATACGGAACACAAGTACGTGACATTGGTCCAGAGAATGACTTGTGCCATCCATAAGTTGTTCACCCATTCAACTCAACAATAATAACAATACAAAACAATTGTGCAGGCAATAATGACAACCACATGAAGAATAATACTTGGAATAAGACAATATGAAATAACCAAATACGATAATCCAACATCTGGAAACAAATAATAATATCCGAGTCATAAATCCAATACAATAATAAATCCAAACACAATGATAATAAGTCTTAATACAATAAGTCCAATGAAATAACATTCAACTAGAAAGCAATAAATCTTTAGAAAGCTTGTTTTCCAATTCCTGCAGGTAATTCTCCATGATCACATGTGAACACTTCATCTAAAAAGAGAAAAAAAATTATCCTTAGAGCAAGTCATGGACAGCAAGTAGAGATAGCAAGTAACAATGAAATAATGATATATTAATGAATTCAATGGATCAATAATTCAATGGATCAATAGGAATCAATAATTATGGACGATAGTAAATAATCAATATCAATGGTAGTCTATGTAATGGTTATAAACAATCATTCAATATTCGATGACAATGTTCAATGGTCGATGTCAATAACACTTAGACAATATTCGATATCAATAGAACCGATGAGATCCAATATGCAATGACGACGTTGTGTCAATCCTTAAGTCTATTAAGTTTCAACCTAACTAATGCACCTACTACTGCATCCCATAACTACAGGTTCGATGCATACAATCAATTTCGTTTAGACTCTAGTAGTGAATTCTATAGATCATGTGTCGGCACGATAATCAATGATATGATAACAATATTATTGTTCGATACATAATATTGATATACTGATACACTGATACACTGAAATGATACACGAAAGATTGGGGTGCCGTAGTCAGCGCTCCAACAATCAATCGATAAACACTGGCCAAGACAGTGTCTATATTGTTCACTACCCAACTCAATCCCTTAAACCCCGACTTGTTAATTGTTTTATCACTGCAACAAAACATTATGCAATTTAGAGACATTAGATGAACGATAGTAACTGTAACTCCCCAAATTCCAAAATACGGTAATTCGTAGCATAACAGGATCTTCACTTCATTTCATACAATTTTACAAGGAATTTAAAACTTTTTCATACAACACTGTTATTTTACATTTACGTAGCGGAAAATAAATAATTACAACATGAGAATACAATCTTGAATGACAACAACAAAATCTGCAAGTAATCCTTAGAACCAAACCAATCTTTGTGTTCTTTTGCAAATCCCAGTCCTGCATGTGAACTCGTGGGCACGTCAGTTGCTTACAACCGACGCAATATTATAAACGGCGATCCTCACTATGCCGCAATATAATGATTCTTTATAATTTTGCAAACACAAACTTGAATGCATCACAAAGTGTAAAAGAGTGACTACCCTAAGCATGTCAATGTTTGCAATGTCTTACTGCCTAATGCAGATGTTTACGCTATGATGACACTAATGCATACTTGTTCGGATTCTTTGCATCCCATACTACATAGGTCCCAGGGCAAGCACCTACATACTCCACATTAAAGGGTTGAATCCCACGCCATGAATTACTACTACGGTGACTAAGGTAAGGTTTAGATGTTCTGGGAGTATTAAGCCCACGCCCCGATAATTCCAAAGATGAATCCCACACCACCGATGAGTTGGGAACAACTCCCATTCACACATCGATAATTCTGGGAAAACCATCTCACACTGCAAGCTATTACGCTTCTATAGTCACAAAACACCCCATGAGCGTCGCCTCGATTCTGATAATTCCGAAGATGAATCCC
Source organism: Hemerocallis citrina (assembly GCA_017893485.1). Lineage (NCBI taxonomy): Eukaryota > Viridiplantae > Streptophyta > Magnoliopsida > Asparagales > Asphodelaceae > Hemerocallis > Hemerocallis citrina. The sequence goes on along the minus strand of CM030366.1, from coordinate 3,419,274 downwards.
ACACCGCTGATGAGCTGGGGACAACTCCCAATCACACCTCGATAATTCTGGGGAAAACATCTTACACAGCAGACCAACTGAGGCCTTCAGACCCATGTTTTCCTATACTTCATCACGTCTTCCCTTAGTGTTTGTCCTTAAGTTTTTTTTTAGTTATAGAAGAATCATCACAACCTAGAGCTAGCTTACCCTTACCGGACTTAAACCAACACAAGAGACAGTCAGCCCAAACTGGCTACTTCTCAAGAGATACTCAACCCACACTGGTTGGTTCTCAAATTTCATTAATCATAACTGCCGGTTTCCAAGGGTCTCACCTAGCCTCTAGATTCCAACAACCATCTCACTTTAAAGATCAATTAGGTTATATCTAACCTTAACAGGATAATTTGATTCTTTATTCACAATCTCTTCCTTACTCATTTCTTTATATCTATAAACCATGAAGTAATCAATTACCACTTTAATTGTTGATTTCATCAATTGTTGGCAACCCAAAAATTCCCTTTATCAAAGATTAATACCAATAAAATCTAATCAAGATGAATCTAATTGTATTCTATTTTAATTTTCTTTAACCATACAAGAATCACATTTTTAATTAAAATTTCAAGTTCTTTAACACATTGTTTAATGAATTCCACTTCTAATTCTCACAAAATATAATAAAATATTGTGGAAATATTTTATAAAGACTAGATAGTATTTTAGAGGAATAATAAAAAAAATATCCTAAATTTTAATGCTCATGAAAACTCAAAATATATCAAAAAAATTTCAAAAAAATATTTAAAAAGGGCCAGGGTTCGAACCCACGACCAAGGTGCTGCTACAGTCAGCGCCTTAAGTAGCACCCGAAGACCAGGAAACCCAACAACATCTAGTGCAAGAAAGCCCCTTTAAAATCTTTCTACATAAGCGTGCTGTGTTTTGGAAAATCAAATTTTTGAAATAAAAACAAAGCCTCTCAAGACTCGAACCACGACCAATGATCACTGTTCACAACGCTCGAATTTCCACGCCAGATTCAGTAAGTCCACAGTCAATCTCTGATATGAATAGGAGTTAAAACTATTTTGTTATACTTCTCTGTTCACAAATCATTTTTACAAATTTTGATTTCTCAATTGTTTTGTATCATTAAAATCTAGTTTCTTCCAGAATACATTCTTTCCAAAATACTGTATATTAGCACGTATTTAAACTTATAAAACTCTTATATATATAAAACTCTTATATATATATATATATATATATATATATATATATATATATATATATATATGGGAAAAAGGGGTATGAGCAACTTGCTCATTTAGTAAATGAGCAATTGATGATGTGGGAAACATGTGATTGGAAAATCCTTTAAGGGTTAGTTGTCCAATGTATCACATGCATGCTACATAATCAATAGCACATTTACTAAATGAGCAAGTTGCTCATACCCCTTTTACCCTACATATATATATATATATATATATATATATATATATATATATATATATATATATATATATATACTAGGTTTGCCCGTTGACACGTGCCTACGGCACGTCTTCGGAACGGTGCACCTGGTTTGATTATATAAAATAGTTTTGGAGGTCCAGCAAATTAATTGAAGAGTAAACATATTATATGAGGAAGCAGTATATCTACCTTTAAGCTCAATTATCGTCTTCCTGATCATTAGCTTGAACTTACTTGAAATGCATATAGTTTGTTAGAAACACTGCATAGAGTTTTTTTTAACTTCAACATCAATTTTATATGCTTGTAATAGTTATGCAAGGACATTATCATATAGGTTTTATAGAGCTTACTCTAATCCCATAACCACAATAAGCATGTCTAAATATAATGGTAACGCAAGTGCAGGTGTGAAGGTATCTACAATACCAATAACCTAAATATTTATTTTTTAAATTTTATTCTTAAAATTTTAATGTTTTATTTCTATAATTTCAAAAAAAAAATTTAAAAAATTATTAAAAAGTTTATAAATTAATATTTGTAAATTAAAAAATTTTAATATTTAAAAAAATATTGAATTATTTTTAAAGTTTTTAAAATATCAAATTTTTTGGTTTTAAAATTTTTTTAAAAAAAGTTTATTTTCTGAATTTTTTTAATATTGAATTTTTTTAATATTTAAAATTTTTTTAAATAAAGGAGATGTTTTAGGTGAGGGGATTTAAATTTGAATTTTGGAGGGAAACTTTTGGGAAAAAAATATGTTTTTTGAGGTTAGATCTGGGCCTTTGATTTTGGGATGAATTGAAGGAGAGCCACTTGATAGCTTTCTTTGTGTTTTATTATATAGATATATATATGTAGGGTAAAAGGGGTATGAGCAACTTGCTCATTTAGTAAATAAGCAATTGATGATGTGGTATACATGTGATTGAAAAATCCTTAAAAGGGTTTGTTGTCCAATGTATCACATGCATGCCACATAATCAATTGCTCATTTAATAAATGAGCAAGTTGCTCATATCCCTTTTACCCTATATTATATATATATATATATATATATATATATATATATATATATATATATAGAGAGAGAGAGAGAGAGAGAGAGAGAGAGAGAGAGAGAGAGAGAGAGAGAGAGTTCCCTTCGGTTGCACACTACTTTTGGTGAGCACTCCGTGAACACTCACGAACTAGAGACCCTATGAAAAATCCGAACTGCTCATATTGTTCTATATGCCTAAGATAGCCTAACAATAAAAAATCAGGTAATTTGAAGTTCATTTGCCCATCCATCTTGCTGTTAGAATTTTCAGCCATACAATTTTGTGATGAGGTAAATCATGGGCAAATGAATTTCAAATTAATTGATTTTTTATTGTTATGCTATCTAAGGCATATAGAAACAATATGAGCGGTTCGGATTTGTCATAGGTGCTCTATTTCGTGAGTGTTCACGGAGTGCTCACCAAAGTAGTGTGCAACCAAAGATTTCTCTCTCTCTCTCTCTCTCTCTCTCTCTCTCTCTCTCTCTCTCTCTCTTTCTATATATATATATATATATATATATATATATATATCTTTTGACAATATAATAGAATTTTCCTCCAAATTATATTAATGTACTCCTACTACAAAACTTTAATTTTGTATGAAATATTGTCCCTCTTCAAAACATCTTTATAAAATATTATACCATTATACTGCCCAAAATAAATACTGGTGAGATTATTTTTTTATATTTCTTCATATAATAGAATCTTTAAAACTTTTTATACACAATGCCTTAGTTTGACCTCTACATGAACAATCTAATATGCATCAATTAGAGGATTTTCATTTCCACATCCCACTAGATGCTACTTTTTATTTAACAAGTATTTTAGCCATCAAATTGAAATACAACAATATTTCTACAAGCCATGCCCTAGTGTTACTAGTATTGTGCAATCTACATTCATCATATAAATCAAAATTTCACAACTAAACATATGTCAAACTAGCATGCATAATATCACTAAATTAGAAAGCACAATAAACACCCACCCAGTAGAACTCCGAAAGAGGCTTCAAGTCTCCTCGAAATCCGTGCACAGAGAAGCCCCTAGGCCAAAGCATTTCGGCCAGGAAAGAAAACAACACATTCACTTATATATATATATATATATATATATATATATATATATATATATATATATATATATACATACATACATACATACATACATACATACATACATACATACATAGAGAAAATGAAGTGCTAGTGATCTTCGGATTGGACAAGGAAGAGAGGAAGGGAAAGGAGAAGAGCGAAGGTTAGGGGTGTTTAATAAAGAAAAGGTGTTTAATTAATTTAATTTAAGTTAATTTCTAATTAACCCACTAAGAGCACTTAACCACCCACTCACTCCACTCTCTTTTACCAAGTCATAGTAAATCCAATGGCTGTTCATTTGGGGTGTGCACATTGCACGTGTGCACGTGAACGTGCTTTGTGTACACCTCACATTTTAATATTTTTATTTAAAAGAAAACATATATTGATATATGTAATATGTATTTGAATATTAGTTTATCTTAATTAAAATTAGGTTTGTCATGCCGAAAGTAAATATAAACACGCACACACTTCTGAAATGTCATTTTGAAAAAGAATATACCCAAATACGTGCACCGCAAACACGTGCATCACACGTAAAATATTAAAATACAAAATAAACTTTATCGATGGGAAATGTTCATAAATAATTGAAATACAATATACGAAAGATATATTTCATTAATTTTTATATATTCGACGACGTAATCAATACGTACATAGAAAACACGTGCACCACACGTATAAAAATATTTTAATCAAAATAGGAGAAAAATGAATTTCTGTTTATAAAACAAATTCAAACACGTCATAAAAGTAAATAATTAAAACACATCGAAATATTACACGTAATGGTAGAATATACGTAATTGACATGTGCCCCAATAACACATGCAATGCAAGTAAAAACACAAACATTGAAATTTAATATTTGAGTTGGTTACACTCAAATAAGATTTTGAAAAAACGAGAAATGCTTAAATAGTCGAAATACAAAATATGTATGATATTTATACTGAAATGTGTTACGGATATCACCCGTAACGGTACAAAATACACATGTGTTAACACACGAGGGCAAAATTGTCATAACTCAATTTTTCAGGGTGTTACACTTCCACCCCTTAGAACAGTTCTATCCTCAGAACTTGCTCGGGTAAAGATTGTATTACGTACACACCGAAAAATATTACAATTGTACATAGAAAGTTGTTAATACTAAGTGTCACACTCCGCTTCCCAAAAAGAATACGAAATACGGATACGCAACAAAAGCCCAGCGAATGATTTTCATCATCCATAAGCTGTCTGGGAATCTTTACAGCATCTCACAAAATAATCAGAGTCGGAAGCAAGAGAATCAACCACACATGCATAATCAAATCAATATACCAACAGAATTTACTTGAAACAAAATATAATAATCTCAAATAAATCAGAAGCTGGACAAGTCAAATATCCTGGGTTACATCGCCCAAATAAAAAATAAATATCCAAATACTTAAAATACATTGTTCCAAAACAACAATAATAATGACACTAATAAACAAGAAATCTAGCAATAATATCTCATTTCTCCAATACTGTCGGGCAGCTTACCATCCTATAGTAATTCATAATTGCAGGAGAAGAAAAGAGAAAACAAGTACCCATCAATTGCAAGTTACGGGCCACTTATAATTGAGGATACAAGCACATGGAAAACTAACAAATAACATGGAATAATGCATCAACGGTAATAACTAGCATGAATCAGTAAAACGAGGTCAACTAGCAGGTATACTAACAATACAAATTAATGTGTCAAGTATAGTGTCATATGGCAACTAACAGTGTTCAGTAACAGTATGCTCAGTATATCAGTGTAACAGTATAACAGTATCAGTCCAACAGTCTCAGTCTAACAGTATCAGTCTAACAGTATCAGTCTTATGTTCTTACAGTCTTGGGTGTATTACTAGCTAGGTAGCACTTCATGCGCCCCAAAAACATAACACATGGTTGTTACAGCAAACAGTTTCGCTTTTAGACTTCATAGTGGACCATAATGGGGCAGTGTACTCAGGTATCAGTAACAGTAGCAGTATCAGTAAAGTAACAGTAGCAGTAACAGAATGGAACACTATTTTCCTTCTAAGTACACATTTTCATATTTTCCACTACTAGATATTCCCTTAAGAAACCCCGGATTGGTTACTTTTATTATGGTTATCAAACAGACGTGAATGTGTACCAAAAAGTGTCAAACTAACACGGAATAATCAGTATTAGGTTTAGGGAAACAAATAAACATAAATAGATGATATACAGTCACATTAACGAGTAAAACAGTGTATGTTCATATTCAGGACAGTAAGACAGTACAGTACTAAAACAGTGATTTCTGTTACTACAGAAATCCAAATCTGAATCCGTCAAAGAATCTGGAAAATAGACTCCTACACAAGTTCAGCGATTATATATAAGCCATATAGTAATTCACAAAATCATAACTCAAAACTGATTTGAATCCAAAAAATACGTTCAGCCAGAAATCAGTAAAACGAATTCTCAGTGAAAAAAAAGCATTAAAACTCTTCAAATAAATCCAGGAAAAATCTGGGGTAATACCCTATATGTCTAGTATCAGAATATAAAGTTTCATAATATTCCAATAAAATTAGTTTAGTTAAAAAAAATCAGAAAACATCAAGAAACGATAGTTTGGCCAATCTGGAATTCCCAACACTGCTGTACGAAAACTGTAATATTTCGCAAACAGTGAAACGAAATCTAAATCCGCCAAAGGGAGATGAAAATAAAAAAAATAAACTAACTTTCATATTTCATAAATATTTTTCATATAGTTAAAGAAAATAGGGTGAAAATACGAACAGCGAATAAAATACAGCAAGTATAGCTTTCATAAACAAGCATGAAACAGCATATAAAACTCATCAATAAAATCCACTAAAATTCTGGGTAATCCCTAGATAAGTACAGAGATACTGAGCAAAGTTTCAAATCAAAATAATATGTGTGGCACAAGTATCAAAATCATTAAGAAACGAAATCTGGAAATGATCTACACCTCTGCAGTAAAACAGCCATAACTCACTCATACGAAAACAAAATCTATCAAGGTCAGAGGGGTTGGAAAGAAGACAGATTTCTCTACAATTCATGTCAAATACAAAAATTAAGAATTCTGACCTTAATATTGT